>JAHHUM010002716.1:0-250074 GCA_036173005.1 Crenichthys baileyi | reverse complement strand
AGGCTTTGTGCAAAAAAAATGTTTAAAAAAAATAATAGCTAGAACACAAAGTATTAGTCGTTTATTAACCTTGCCTTTTGTGTTCATTTTAATTCAATAGTAAATATGACCACAAACATTTTACTTAATAGCAGACTTGGTTGCACCCATTTCTCTGCAAACGGATCCTGACTGATAATAAAGTTCCTTTAAGAAAGAAAGGATTCACAGTTGAGCCTTTTGTGTCTCCTCAGCTGCTTCCCCTTAAGGTACTATCAAGATATTTTTCTTGCTTTTACTTCATCTCTTTACAACTTCCTCCGCTGGAGAAAATATATCACAAAAACTCGATATGAACCTTGTCCTCTTGCTGAACCCCAGCGGGAGCTGTCAGTTGCTTGGATCAGTTGAGTCTTTTTGAGCTTGCATTTGTACACATTAAAGGGAATATATCCACCAACCCTGAAAACAGAGAGCGCTCGGTGGTAGCAGAGTCTGTCTGTGACTGAAAAACGCAGTCATGTGTCGTATATACAACATCTACTAGTTCTTTGATAAAATGTAGTTTTAGTTTTTCAGAATATTTCCAGATATTTCATAAACCAGGAAGATTCAGTTTGATATTCTTACTCCGCTAATGAGATTAAAATCCTAATGCAGGTCACATCAAAATAATCAGTGACTTACAGAAATAATGACATATACCTGTGGTCTATCAATGCAGAGTTTGCATGACCATTAAGAGAAAATATGCATATTCATAATTTTTCATGTTTGCAAATGTGTAGGAAAAAACAATATCCAATGTGCTTAAGACTGCTGTAAATAATTTAAGGCTGTCATCGATCTGCAATGAGGGGGGAAGGCAGTGGGTGTGTCCAAGTAATGTTTTTTCATTTGTTTGTCATTTTTTAGTTTGAACTCCAAACAAAAACCACAAAAGCCAATGCACCTTTCCTGGACTTTATGTGACACACCAACACAAAGTTGTGCACAATTGTTAAGTGGAAGTAAAATGATACATGGTTTAAAAAATCATAAATAAAACATGTGAAAACTTTTGCCTATATTTATATTTGGCTCCCTTTTCTCAATTCAGTTCAGTTCAGTTCAGTTTTATTCATATAGCGCCAAATTCACAACACATGTCGTTTTAAGCCACTTTACGAAGTCAATCCAATCCAATCATACAGATTTCAAGTCAGGTACATACATTCCAATTAATCCTAACTACAAAACAATGCAGTCAAATTCAGTTTATTATTCAAATTAGTTAGTTTTTCTATCTAAGGAAACCCAGCAGATTGCATCGAGTCAGTGACTTGCAGCTTTCACTCCTCCTGGATGAGCATGTAGAGACAAAACAGTGGGTTGCATTGACTTTGCAGCAATCCTTTATGGTGCGTTCACACCGAACACGGATTCTGCGATAGGAGCGGCCGATTTACATGTTATCCCTATGTAGAGGCGCGTTCAGGAGCGGAGCGGCGTGAGGCGGTGCGAAGGAGACGAAGGACGCAGTGCGGAAGCCGCTCCAAGCGAAGCGAGAGCGATGGACGAGTTGAAAAATCTGAACTTTTCCTAAATTCGCGTCGCGTCAACCAATCAGGGACTGGTTGTGGCTGTGACGTAGGGTGAAGGACCGCAGCGGAGAAGAAGCGGTTGTCAATGAAGACGGAGGACCAGATCATAGTGGTGGTGTGCGGCAAGCCAGAGTTGTATGACTCAACTAATTACTTTTACCGAGACAAGTACAGAAAGGACCTGGCCTGGTTATGTTTAGGCACAAATATCTTATATTTAGGAGATGTGGACATTGAAAATCGCCTGTTTTTTTATTGAGCTGAGATTTATTTACTCACCGAAGACAGATGGACAGGCGTTCAGCAGCGGGGATACAGCGCCGGTAGTTGGTGTCCCGGAGGCCGATTCGTCTCCCAATGCGGGACAGCAGATCTTCGAACTGGGTCCTGGATAGACGGAAGTACCGCTGAAATCGACCGTCATCCAGACGCAGCTCCTGGAATAGGTGGTGGTACTCTCCGAATTGTTCCCGTCCCTGAAGAATCTGGTGAAACCAGGGATGTCTACGTCGGCGGTGTTTTTCGGCTCTCCACAGGTAAAACACAGTAATTAGGTCCGTGAAATCCATGTCCGCAATGTTCAGTTGAAACCAGCAAGCAGCAGATGGAAGCTCCTCCTATTTGATGACGCGGCAAAGCGTTGCCGCTTGTTGCCAAATGGCAACGCAGAGTTCACGCGGAATGTCAAGCGGGCAAAAGCACACAAATGACGCGAAATATTCGCAGAATCCGCGTTCGGTGTGAACGCACCATTATACTGAGCAAGCATGTAGTGACAGTGGAGAGGAAAACTCCCTTTTAACAGGAAGAAACCTCCAGCAGAACCAGAACCAGTGTGAGCGGCCATCTGCCACGACTGACTGGGGGTTTGAGAGAACAGAGCAGAGACAAAAAGAGAACAAAGAAGCACTGATTCAGGAGTCCTTTCTATGGGAAAGAAAAGCAAAACATTAATGGTAGTAGCTCCTTTATTGGCTTCATCTAGGAGAGAAAGACAGCTAAACAGATAAACTCTGAACCAGTTTTCAAGTCTAGAGTATGAAAGCACATACAGTTAGTCCCAGTATCAGCTCAAGAGCAAGGAAATTATTAATCAGAGAAGCAGCCGAGAGGCTCATGGTAACTCTGGAGGAACTGCAAAGATCCACAACTCAGGTGGGAGAATCTTTCAGCATGACAGCTATTAGTTCCTCACTCCACAAATGTGGCCTTTATGAGAACATCCTGTCTGGAGTTTGCAGCAAGCCATGTAAGAGAAACAGCAAACGTGTAGGAAGGTGCGCCAGTAAGATGATGCCGAAATCCCCTACAAAATGAGACTGCACATCATGAACTTGAAACTGTGGTGGTGGCATCATCATGCTGAGTGCATGCCTTTCTCCAGTAGGGACAGGGAAGCTGGTCAGAGTTGATGGTAAGATGATTAGAGCTACATACAGGGAAATCCTGGAAGGAACACCTGTTAGAGGCTCAACCCTACTTTGTGTTGGTCCATCATATAAAATCCCAATGTAGCTTATTGAAGTTTGTGGTTGTTTTGCAGGGAGCAGTTCTTAACCTAAAGATCCTGAGTGTTAAATTATCAGACCTTAAAGCCACCCGTCATTGTTTCTCTGTCCGTATCTTTCAGTTAGCACAGCGCCCCAGCTCAAACCGATGAGTACATCTGATGTGAGTATAAACTACGAAGAAAACACACACACACACATCCGCATTTTACTTTTCAATTACTTTCATTGACTTCCATTCATTTCCCTTGATTTCTAGGGCCTAACTATGACCCTAAACCTAACCCTGACCCTAACCAGTTCATACCAAACACTAACCATAACTCAATTCATACCCTAGTCCTAAACCTAAGCCCTGCACCAATAAAAGAATTTTGAACAGTGAGGACCAGAAAAAATGTCCTCACTTTGTCAAAATGTACCACTTTGTGATAAAAATATGACATAAAATGTTAAAAGCAAAACATCCATCCTTTTCACATGCTTTGGTTTGATCCTTAGAATTACAAATGAAACACTGTTGGGGGGCCTTGGGGGACTTTTAAAACAACAGAAGTGATAAAAAGGATGTATGCTGCCACCTACTGAATGGGAGTCACAAATCTAGATTAATTCAAAGCACAGTCTTTATTCACACAAAAGTTTTTGTTTTTTTCTCTTTCTACATATCAGCAATACGAAGTGAGTTTTTACCCCTTCCATAATCAGGAAAGAGTTTGAAAAGATTTTAGACATGAACAGAAGAAATCGATAAACATGATGACATGAGCTACATGATTATTTTCCTGTGTGTGGTTTGATCAGATATGATATATATATATATACAGGGGTTGGACAATGAAACTGAAACCCCTGTCATTTTAGTGTGGGAGGTTTCATGGCTAAATTGGACCAGCCTGGTAGCCAGTCTTCATTGATTGCACATTGCACCAGTAAGAGCAGAGTGTGAAGGTTTAATTAGCAGGGTATGAGCACAGTTTTGCTCAAAATATTGAAATGCAAACAACATTATGGGTGACATACCAGAGTTCAAAAGAGGACAAATTGTTGGTGCACGTCTTGCTGGCGCATCTGTGACCAAGACAGCAAGTCTTTGTGATGTATCAAGAGCCACGGTATCCAGGGTAATGTCAGCATACCACCAAGAAGGACGAACCACATCCAACAGGATTAACTGTGGACGCAAGAGGAAGCTGTCTGAAAGGGATGTTCGGGTGCTAACCTGGATTGTATCCAAAAAACATAAAACCACGGCTGCCCAAATCACGGCAGAATTAAATGTGCACCTCAGCTCTCCTGTTTCCACCAGAACTGTCCGTCGGGAGCTCCACAGGGTCAAAATACACGGCCGGACTGCTATAGCCAAACCTTGGTCACTCATGCCAATGCCAAAACGTCGGTTTCAATGGTGCAAGGACCGTAAATCTTAGGCTGTGGACAATGAGAAACATGTATTGTTCTCTGATGAGTCCACCTTTACTGTTTTCCCACATCCGGGAGAGTTACGGTGTGGAGAAGCCCCAAAAAAGCGTACCACCAGGACTGTTGCATGCCCAGAGTGAAGCATGGGGTGGATCAGTGATGGTTTGGGCTGCCATATCATGGCATTCCCTTTGCCCAAAAACTTGTGCTAGATGGGGCGCGTCACTGCCAAGGACTACCGAACCATTCTTGAGCACCATGTGCATCCAATGGTTCAAACATTGTATCCTGAAGGCGGTGCCGTGTATCAGGATGACAATGCACCAATACACACAGCAAGACTGGTGAAAGATTGGTTTGATGAACATGAAAGTGAAGTTGAACATCTCCCATGGCCTGCACAGTCACCAGATCTGAATATTATTGAGCCACTTTGGGGTGTTTTGGAGGAGCGAGTCAGGAAACGTTTTCCTCCACCAGTATCACGTAGTGACCTGGCCACTATCCTGCAAGAAGAATGGCTTCAAATCCCTCTGACCACTGTGCAGGACTTGTATATGTCATTTCCAAGACGAATTGATGCTGTACTGGCTGCAAAAGGAGGCCCTACACCATACTAATAAATAATTGTGGTCTAAAACCAGGTGTTTCAGTTTCATTGTCCAACCCCTGTATTTCACTATATCTATAATTTTTCCTTCTACCCCAGGTGGGAAAAATCTCCAAGAACAAGAAAAAGAAGCTGAAGAAGAAACAGAAGCGGCAAGCCGAGCTGCTGGAAAGGCGGATGTTGGAGATCGAAGCTCTGGAGCGAGAGGCCGAGATCAGGGAAGAGAGGGCCAAAGAAACCGGGGACAAAGGTGATGGTGAACACAACCTGCCTTCACCGCTGCAGACACCTCCGGCGCCTCTGGGCCCCAGCATGGCTCTGGGAGAGAGTGACGATGATGATGATGAGGAGGAGGATGGAGAGGACGAAGAGGAGGAGGGAGTAGAGAGGGAGAGGCCTATCAGGTTGACTAATCATACATGTGAGTCCTTATTGGTAAATAATTTCATCACGGTCAGAAATTTGAGAATGTCCTAAGTTTACATACAATTATCATTAAGGTGCACAAGTTTGAAGTTTTGTGTTTTTTTTCTTTCTTGCACACATGGTCAAAATTATACATGCAGCCATGCAACCTTCACGGATATTTGGATAAGGAACCCTTACCAAGTTGCAGAAAAACCTAACTTTTTCTTGCTATGAAAAACTGGCTGTACATTTGAAACATTTTCTCATTAAAAATAGGGGAGCTCAGTTAAATAGTTAGTGTTTCTGAGATGGACCAGATTTTTATGCATAGTCCAAATATTTTCATTAGGGTCTGGGGTATGTGTTCCTTAGACCAGGGTTGATGTGTGTTTGAGATCATTGTTCTGTTGTTAGATCAAGTTGTCAACTTCAAATGAAAGAACATTCATTGCGGTTTTTCAAGAACAACACAGGGTCCACCAGGGTTCAAGGCTCTAATGACCTGTAATCTGCTGGAACACCAGGACCACTTTCTACAGCGAGGCCAGTTCAACATCAACATACCCTGAGAGGGTGACACCTTGAATTTCACAGCTGCCCACATAGACCTTCCAATTGCTTTATGGAGAAGCGTTTTATGGTCAGATGAGAAAAAGATTAGGAAAAATGTTTGATGGAGTTAAAGACTGGACCAATTTTCAAACATGGTGGCAGCATCATGCTGTGGGGTTGTTTTGCTGCCAGCGATATTGGTCAATAGAATAAAGAAAACGGACTACCTTTGAATTGAAATCAACAGCTAGATGATTGAAACTTGGACATAAATGGATGTTCCAACAGGACATTGATCCCAAACACAAATCAAAACTGATTTAAGAATGGATAAAAAGGGCTAACATCAAGCTTCTGGAAGGAATCAGACCTCAACCACATTGACATTTTGTAACTATACTTCAAAGTCTGTAGCACTGAGAGTTGGGTGGGGCTTTAAAAGATATCCAACCTGATTGTATAAACTGGTAAAAGTATACGCCTTTTCCTCAGATACTTTAAAGACCCCTCATGGGGAATAACAAAGAGCTAATCAGAGCTAAAAAAAAAGTATCTTATAGAGCTTTACAATAAACCATCTATCCGCCTGGTGTCAGGGTAGAAAGGCTTTTTTCCAAACACATCTTCAGTATGTAAGGATGTAGATGCAGGTTTTTAGCAGCCTGTGAATGAGAAGGATGTGGATTGGCTCCAAGCACTTAGCCTACACTACTTCTACGGTGTTTGACGGGCCAAACAAACGATTTCTCCGTCGGCCTCCTCCTCCACCTCCCTGTCTCTTTCATGTTCGTACCCTTTAATTTTGCCATTCCGTTCTTCTTTTCCCTCTGCCTACATTGTTTTTGACTGGACTTACTGTTTATCCCCTTCCACCCACTTACTGTTTTTCTGCCCTTCTCTTCATTTTAGGTGCTGCGCCTCCCCAGGAACAAAGTGAAGCACCACAAATCCCTGGAGATAACCAACAAGAGGAAGAAGAAGAGGAGGAGGAAGAGGAGGAGCCCACGCCTGTCGCTGAAAAAGATGTCCCTATTCCCCCCACCTCAAAAGAAGCTAATGGAGATTCAGCACAAGCAGACAGGGAGGAAGAGAAGGAGGAGCCATTGAAAGGGATGGAGGATGAGAATGTGAAGGAAGAGGAGGAGGAAACGGAGGAAAAGGTAGTGGAAGAACAAGATGAAGAACAAGGGGAGGAGAAGCAAGAAAAGGAGGAGAATGAAGACACTGGAACAGAAGCACCAAAGACTGAAAGCAAAACAGAGGAGGAGGCAGTTGTGGAAAATGACTCAAAGGAGCAGGAGGGGGAGGAGTACGAGGAGATATATGACGATGAAGACGATGATGATACGACGACGACGACAGCAGACCTCCTCACAGACAGCACCTCTCCAGTTAAACCCCAAATCAATAAAACAAATTCAGCTAAAACTAATGGGCATGTTTTGCTAGTCTCCGAATCGCTAAGACAAAACCCCGGGACGCCCCCACCTCCCTCACCCACCCCTGAGCCTCTCCTATGCCCCCTGGTGGAGTCCGAGCTCAGCTACACAGACAGGGACATCTCACTCAGCTCTGGATACGAGATGTACAACGGCGAAGTGGCTGAGCCGGTGCTGACCAATGGCTCCAGCGAGCAACATCGAGCGGCAATGCCCCTCTTCCCTGAACTGCCTTTGGATCCTGAGCCTGGAAACCCAGTTTCTGTGGGGACAGTGGATATTGGGACAGAACCGTCAACAAATAGCCCCACTGCAGACCGTAGTCGCACTGTGTCATCATCAAGCACAGGAGACACACCAAAAGGTACGATATATTTAAACAGCATGTAGTGTGCATATCCAGCTACAAGAGGACAAAGAGATTAAACTGAAAAATAAATTTAAGGGTTGCAACACATGTAGGTCTGAGCTTAGGGTTCCCCAGAATGACTCTCATCAGAGCATCACATTTCAGGAACCCGCTTTTTTTAATTCCTGCTTTGTGTAAATACATGCATTAGGTCTCTTTGCAGAAAATGAAACATTTTTGTTGCTGATTCATGGTTCGTTCTGGTGAAAAAATTGTGCTGGTAAGGTCCACTTCATAACTTGTGCACTTCCAATCATCCTCCAGTTGAGAACAAGTTCTCTCCCAGCTTCTCAGCCGCTTGATCCAGCGAAGTGACTCCAAAGATCCCTGGGACATCCCATGTCTTTCCCTTATATATACGCAGGTTTAGATTGTTGAGCAAAGTCCTTGTTTCATCGCTACTTCTTAGTGTTGAGGGGTAACATCTTACTAGAATCTGGGCCAAATGCTTTTTAAATGCTTTCCCTGTTTAGGCAAAAACACGGGCTCTTTTCTCAAATGTTTTCAAACATTTTTAAATAACAATCTGAAATGTCTTGTGTGCATTTGTGTTTAGCCCCCATTACTCGGACACCCCTATATAAAAACCAGTCCACCCAGTTGCCTTCAGAAGTTGCCAGATAAAAACTAGGTGGACTCCAGCTGTGATTAATTTAATCTCAGAATTAGTGCAGCTGTCCTATGGAGGAGTCAGAGGTTGTTAGAGAACATCAGGGAACACACAGCATCATGAAGACCAGGAAGCAACGTAGAGAGGTCGGGAGGAAAGCTTTGGAGATATTTCAAACTGAATGTTAATTAGAGAAGCAGCAAAGAAGTCCATGGGAACTCTGGAGGAGCTGCAGAGATCTGCAGCTCAGTTGAGAGAATCTGTTGACAGGACAGCTCTTTATCATTCACCCTGTAATTCTGCAATTTATTAAAAAGTGCAAAGAAAAAAAACAATGTTGATAGAAAGCCTAGTTTGACATAGGCCATGTATTGGAGACAGCAAACATGTGGAAAAGGGTTTTCTGGCCAGATTAGAACATAATGGAATTTTATTGCCTACATACACAACGCTGTGTAACACTGCAAATCACCCTGCAAACATAATTTCAACTGTGAAACTTGGCGGTGACAGCATCATGCTGTGGTAGCACTTTTATTCATGGAGGCAGGGTACCTTGTCAGAGTTGAATAAAAGATGGAGGGCAATCGTGGAATAAAACTGTAAGTTAGAGGCTGAGATGATTTAAGAACTGGATTTAAGCTGAGCTTCCAGGTTATAATGACCCTAAATGTACAGACAGAATTACAATGGTTTAAAACAGAACATATGTCACTGTTAAGATGGCCCAGTCTAGACCTTAGTCCAATTAGGAATCTGTAGCGACATTTAAAAAAGGCTGTTTATAGGCGCTCTATTTGCAAAGAAGAATCGCCAAAAATGTTCAGTCTCTTGATAAACTGGTAGAAACATACATGGGAAGACTTGCTGCTTTATTTGCAGTGAAAAGTGGTTTTTCACTCCTGCACTACTTCATGTTGGTCTGTCACCAATAAATTATCCTTTTTGTGGTTGTGACTTGAAAAAATGTATGGATACTTTTTCAATCCAGTTTAAACGCTGAACATCTTGTGTGATTCCTAGATTTGCAGTTAAGAACTTTTAGCTAAGATTAACATTTGATTTGAACACTGATTTCCACAGCTTGATCCTGGCTGACATTAGGATGGTTGTTTTTACCTACAGGGTACCAGTGCTAATAGATAATTTAGTACATTTTTAAAATCATTTTGTAAAAGTCAACTCATAAACATTAAAAGCCAAGTTTTGTTGTGTATGAGTCTTAAAGCTTTGAAGTATCTTGGTGAAGTTTGAAACTGTATGTGTTGATGCTGTTATATACTTGTTGGAAAGCTACGGCATGTCGGCTCTTTTAATCTGGAATTATCAGCTTGTTCCCATATTGCATCAGTGCATGACTGAATAGTGTCTACTGTGCCAGAACATTTGAATCTGCGCGCTAATGTTAAACTTTCCAGATTGATCTAGATTGAGCTGAGATTTTAGGAGATAACTTCACAACACGAACAAACAACTCAGTTTTGGGCTGATTTAAACTGTTCCACCAATTATCTTAGCTGTGTGTTTTGTTTAAAATGACTCAGCATCAACGTTACTCATCCACCCACCATTGACATTTCACTATCATTCCATTGAACTGTTGTTAAAGCAGCTGAAGTTGTCTGTTGGTGTGTACGCTCTTCTCTGTACTTCTTCGCCATCTGCAATTATTGAGAACCCTGGTGAAGAGCTTTTAAATACCTTTAATTAGTTTTATTGCAGCAGCGTAATCTTGGACTAAAAGATTTTTTGCAGATCTCTAACAATACCTTTTGGAGATATTTATAACTTTATCCTCCTCTGGGTTTTCCCACTATCTCATTTATCTCAGTTACAGTTTAAAGCTTTTTAATTATAGCTCTGGCTGTAGATATGGGTTCATTTAGGTTAGTTTTATTTTCTTCTGGCCATTTTCTGACTTATGAAGATTAACACACATCAATCTGACACATCAATCTAACACTTTTTTAAATAATCCATTTACATTCAGTCAGTCATTTTCTGCCGCTTATTCCATAGTGGGTTGCGGGGGAGCTGGTGCCTATCTCCAGCAGTCTATGGGCGAGAGGCGGGGTACAACCTGGACATGTCGCCAGTCCATTGCAGGGCAACACACAAACCACCATGCACACACTCATTCATACACCTAAGGGCAATTTTAGAGTGACCAATTAATCTAACAGGCATGTCTTCGGACTGTGGGAGGAAGCCGGAGTACCCACGCATGGGGAGAACATGCAAACTCCATGCAGAAAGACCCCCGGCCGGGAATCGAACCCAGGACCTTCTTGCTGCAAGGCAACAGTGCTACCAACTGCGCCACCGTGCATCCCCATTTACATTCATTTTAATGAAATTATTAAATCAAAAAACGATTTCTTGACATGGTTTTTTCCCCCACTAAATAAATGCACCAAAATCAAAGATTGGATTTTTCACAAAATTTCTATGTAGGATTATGCAGCTGCAACACAAGATGATTTATTTGAAGGCATCTTGCATGTCATCCCAGATATACCAATAAATGCTAAATGTCACACTCTGTCCACACCCAGCTAGGGCCAGAGCTGCGGACCTCCTGATCAACCCACTAGACCCCTGCAACGCCGACTCCATCCGAGTCAAAATCGCTGACCTTGGAAATGCCTGCTGGGTGGTAAGAGCAAACATGTGGAATTTATTATATCTTGCTTTAAAAATAACAATTGTATTAGAAGGGTTTAGATTTTTCTATGTAAGTTTAAATATCAGTAAATGAAAAGGGAAACTGCATTTAAAATTTTAGCCCTGATATTTTAAAAAAACCTATGGAGTTTGGTGTTGCTTATAATGGGTAGAGATTATTTGTTGTAGGATAAATTTGTAATATTCAGACTGAGGCTACAGTGCTTTACACAAGTACTGTATTTAAACTCTCTCAAACTTTTTCCACATTTTGTGACTTTCAAACCAAAAAGGTTTTTGTCTTTTTAGGATTTTATGTAATAGATCAAAAACAAAGTATTATACAATTGTGAAGTGGAAGAAAAACGATATGTGGTTTTAGAAATAAAAATCTGAAAAGTGGGGAGTGCATTTGTAATTGGCCCCTTTCAGCTGTGACACCCCAAAATAAACTCCAATTGCCTTCAGAAGTCACCTGATTAGTAAATGTGTCATTTAATCTCACCATAAACACAGTTAGTCTGTAATGAAACCCACCAGATCATCATCATCATCAGTCATAGGTTAAGCTGTGGAGAAGGTTTAGGGCAGGATGAGGTTGTTAAACAATACCGCAAGCTTTGGACAACTCACAAAGCTCTGTTCAGTCAATCGTCTGAAATTAGCATATGGCACAACTGCAAACCTACCAGGACATGGCCGTCCACCTAGGCTGACATGCCTGACAGGGCAAGGAGAGCTTTAATCAGAAAAGCAGCCAAGGGGCCAGTAGTAACTGCAAGAGCTGCAGAGATCCAGCTCAGGTAGAAGAACCTGCCAATACTGGGGTTTACCGTATTGAACAGAGGCACAATTGATGAATTGCTGTAAGAAATTCAACAATTTCTCCTCTCAGCAGTTTTTCCACAAGCTGAGAAAGGTGAAACAGCAAAAATGTAGAAGAAGTTCAGATGAGACCAAAGGACATTTTTGGGGGGATCTATTGGTAAAATGCTGCATGTGGGGAAAAATGAACACCATTCCCAGTGCAAACTGTGCTGGTGGCAGCATCATGCTATGGAGATACTTTTCTTCTGCCGGGACTAGAGAGCTGCGCACAGTTGATAGAAAGATGGATGGAGCTAAATGTTGGGCAGAAAGACACAGGAACAGCTAGAACTACAATAGAGTGGTTTAAATCAAGCATACGTATGTATTAAAATAGCCTAATTAAAGTATAGCCCTAAATCTAATCGAGAATCTGTGGCAAGACTTGAAAATTGATGCTTACAGAAGCTCTCCATTCAGTCTGACTGAGACTGGGTTATTTTGCAAAGAAAAAACAGGTACAAATATCAGTCCCTATCAGTCTCTATCAGACATATCTCAAAAAACTTGGGATATGTCTGATATTTGTGGTTCTACATCGTATTGACCCTAGTGTATTGACCCTAGTGCTGAAAAGAAATGCACAGCACACTTTTCAGATTGGTATGTGTGAATAAATTTGAAAATAATGCACTATTTTCCTTTTCCCTTCATAATTATACACTACTCTGTGTTGGTCTATCCCAAAAAGGGACAAAGACGACAGCCATCTGCCAGCGTTCCAGTCGTACTGTTTGCTGTCAGTACGGCCTCTTTTTTTCAGGCAGCAGAAATCATTAAATGAAGGCTGCTGGGCTGAATCTGCAGGCAGGAGGTGTGATCCAGCAGCTAGGACACAGCAGTGGCTGAGAAATCTCTGATCTTACATAAGCGAACATGCAGGAATAATACAGAAAGCAGTGGGTGAAAAACAGAAATAGTGTCTCACGCTCAAATAAAAAATGATAAAACTCCAAAGGCGATGAATTAAGCCAAATGTTTCCCCATTTCTGTCTTATAAACAGCATAAGCACTTTACAGAAGACATCCAGACGAGACAGTACCGATCCATCGAAGTCTTGATAGGAGCTGGTTACGGTACCCCAGCTGACATCTGGAGCACCGCCTGCATGGTGAGGAGATCTGAGTCCAAAACACAGAAAAATCATCCATCTATTTTACTGTTATATGTTGTTCTCTGTCAGGCATTCGAGCTGGCCACAGGAGATTATCTGTTCGAGCCTCACTCTGGAGAGGACTACTCCCGCGACGAGGGTGAGTATTTCAATTAAATCTTTAATAAATTGCTTTTAATTCCCACAATACTGAAATCTGCGAGCTTCTAGAGGTATTTAGTCTACTTGAGATTCATATTTGTACTTTTAGACTGTAACCTGAAGAATACAGCGTGGGTCAGAGGTTTACATACACTCACTGCTGGCATGAATGTTTTATCAAATCTGGGTCTTTGAGGACACATTTGAATCGTTCTTTTCCCAGGTTGGGATTTTAATACAACAAATAACAGAGATTTTCAAAAGCTAGAATAGGATTGCTTCAAAGTAGGATTTTATTGTGTTTAAAATTCAACCTGCATCTCAAATATATAAATTCACCTGCTCTAATATTTGATTACAAGACCACAACGTTTTTCTAGCCATCAACAAGACGTCTAGCTGTTTAGTTGAGGGGAAGTTGAACAATTTGAGAGAGACTTCCTTGCCGTCCACCAGTACCACTGACACTTAAACAGCCCCACAGCATTATGCTGCCACCACCATACTTGACAGTTCCTACAGTGTTCTTAGCCCCATCTTGACTCCTCCAAACGTTTTTCTTGTCATTGTGGACGAATCGGTCAATGATTGTCTCTCCTGACCTTTTTTCCAGAAGCAATTTAAACCTCTGTATAATTATCAGCAACTTGGTGTTCATTTTGGTGCAGGGGCTCCCTCTCAGTCCGTGATGATTTAAAACCAATCTATTTGTATGCAAAAGCGACACCATTAAAGACTGTCTTATTTTGCAATAAGACAGTCTTTCCAATCCTACAGAAAGTGGAAAGAAATCTATCTTTATGTGGAAGATTGTCATTAATTAAAAAGATTAAGGAATGATAAACTGGACAGATCATCAGTTTAATTGGGTTGTAGAAATTCTATGCATGGATGGCAAAACAGAGAAACAAGTGCTAAAAGAACCTTTTTACTTGCTTTAAATTAAAAAATGTTGATCACTTCTATCATTTCTGACAAAGTTATCTGCAGGTTGCAGACCCCCTGCCCGGGTGGTTCCTGGTCACCACAGGGTGACAGATTGGGTCAGTTGGTGGAATCGTTGATCATAATAAGATGATCCCAAACATCCTAGTTTTGTGATGGATGGGGCCTCTAGTAAGGCCTCTTCAAACCCTAACTTTGTGGACTATGCTTAAAAGTCAGGTTTGTCGCAGGAAACCAGGCAGTTTACAATTGAGCCAGAAGCTTGTTGATGGCTATAAAAAAGTGTGTGAATGAGGAGCGACTCTCTAGGGTACCCGTAACCAAATATTAGGGCGTGGGTGGGTTTGTATGTGAACCTGTTTGTGTAGTTTTGACTCTGTTTGGATTAGAGAAAATCCACATGTACATAATTCTACTAAACCCTGAAAAAGAACATTAAAATGCACCATTAAAGGCCCAAACTAAAAACATTCACACCGATGAGTGATTGTGTGTCAACTTTTCACCAGTACTGTATGTCTACATCTCAAGCAAAATGACATGCATTCTAAGAATTGACCTTATAAATTTCTTTATTGTTTTTATTAAAGTTTAAACCCTCTAAATTAATTAACTTCAATAGTTTTCACTGAAGACACTAAGTGAACATCAATATTTTACAATGAAAATGGTCTCTTGCCTTTTTTTACAAAATGGGGACTTCTTGTTTCTAATGATCCATCCAAGCAATGGAGACATTATTACCTCTGAATATCAAATGCAATGTATTGTAAATGGATAAATCCCTGAAGTAAGTTTAGTTTAGCCATCCCTTTCCCCGAATCCTCCTACCCACTGTCAACTTTAAACCCTCACCTTGATATCTGCTGCTGTGCCGCCACCCATCTTCCTCCTCCTGCTCACTGCAATTCATGCCTTTCATACAAAGAAAGCCCGCATTGCTTACATCTCTTTATTCCTACAATATAAAACAGCAAAACGGTAACAGATTGTAACGTACACCTAAGGGCCCCTTTAGTCAGTGATCCTGTGAACATATGTGCATCTTTATTTAGGTCACTGTACCTTTCTATGTGCATGCAGGCTCTCACCTTTTAGCATTCTCCTGTAGAGCTGACACATTTTTCCAGACTGTGCAGCCTCTTCTTAACCTCACTCCTCCAGCTCTTCCTCTCCTCCGGCTCTTTGATCTCGCTCGGCTCGTTGTGTTGTTTTTCTCCCTGCATGTGGCGCTCAGTCGGCTGCCTTCTATGCATTTTTTTTTTTTTGCAACGGGTCGAGTAGGCGTCAGATTGATCCTGATTTACAAAGAAGCAACTTTTGATCTCCCACCACTGAGTCCACATCAGAAGTCATTATTTCAGGCTGGAATTCAGGGCATGCTGTTTTCATTCGTCTCATTTCCTCACTTGTTCATCCCGTGGTGGCACAGCTTATTAACGTGTGTTTTTCCTACTTCATAATCTCTGATTGTCAATTTTGTTCTTCTTCCTCCTCCCTCTCTTTTTGTCCCTCCCTTACCGCTACCCATGATCTCGGTCACTTGGTGTCTATTTTTACTTTCTCCCCCACAAATCACTCCTATTCTTTTATTTTATTAATTTTCTTTCTTCCATTTCTTTCTGTCTTTGCCTCAACTATGTTCGGTATCCTTTCCCTTTCTCCTTCTCCTCCCCCTTTCCCATTCCTCTCCCTCCCCATAGACCACATAGCCCACATCATAGAGCTGCTGGGCTGTATTCCGAGGCACTTTGCGCTCTCTGGAAAGTATTCCCGGGAGTTCTTCAACAGAAGAGGTAGTGATGGCCTGACAGCTGAGTGGCGCTGAGACACACAGATGTCAAAGAGGGACAGAAATGGACACAAATTGACGGCTTCAATTTGGTATCAATTGGGCGCATTGATTAACAGTGGGAACAATCCTCACCAAACGTGTCCCTGCAGTACCTCTGGGCAGCAGTGTGTGTCAGCGCCGTGCAGCCGACGGCATGTGTGTGTTGACGTGTGTGCATGCTGTCATGCTGAACCGTGCCTGTTCCCTTTTGTGACGTATGTGGTGGTTGGGGACAGACCACATCGCTCTGATCATGGAGCTCCTCGGCAAGGTCCCGCGCAAAGTGGTAGCTGCTGGGAAGTTCAGCCGAGAGTTTTTCTCCAAGAAAGGTAAACTGAACCGTGGGTGGAGGACTCATCCTGGGTGAAATAAATGTGGGGACAGAAGCTGGAAGTGTTGGTGTTGCAGTCATTGTTTTTATAGGAACTCTCAGGCAGGGTTTAGGTAAGTATAAGGTCACAGTTAAGGTTTTGTCTTTGCTAGTAATATGCAGTGGCTCTCAAACGTCTACAAACCCTGTTAAAATGTTGTTAAACAAATAAGAACGTTAAAAATCATTACAACTTTTTCCACTTGTAATGTGACACATATCCTGTTTAACTCAACTGATAAATCTTTTAGAGGGTGCAATTACCTGGTTGTTTAACTCACACCAGCTGCCATCCGATTTGAGCTTGTTCTGTTCAGAGGCACCAATCTATCCATGCTGGAGTCCTTTCTGTTCTGTCTTGTCGCACCTCAGCACAACCCGTCCATTACTGTGCTAAACATCCCAAGGCTTCCAACATAAGTTCCCTTTGACACTAATTTGTTTAAAAATTGAAGCACCTATTGGTTCAATTTTTATCAGCATCCCACAACTTGACTTGATAACATCTCACCCCTTTACCTCCACATCTAGCAGATTGTGAGAAGACCTCTTGTCTTCTTCAGGTGTCCCCACACATTTTTACTCTATTTTACTTCTGAACTCTGGCTTTGTTATTCCAGAATTCAAATTTTCCCCTCATGAAGTCTTGAAAGATCTGATTGTATACATGGAATCTTTGTGACACAGACAAATAAAATCTGCAGCCATTTGTCGGTTTTTGGCCAAAACCAAACAATATATTGGAAGCACAAAAAAAAAAAAACCTATGTCCCCTTTGAAAAACATTAACCCCACAACATAATGTGGCCACCATCATATTCAACAGCAAAACAAGTTGGTCTAAAAGTTTAAATTTGGTTTCATCACACTATAAAACATTTCCCTACAGGCTCCTGCAACCATTGTTGATTGCCTTCACTGTGTCACAAGGTATATATATGATGCGTTTTTTACTTTAACTTCATACCTTTAAGCAACAAGATCCTTCTCATTGTTGGCAACCTTTCTACAAACTCTGGACTCTTTCTTTAGACAAAGGATGCAAATGTGGAAACGCTCGACTTCAGGTTTATCAGATTCACTCTAACTGATGGCAGGTGAGAACTCAAGGAGACTGAATGGTGAAACTGAATCAAAATGTGCTTCAACAAAGTACTAGTTTAAGGGCATGCTTATTTATGCAACCAGGTTATTGCATCTTTTTTTATGTAATGCATTTCTTCTCCCAAAAGATTTGCTGTGTGTTTGGTTAAATCATGCTGAACATTAAAAGTGGAAGGAACATTTATCCTGGTCTATTTTTTAACATCACAACATCCTGGCGTTTTAGCTGAATGTTTACACTTTTAAACTAAACACTAAACTTTTAAACACTAAAAGTTGTTCTTAAAAATCCGGATTTCCATCATCTTGTCTGCAGGGAAAAAAAAACGTTAAAAGTAATTATAAGAGGTTCAACTTTAAAGTTAAAAACTACTTTGCATTAAATACTTTGCATTAGTCAGAGTGGGTAAAAAACCTGGATCGTTCTACAAATAGGAAAACATTCCCTTAGCTGCTGGCTGTACTCATTTGATTTTATCTTTTGACCTGAAATAGAAACAAAGTAAGCACTCTTTCTCATCTACAGGGACCGCTGAGAAGGAACAGCCTTTAAATAAATGCAGCTTTTATTGCAGCAGCATAATCGTATACTTGCATTTTGGGAAAAGTTAAACCTTTAAATTGACTATATTTATTCAGGGGGAGAAAAAAGTTATATTTTGAACAAGTTAACAGGCTTTATCTAAGTTACAAATGATGCATATTTTATATTTTATTTTTTTAAGCTGATCAGAGTTGCTTGATACAGTTAATGAGTAATCCATGACTTTCTCTTTCTCTGGGGTAGAAATATCAAGTAATGCACAGGCTCTTCGTTCTTTTCGCCTCCTCTTACCTCAGGGCTTGTTAACGACTCCTATTTCCGCCCACGCACAGTGAGCAGGATGGCAGGGGACGTAAAAAAACATATCCAGAGATCACCAAGAGTGGAACCTCGAGGTCACCAAGTCTCCATAGGAACCGTTTAATATTTATTTTTCATGTCAAGAGAAAAATAATTCATAATAAAAGCCTACCATCACAGGGTGAACATGTAAAGTTTATTGGAAACGACCAGGGCCTTAGCTAAAAGAGGACTCTGGAAGATCTGAAGCAATTGTGCAGTGAGGAACTTTCAAACATCTCTCTCTGTATTCTTTAACCTTGTGAAAAAATTATAGGAGATATTAAAGCAGAGGATTGTCCCGCTGTGGGAAGGAGGTTGTACCAAGTATTTACTGCAGGTGTACCAAGGAAAAAGTGCCACTGGGAATTTTGTAAAAAAAAAAATATTTCTAAACTTTTTCCCCAATGAATAAATGTTCTCAAATTAAAACCTGATTTATTTTCCCCCCATAAAAATTTCAGTCTACAAAATCAAATGATCCAACACTATCAGATTAGTGCATGTTAAAGTTAGCATCCATAATTCTCTTCAGTGTTGCAGATTATTTAGTAAAAAGGCTGCATCAGAAGTAACATTAATTAAATCAATGTTGGGTAAATATATAAATGTATGCGTGAGAGTTCCCATTAGTATGTCTCCCTCCTCTGTGGCTCTGCTCATCTCTGAGCTGGGTAAGTGGATGGACCTGTGCCTGATGCAGCTAATAGCCCCTGTGCTCTGTCATTTATTCACTGTTTAAGATTCTGTTTTTGCCCTCTGCTCTGTCTGCTCACAAATCCTTCATCTTGTGTCGTAAGATCTGAATCTTCTGGCTTTGAAGTTGTCTCTATCCGTGGTCTGAGCATGCACTTGATGTCTCAATGTTCACCCTTTTGTCCCTCTGCGCTCCGTTAATCTGAACTGACTTTCACGTTCTGCGTCTCGGGGGGGCTTCTGCTGTAAAGCCTTTGTTTGTAGTGTCACCAAGTGTCCTTAATGCATGATGATTTGTATTAAACTCTTGGAAAAACAGACTGATTGGAGACATATGCAAGATTGCATTTTCCAAAACATAACCACAAATTATAAAACTTCTACATGGGCTAAAAAAACCTTGGAAAAAAGGGCTTTTTAATCATTAACTAGCCAGAATATTTGATAAAGAGATCATATTCTCCCATCTTGTGAAGAGGGAAAAAGAGGTTACCATGGCAGCTGTGGTTTAAACTAGACCTTTTGGTTTTGCCCCATCATTAACCAGTCTCAGTACTGTCTTTCTTCCCTGTCAGAGTTATATTCCCAGCCAAAGATTTCCCAAACAATAAACACATTTCTTATGTCTTGTTTTTTGGTCATCGTCCTGCATCTCTATTTCTGTCCATCTGCCTTCTGTTGGCGTGGTTTTCAGCCAAGACTCTGCAGGCTTTCACAACAGTGTTACAGCACCTCACTGATTAGCATTCCCTCAAATAGAAAGAGGTGAAGTAATTAGTGAAATCCGCTGCTGTTCAGTTGGACTGTTAAATAATTCTGTTTTATTAAAAGGTGCCCAGAGAATTAGACTTAAATCTCACATTTCTATATAACAAATTATCCAGGCAGATCTGCATAAGCGGTTCTCGGATTTCTAGTTAAATAACAATTCAAAGAGTCTCTTTAAGTCTGCCAAAAGCTGCATTTACTTACACTATATTGCCAAAAGTATTTGTCTGTCTACTTCTACAAGTACATGAACTTTGATGACATCCTATTCTCATTCTATAAGGTCCAATCTGTTGTTGGACCCACCGTTGCCAGCTATAGCAACTTTAACTCTTGTGTAAACATCTACCACAAGGTTTAGGAGTGTTTTCATTGTTAGATGAGAAAACCAGAATTGCAGCCTCTGCTCTAATTCATCCCAAAGATGTTCAAGAGGGTTGCGGTCAGGACTCTTGCAGGACTTTATACACCTGCAGCCATGGAAGTGGTTGTAACACCAGATTTCATTGATCTAGTGGTGTGACACAATACTTCTGCTTATATAGAGTAAATTAAAAGGTGGCATTAACAAGGATCTACACTTTTAGCCCAATATCTGACGCTGTACTGAGAATATTGCTCACATACACCATCAATGCGACTTGAGATGGTCTGTTACTTTGTTACTACTCGTTTGTTTCATTTAAAGATAACTCATAGTTATAAATTGTCAACAAAGAAACCTAGAATGAGAGCTTTGCTGCCTTTATATGACTTGTTAATTATTGTTTGGGTCAACTATTGTAAAGATGTGCAGGGAAAGTCTAATATCCAGTCTTTTTTCTGTTCAGTGAATACACCATACCTAAGCCCTACCAGTTCTCGTTAACGACAACACTCCTCAGTCCGGAAATCGCTAATAGGTTAGAAGGATTTAAAGTTGGGTATTGTCACTATGAGTGAGGTGTCTAAAGATACTGTCAAAGAAATTAGGAAAACTGTGAAAAAGTACTTTACAGGAAACACTGTTTTCTAGAGGTACACGTCGGCTGTTGGCTCCTTCAGCATACTTTTGCAGTTTTGTTTATTTCATACCTGACCTTTACGGCCCTGAGGTCCAAGCAGGTGGTGGAAACTCTGGCTTTTTTTTGTGGCTTCCCATTAAAAGAGTCTTTAAGCCGCTGGAAGGGTAAGATGGAAAATTACCCGTTTTTGAAACTGGTAGGAAGACATTGATACCGGTAACCCTACAATGCCTTCTAGGGAGTAAGGAAGCATTACACAAACATGTGTGCAAGGTTTTCAGTTTATTATTGGTGCTTTATTATAAATGTGCATGTAGGTTTTGATTACAGCCACTTTTAGAATAATTTTATAATTCTAAAAAAAGAGCCCCGAGAACATAGGTGTTCTAGATAACTATACTACCTTCATTAGCAATTAATCAGATTATGATCTGTCTGTATACTATTGAAAAAAATTGGTGCTGAACTGGCAAAACTTGTTGAGCATCACAGAGTAATTGTTTGACTTCTTCATATTTGGATGTATGGCAGACACCTGTGCAAAGCTTTTCAGTATGAATGGCTGGGGAAAACTAAAGTTGAGTGGCTGAAGATTTTCTACATGTGTCCTTTTGTTTGGTTGCTAACTTTCACTGTTCTCCATTTGCCTCGTTGCAGGCGAGCTGAGGCACATCACCAAGCTAAAGCCGTGGTCTCTGTTCGACGTGCTGGTTGAAAAGTATGGCTGGTCACATGAAGACGCCGGCCTCTTCACTCAGTTCCTGCTGCCCATGCTGGAGATGGTGCCTGAGAAGAGGGCCTCGGCTGGAGAATGCCTCAACCATCCATGGCTCAGGTCATAGCTGCAAACGTCGATCACCCTCCCTCCTCCCCCCATGTTCCCCAACTTTGAGCCCAGATATCCACCACTGTTGGCAGCGAATGAAACCGTCATGTGGAGGGAAGCTGTCCTCCTACCATTTCTATCGCATCCTTTCCATACGCACCTGATCAGGCTTTACTCCTACATGTATTCTACCATGAGGAATGTAAAAACAAGCTTGTGGCAATGACTACAAAAAAGGAATCCGATGATGTGATAATGCAGTCAGTTAAATGAAAGGTCCGAACAAAATGTGTGGTTGTTGCCTCTTTCAGCATCGAGATGTCAGCCTCTTCTTCATCGGTCTTCTTCTTCTTAGTTTAAACTAATGAAAGCAGCTGACCTCCACAGTAAGAAACGTAAAGAAGAAACGTTCTTGGACTGCTGACAGATGGCCCAGAGCTCCATCTTCCATGACCAACTGGAGCCCGTAAGGACATACGAGTGCGTGTGTTATTTTGCGAGAGAATGAGCGTTTGTGCCTATGTGCCCTATATAACCACCTTAAAGGAGTACCAACATCAAACGTTACAGTTTACAGCGTGCTATCTTACACAAATCCAGTCCTAAAAAAAAGCTCATCTCACCCAACATTGCTTCTTAACATGCTCTACGGTCCTGAACAGCAACTGCAGGGGGGAAGGGAGCATCACATTGATGGGTGCAAAGAAGGTTTGGAATCAAAATAATCAGTGTTAACCTGGAGGAGGTCTGCTTGGTGTTAAAATACTTTATTTTGAAATGCATGGAGAGACTGCTGGATCGGCATGAAGGAATATGACAAGCCAACAATGGTTGTTGGTTTCAGCTCATCTTTCAGATATGGCAATCGTATTAAGAAATGTTGGTGCCCACCTCCATCCCCCCCTTAAGTATCAACACTTTTCAGTACGAGTTTTTGACATTCCCAAATCCCCATCTCTTCTGACTTTATTCCTAAGAACTATTTTCTTGACTCCTTCTGTGGCACGTTTACTAGATTTGATTGGTACTACCCTCAACCCCCCGCCCCACCCCAGCGCTCTTTTTGCCCTCTGGAGGAACCCCATCTGTCCCTGAGCCTCTCCAGGAAAGAGGCAGTCATGTGGAAGGTTGCACTTGTCTTTGTAAATGTCGTTCAGGGATTTGAAACCTTTGTACATAGAACTAGATTTCGCAACGCAAATAAGCGACTGTGGACAAATTTGTGGACAAACACCCCAAGTATCATTCCAAAAAAATAAAATAAAAACTGGTTGTTGTTGGCAGTACTTGACTTCCCCTCCGGTAAAACAGGAATGAGACATTCTGCCAACTTGGAGGAAGGCTCAAACTGACTTGTGCTGCCACCTGGTGGCAGAATGGGAGTAAAGCTGCTACTCTCAGTGCCAACACTCCGAGAAGTTTCACCATCTCTGTCTACTTAATTACACACACAAATCCTAAATCATCACGATTAATCCAGTTGCCTATTTTTCGCAATAAATGAAAAAAGATGATTATAATTAAATGGTGACATATTTTTAAAAAATATTTAATTCTTTAAAACTATAAAGGGGGAAAAAAGCAAACAACTTCTCTGGTTGTTGTGACAGTGACAGAAAATTGTCTTATACTGAGGTGATTGTGTTTGTCTATTAGAGGTGTTTTTATTTGTTCTGTCGTTATTATTAATATTATTATTATTGAACGTTTTTTTAATAAAGAAAACACCACCTCTCCCCTCCCTTCTTACTTGAACAGTGCTGCCCCCTGTGGGTCATTGACGGTGACGAAAAGAAAAACTGTTTTGCAATAAAGGGTATGTGATTTATTTTTCTTCTTTTCCAATTTTGCACCAAATCCTCTTGATCTCCATCGCTCAGCCATGCTGACTGTTCTTCCTAAAGACATCGACAGAATTGAGTTTTGTCTGTTTTTCATTGACAGATTTAATAAATTGTAGATTAATGGCTTCTGTTCTCTTCAATGTAATCATTTGTTTTGCTTTGCAGTTTATCGTAACAGTGAGACCTTACAGGAGAGGTAGGAGAAGAGTTTAGCTTAGATTTGACTTCATTTTAATGGTATTAATGTTGGGAGAGAGCATTCCTGTTAACAATTAAAATAGAAAAATCTGAGTACAGTTCGCTGTCAGTAAGCGTAGTGTATTAGAACAAACACGTTACAGTATTGAGATTCTCTCTAAAACAAAGTCAGTAAAACAACATTAAAGAAGGTTAACACTACAGGCATAAAACACCTCCACATATTCATTCCCCTTGAACTGGTGACATTATAACCACAACAAACACACAGTGGTGCATAACTGTCAAGAGGAGGGAAACTATGTGTTTTTTTATTTGTATTCAGCACCCTTAACTCTGGTAACCTTAATTAGAATCCACAATCCCCAACATAAAAAATGGTGTCATGCAGAGGGAATTCTTTACTTCAGCAGGAACAGGGAAACTGATCCGTTGATAAGATGGACGGAGCAACATACGGGGCAATCCTGCAAAGGACTTGAGACATGGGTTTAGATTCACCTAATGGCAGAACAGCCAGGGTTACAACAGAATGGTTTAGACCAAAACATATTCATGCATTAGAACGGCCCAGTCAAAGTCCCGATCAAAATCCAATTAAAAATGCTTTTCTTTAATTGAGCTTCAGCTAAATTGCACAGAGGAATACACAAAAATGTTAGTCTAGGATGTGCATAGCTGGCCATGCAAAATGTTCCCTCGAGGGGGCTGAATACCAATGCACTCCACGCTGTTGTACTGAAGCTGTTTTAAAAGATGATTAAATCCATTTATTCTTTTCCTTTTGGGTCACAATTCTGCACTACTTTGTGTTGGTATATCAGATAAAATGCCAATCAAATACATAAAAATGTGTGGCTGTACATACAAAGAAAAGTGAAACATTTGAAGGGGTATGAATACTTTGGCAAGGCACTGTATCACTGACTTAAAAAAAAAAACAGGCTACAGAGAACCAGTTGGGTTTCTAGTACCATTCTGCTATTTTATCTTAAACAATTACTGAAATCTCTCTGGTTACATCCTGCATCTGACTCGCTGAAGAGTAATCAACCTATAAGAGGCACCTTCTGTAAAATGCATCAACTCTAACCAGGCTTAGGTGAGCGTGCTTTAAAGTTCACGTCAATGCATGAAAAGTTCATAATACAGACATCAGGAAATGAATCATGAATAAAACGGGATGCACCCACTAAAACAAAGACACCATGAGGTATTTACGATATGAACTCTGCCAAAATGTAATGAAAGGACCATGATCTCATAACCTACAGTGAAACATTGCATTGCAATTCTGAAGGAAATCCTATTAAAATGGTATTAAGAGGATGTACATATATACTGTCAGAACATGGTACCTGTAAATCCACCTATTAACTGCACAGCTGCCTGTATGTATGCGCTGCATTATGCTTCTGCTGATTCGGTGCATCAGAACAGTGACGCACAGTTCTTCAACAGCAGGGGTTTGGCCAAATCCAGGATGTCCAAGGTGGGATCCAGTGACCTTCCCAGACCCTCCAGCACCATGATGGCAAACACAATGGAGGCAAAGTTACTCTCCAGCTTCACCTGAAAACACAATCAATGATGAATATCATTGATCCAGGGAGCTGTTTTACCTAAAGCCCAAATAATGAAGCACTGAATGAAAATCATAGGCTTTTAAATGATGTTCCTTCAATTGTATTTTGTACTGTGTAAAAAACTAAAGAAAATAAATCTATTTCACACTAGAGGTACATGTAGGAAGAGACCAACGATAATGTTTATATATCAACATTTAGATTGTTTTCCTGTTTAGTTCAACCTGAATTATCTGCTTTTATATGCAGTTAAAAGCAAATATATACACTGTGAAAAGAGACTTACTGACATTAAATCAGACTAAAATGTTTCTGTTTAAGCTCAGGATTACCTAAATTATTAGGCGTTAGAAAATCCCAGCAAACATTTGTGAGAAGCTTGTGGAGGGATATACTGTATCAGATACATTTGACCCAAGTCATAAAGTTTAAAAGACAATTCTACCAGATACAGAAAAAAAATGTATGTAAACATCTGAATTTATAGAAAGGGAGAATAAATCTCTAAATAAAATCCTCTCATTATTCTGGCATTTGGCAAACAGAGATAATTTTGGCAATCCTAGCTGAAATGTTCAAACTGATCTCATGTCAGACATTAAAAAATGTTACGTCTCATCTGGTTTTAACATTATAGCCAAAAACAAAATAATGAAAGAATCCTCACATATTATTTCCCAGACTAACGCAGACTGTATGATACACAAAGACAAATACTAGATCCTTTCTGACCAGGAAACTTTCTTCTTAACTTTTTGTGGGTTTCTCTTGCTTTGTTGCATTTCCTAAAAAATGTATTCAAAATTTTCTGCCACACATCTAAAAGCAATAGAGAGCGAACAAGTTTAAAGTGGTTTTAAACTGACAATAGTTAAATACGTATTGTCCTGACATTTCCCTCCAGAATAAATGTCCCCCACTGCGCACCATACCAGCTCCCTCCTGCCATCTTGTAAGCTTTCCTTTTTATTCCTGCAGTTGCACTTTGGTTTCCTTCCAGCTTTACGGTTCTACCTGTCTCCCTCTCAATCACTCGCCTATTCTGTGTAGTTTAGTCCGAACTGTTACTTTATCTTTTTTATAAAATAAAGAAATCCCTTGTGTAGAGATACTGTAGCTGCTGGGTTTAAGGACTTCCAGATATTCAGATAACAGATATTCAGGCAAAGTGTCCCACTTAATGAAGTTATATGAAAAAAGATGAGCTTAAATTAAATGATTACCAGAAGTTTTAAGCTTGTGAGTTTAAAACTACATCACAAAGCAAAGATACTTTACCTTGTGCTTGATGAGTAAGCCAAACACCTTAGAGAGCAAATCAGCTACTTGAATCTAAACAAAGAGAAAAAGGAAGACTAACATTAATCTAGGGGGAACAGAGGGAAATTATCGGTAAAAGCAACACATTTTAATTGGCCTCTTAAAAAACAACAGGAGTTAAGCTGTAAAATAACATATCAATAACTCTATCTGACTGCTTTAACCAGACAGTAAGACATGTATACATCTACCTGCTGACTAAACAATGCTAAATGTATAAAATCCATATTCCTTTATAATTAAAGGGAGCTGTGTCCTTTGGTCAGATAAGAGTTTAAATATAGCTGTTTGGCATCAAAGAACAAACGTGGAAAGGAATCTTATGTCCACTGTTGAGTATAGTGGAGGACGTGTCATGCTATGGGCCTGTTTCTCTTCCAAAGGACCTACAAAATCATGAACTCTTTGCAATACCAGACCATTTTTAAATACAAATCTAATGGACTCTACAGATAGGGATCAGGAATGAGAAACCAGAACTCTGGATGATCTGGACAAATTGTGTAAAGAGCAAGGGTTAAAGGTCACTTCCTCTGCTAAACTCCAGCCTTGTTAAATGTTATAAAAGACACACTGCAATTTAAGTATTAAAAAAAAACTACAGTAGGTCTTTGAATCATTTTTAACCTTTCATCAAGATCTTTACTACGAGCCAATAAATGTAGAGATTAGAACAGATCAGTGAAAAAGAGGGAAACATTTTTTTCTCTATTAATGCAATATAACAAATAAAGGCAAAGATACCTTTCCCAGAGAGAGGCTGTTGCTGACGGCATGATCCACCAACTCGGCCATCTCCTTCTTAAAAAGCGGCACATCTTCGCACTCATTAGCTCGGGCATGATGCAAAATCAACTCTGCCACCCTCTCACCCTGTAAAACCACACAGCTCAACTTAGACAGGTCCTCCCATCTACAAATATTTGAAGAATATCTTCTTGACTCTATCAGAAGCATTTAAACAAGCAAAAATATTAAACAAGATGTACTTTTAAAAAAAGATACTGTGTAATTTAAACTGAAAGAAAGTTTAAAACATGCACAATGAAAATGTTCCTTCTTACCTTGCGCAGCACCACCGCTGTGAAGACGGCCTTAAAGTTTGCGAGGTCATGGTCACTGAGCTGAGCTACGATACCAGCGTCCAGCAGCACCAGCTGCAGAGGACATGGGTCTGGCCGGACACTGACCACCACTGTGTCTAACAAGTCAGTGAGGGTGGTCTTCCCATGGCGGTCCCCTGAGATACTAACTGCATCGCTGGAACCAGTGAGAGACTTCTGACATTGGACCAGAATGTTGCCAGGATGCAGATCTCCATGGACAAAGTTATCCACAAACACCTGCAGTTAAGATGTATTTTAGGATGGCTGAAGAATGTGATGAAGCAGCCTAGATATGAGCCAATATTTCCTCTTGTGAACACAAGTTAAGTGATCTCAGTAATTTGTTGATCTCACCATTTTCAGCAGGGTGTCAACTCCCATCCTGGCTATCCTCTGCTTCACCTCCTGAGGAATCTCGGAGCTCAGGTAGTTTGAAATGGGCTCGCTCTCCTAAAAGATGAAAGGGATCATTGAATACCGAATAATGTCTCAGGCATCAGTTCTTATCAGAACCCACGTCCTCACTTCAAAGGTTTCCACCAAAATGTTCCTGGTGACGAACGGCCGTAATGGAGTTGGGAATTTGATGTTGTCCACATCGCGGAAGTTTTCTTGGAAACGCTCTATGTTCCTGGCCTCAAAACGGAGATCGATCTGAAATAAACGTACCATAAATGAGTGAAAAAAGGTCCAGTGAGGTTGTTTCTATGTACGCTGCGACAGCTAGTGACATTTCTCAGTTGAAGGCTTAGCAATGAAAATGTATTAGGAAACAAAATACATTTACGTTCAGCTTGGTGTAAAAAACTAAACCAGAGCTAGAAACTGGAAATAAAATCAACAAATTAGACGAATGCGAGTTGAAGCACCTGTTTGGTCATTAGCTTCTCAAACTCCTCAACGACTTCACACATACTGAGCCACTTGAGTCCAGGAACGCAGTGCAGAAGCCAGCTGCCTGCTTTCATAAGCAGCAAGTCAATCTCTACCTGCCTCCTGACGCCTGGATGGACCACCTGAAAAGCATAAAAAAATGAATTACATCTTCTCCTTTACTTACAATCATTACCCTTGATATTTTCCACATGTTGTCACATAAGAACCACAAACTCAAATGTATTTTATTGTGAATATAGATGATAGGGCAATGCGAAGTGGTGCATGATTGTGAAAGTGCAGGAAAATGCTACATGGTTTTCAACATTTTCTATAAATACAATTTCCAATGCGGGGCGAGCATTTGCATCCACCTCCCTTTACTTCGCCCTAAATGAAATTCCCGGCAACAAATTGCCTTCAGACGTCACCTAATTAGTAAACAATGTGTTCTCGGTATAAATCCAGCCGGCATGATAAAAGAAAGTAAAGAAGAGTGAAGAAAAGTTGGAATACAGAAATGAATGACCTCAACTTATTTGTAAAATGGTAAGACTAAATGAACGATTTAACCCATTCATTGATGCACTCTGTGCTTGTTGGTCCACATTTTTTCACCATAAAACCAAACGTGTCTCCCTGGGGAGGAGGTAATTTAATTAGTGGACAGGATCATGACGACCAAGAAACACGGTATCTCTGGAGGAGCGGCAGAGATCTGTAGCTCATGTTAAAGAATCTCAATACCTATTAGTTAGTCTATACTGGTGACCCAAAACAAGCCATGTTAAAAGAAAGCCATAACAGATCCTGTTTACAGCTTTTTCTGGGATACAGCAATAATGTGGTAGAAGGTGCTATGGTTAGATGAGAGCTAAATTCTGTGTGTTACAACAGAAAAAAACACTGGACATCATCATGCACCCTATATCTCTACAATACAACATGCTGGTGGTGGCAGCGTGATGCTGTGGGGATGGCTTTCCTTAGCAGGGACAGGGATGATGGAAGATGGATGGCACTAAATACACAGGACTGCTGGAAGAAAACCTCTTATAGGCTAAAAAAGACATGTTTCTGGGGTGGAGGGTCACCTTCCAGGAAAACAACCCTACACCCAAATTCAGAGCTGGATTAGATGAAAGCACAATGGCGTAGTCAATGTACATACCTACATTTATATGAGACTGTGGCAAAACCTGAAAATTGCTTTGCACCCACTATGTCCATGCAATCTGAGTTTGAATTGTTTTGTAAAGAAGCTGGTAGTCATATCCCCAAATATTTGCAACAACAAAAGGTGGTTCTACAAAGTACTGACTTAAGGGGAATAAATATGGATGACCGTTTTATATTTATCAGGAGAAAATTGGTAAACCATGTGTTATTACTGCATTGAACCAAAATGGAGTAATAATACCTTTGCAAAGCACTCTGAGTGTATAATTGTGAGACGTACCTTGATTGCCACAGGTATCAGGCGCTCCTTCTCGTTGCTGCTCTCCCCAGGCTGCTGATCTGCATAGCTGCTCTCCTTATTTCCCTCTTCCTCCTCTTTCCTCCCCTTCCACAGCTGCCGCAGAACACCACCCACACCTCCAAGACCAGGTATCTCCCAGGCTTCCAGCATGTCTTCTCTCTCCATCTCTTCCACAATCGACTGGAAGGACGGGTCCTCCACCTGGGCTACCCTTGCCCAGCCTCTGTACACTTGGGCAACACATCCTGAACCCACGGGCTCTTTGCTATCAAATACCAACAATCTTCTCCAGCCCTCCCCGAAGGCCCTGCGGAGGCACTGCTTGGTGTGGGTCCAGGAGTGAGGACGCACCTTTACGTGAAGCCTGGAGAAGCGTTCACAAAACTCTCGAGAGAAGATGTCCCGCCTGGTGCTGGCCCATTGTCCCAGCTTGATGAAAGTAGGCCCAGAGGTCTCGGTCACCCACAGCAGAGCCTCCAGCCAGTAAGATGCACAGTGGGTGGACATCAGAGCAAAGGGGGAAAGGAGAAGAAGGGGGCCAAATTTAAAGAGAAGAACCAATGCACGAAGGCTGAGACGAAGAAAGAATATCACTTTGTGGACTTGGACCTTTACAAGGGACTTTCTGTCCATTGTTTTGTGTGGAAGAGTTGCTTCCTGACACCTGGCTGCAGAGGATGAAGCACTGACTGCTCCCCAACACAGCAACGTGACCTTGGGAATGTGTGTAAAAATCTGTCCTCTTTTAATAAAACATGTCCCCTGGTTCTGCCTGAGCCTGCATCTGGCAAAGGAGCCCGCTCTTTGCAGAGTGGACCTCAGGCTCAGCAGGATTCCCCTGGCTCCAAATGCCACCAGCGTGGCCATCCTGTCAGAGATCGGTTAGCTCGGCGCAAGAATCCACATTCGCTTCTGCCCGATTATACAAACCAACTCCAGGGCAAACCAAAACGTGGAAAATATGTCCTCTCATGCAAATATCCGTCACTGTAATACAGATATTAGACTAACACTACCTGTAGCCAAATGCAAGAATATTTATCTGCTCTGACGTTACCTGTACCTATGGTGCAGGGCAGCAGCTGCGGTTTCCTGTCGAAGAAAACCCATTTGTGCGTTTCTCCTCCCGCTGTGGACAACAAACACGCTTCACGGTCCAGTTGGCATCATTGTACATCTAAAAATATCATTCATTTCCATTGAGAGCAGAGCTGCCCATGAAAACATTACAATAACAGCTCGCTTCCGGGAATGACGTTTCGCCGGGAGGTCACGTGACCTGTTAAAGGCCCGCGCTGTCCCATCGGCCAAAACCCAAATTTAAAAATCATTATTTAAGTTCAGCGTTATTATTTCCACACATCGACTAATGTTAGTTAGATCATGTTAGTCTGTCTATTGAAATCTTTCTCAATACTTATTTCCTTTTGTTAACTTTTATTGATCAAATTGTGGTTGAAATACACTTTGTGGTCTACTAGGATTTTATTAAGCGCGTCTTTCGTAGTTAGTTATTTGTGAAGCATTTCTCGTCGTTAAATACAAAACCTTATATAGTCATTTTAACACAAAGATACAATGTCAAAATTGCTTTGAGGTAAAATTAGGTTCTGCAAAGACTCCAGGTGATCGACAGATGGAGACAAATCCTATGCTTTCATGTGTGCCTTCTCGGTTTGGTTTACCAGTTCTAGTTGAATGTTTTTTGTTTGTTTGATTGTTTTAACCATATGGGCGCAAGGGGATGGAGTGAGGCAAGCAATTCATGCAGAGGTGCACAGCCAGACTGTAAGAGTGACATTTGGAAACAGTATTAACTTACAGTATGTAGACGAAAATAGGTTTTTAGGTGATGTTTATGAATTCCACTTTTCATTACTGTACTATCCATGTATCCCTTTACCGAACAAATCGCTGCAGGTTTTCTGAGGGGCTCCTACCTATCTACAGAGGTCAACAGGTAGGAGACAAGATAGACAGGAACCTGAGCAAAGTTGTCCCCATTTCCCACTTTTCAAATCTAACAAAAATGGTATCAAATGTTCATAATTTACTAGTGCTGGTTTGTTGTTAGAGCTGCTATCATTTTAAAGATATTACTAGTTACTATGGGTGTTTATCACTACGAGTTTGAGGTTAGATCATGAAACGTAAAACAAATTAAATGTGCAGCCCTCAGAAGGAATGGTGATGAGATTTGTAACAGGATGTTTTTTTGTGAGTATTGCTATACTGTTTACAAAATGCCGTGGCTTAACAGGTCATTTGGTTGTACTCGCGTACCTACTGGTTCTAAGATTTGGCCTCCAGGAAATCTGGTATCCCCACAGTGCAACACCCCTGCCTCATGGATTCACTCACACTCATAATGTGTCCCCTATCAAAACTGGTATTGGTGGCCAATGCATGTACAATAGATGTTGCTGTCTTGTGTCTTATTTGTTTTGAATGACAGTAAGTTAAAGAAAAAGCTAAAATAAATATAAATAATTAAAACTGTATAGAAGATAATTAAAACACATGCCCAAGGTTTAAAATGTTCTTACTAGGATTCTATAGACATTAGATACAGATAGGATGTTTTCTATGCACACAATATTTCCACAATATCAAAGTTGAGAAAATACCTCATTGTGCAGTTGTGTTAAAGCACTTTTTTACTTAATTAGCTTCCTGGTTACTTTCATGTAAACCACTTTACTGTTTTACTACACTAACACACAAACAATCCAGATTCTGGGTCACAGGAAGAAGTAGGAGGCAAGGAACCAAACACACCCTTGGTGCAATTTAATTTCCTCTGCTTAAACCAGAGCTCTTTCAGGCAGCCTTCAATGCACCGTCAGGAATTGAGAACTTGCTGGAACCATGTTCCCAGTCACAGTGTGAGTCCCCTGGACAGTGAGCTCAGTATGCTCCCAGGATCCCAGCTGTAGGCCTGATAGAGGACTCAGGAACACAATAAGCTGAGATAAACGCCAAACAGATGTTACTGGCCTCCACCTCCCACTGCTATTGATGAACAAGCCAGGCTTTTTAGATTGTGTTTGCATTTAAAAGGCAAGGTCAGGCTTCAGGCTCAGAGGTTAGCTCCATAGCTGCTATGTAGAGGCTATTAGACACTTTAAGGCTACTCATCGGCATGACTAAAGAATTGAAGTCTAAGTGTCCATTTCTGTTGTGCACTTCCAAGATCGAGTGACAAGAAAATGTGTCCATGCTTTTTCCCAGTGTTTGAGAATTTTGCTGGGATGTAACATCTGCAATGTTGGCTTTCAATAAAGTCCTCTGAAAATGTCAGAAACAAAACACTGGAAAACCTCTTTGGTATACAACATTTGCCTCAACAGTTTGTTCTACAACAAAGAACCTATGTTAATGAAAAAATGTATTATTTGGCATTGCAGACCTGTTTCTGTTAGGAATGCAGCTGGAGCTGATGATGATCGTACAAAAGTGACGGCTTTAAAAGGCCAAATTAGTTCCACTGATTTGAGCGAAAACACATCTCTGTTTTTACCGAAGATATACAGGGTCATGCAAAAATGTTTATGCCCCCTGAAGTTCGCCATATTTTTTCACATTGCAGCCACAGCCTACAATATATTTTATTGGGATTTTACAGTATGTGATAAGTTAACACAATGAGTGCGTAATTGTGAAGCTGAAGAAAAATGATGAGTACAAGGTTTTCTTTTTTTTTTAACAAAGAATCTGAGAAGTGGGACATGCACTTACTTGTATTTACCCCCTTGAATCTGACACCCTTTAATACAATTCACCTAATTGCTAAATAAATAGATGTGTGTTTCATTTCAGCATAAATACAGCTGTTCTATGATGCATCAGAGGTTTGATAGAATACTTTGGTGAATAAGCAGCATCAAGAAGACCAGGAAACACATCAGACAGGTTGGGTATAAAGTTGTGGACAAAATCCCAATAAAATACATTAGAGTTTGTGGTATAAAATATGTAAAAAAAGTTCAAGGTGTATGAACACGTGCTTTGTATGCATCAAAGTGGAAAAACGTCCCTATGGGGCAGTGCAGGTTAATTGTTAATCACTCAGCCATCAGTATGCATGTCCAGCCTTGTTTCATGGACACTTGCTTTCTTTTTCTCTTGTTTATTTTTTCCACAGGTCAGTTGAGTTGCAGGACTCCCTGGTTTGTATCTTCACAACGGAACTGAGGTCAGCGTAATCAACTCAAAAACTCTTATTCAATACAATCTAATGCTTCCGAACAAGTTTGTTTTGTTTGGGTTTTACCCAAAGCTGCTGCCATTAGTTGGCACATCTGCACCCATAAACAAAGAGATAAACCTGATGGACATGTTGTCCTTTCACTGAGATAGAAAGATTCTCTCTTAATTGCCTCCCAGCGGAGGTTTTAGTTATATATAGTTGCTCTTAGTCTTGCCCCTTCCTGTTCCATCTCCCCCCTAGTCTTTCTTTTACTGAACAGGACAATTGGTTTCCCAGGTAACCAGAGCTCCAGTCGCCCGGCCAGCTGCAGATTAGTTCAGCGGTAGGGGGTTTAGCCTGGGTGGAGTGGATATGGAGGGGGATGATGGAAAATGGAGAGGGAGGAGAGAGAGAGAAGGAAGGAGGAAGGTGGTGGCTTGAGGAAAGGAGGGGTGGGAAAAGTTTGAAAGGGGGAGAGGGGAAAGAAGAAAATCAGAGTAATTTACAGATTGGACTGTGAGTGAGTGCAGACGGAGCCATAAAATTTTTTAGCCTCAAGGCTGCAAGCGAGACAAGGGAGTCCCTTCACTCTGCTTTTTGTGCTTCCCACGACTGTGGCTTTGTTGGAGGCTCAGGAAGGAGCTATGCAGAGCGAGAGAATTTGGAGGCAGGGGTAGGGGTGTTGGAACGGATGAAGAGAGGGAGAGGGGGTGGAAAGTCAGTTGGAAGGAAAGGAGCCATGCAAGTGGATGCTCTTCTCTGCGGGATCAGGTTTCACAAAATGAGAAGCTACACTGAGAGAGCTTCACCGGGGCTCAACCAGCTCAGAAAGGTAGTGAAATCTAAAACATTTTAACTGTCACTGAGATTACACTGTGTAATCCAGAAAAAGTGAGAGAAAATATTTATAACCTTTTGGATAAATGTGATTATTTAGGGAAGAATCAGTCGTGTTCATTCATGTGGCATACTCTACAGCAGTTCTAATGTAATTGCTAGCGCATGACCTTGATTGTGTCAGGCTGTGTTTATCTGTGTAAAGAATGTGGGTCTATGCTTCTCCAAAGCATAATAGTAAATACTATGAGTGGTTTGTCTGTCTTTATTGCAGCTTTATATCATCCAGACTGGTTTTGCTCCAGTAAGACTTTCTTGAAACTTAAACTGGGGACTCAGAACAGACTCCTCTGCTCCTCACTGAGCTGCTGGTGTGCATGTGACCACACAAGTACACTCAGTGGTTGTCAGAGTGCATGCTAAGACCATCACGTTCCAAACTGACTTGCTGTGGAGGGACAGAGAGAGGAGAGCTGGAAGGATAAGTGAGATGAGCATTCCTCAGAGTGATCAAAAGCATGCATTCACTGTTCCAACATCATCATGCATTGGCTGCATTGATTTGAGGAGGCTTGACTGGGTGGAAACCTTCTCAGGGAGGAAGCAGGAGTTCAGCTACAAGTGGCTAGCCTATCAATAAAATAGTCTTTAGTCAAAATGCAGGTAGCCAACGAAGACTGAAAGGGTGAACATGTCAAGGATGCTTTGATACTCAAAATCTAAGCCTTGATCCATTTGATCTATAATGTCAGGGTTTTAGCATTAAGTTACACAAAGTTTCTCAATCTTCTTGTGATGCATAATAATATTATTATGCATAATATTTATAATAGAGAAGATGCACAGTTTGATTAGCAAAAAACAGAGTAATTACATTTCTATAAGAAGTACAATAAAGAAAATTCCACCCAACATTAATTATCAGTGGCCAACTGCTAAAAATATATAAAAAACAGCTCTGCAAAATAGGCGTGGAATGCCCCTTACAAAATGAGGTTGATATGCTTACAGGGCAACAGATTAAGAGCAATGAAAGATTGTTAATGGAGTTTGTTGGAGTTGTCACTGTAAACAGACTTGACTTGTTTGGATTTCCGAAGAGAAAATATCTCTAACAGATGTTTTGAGTGTTTTTACTCATTGAAAGCATTGCCTTTGTAACTATTGCAAAACTTGCAAACCCTTTCACTTTCTTTCTGAAATTGTTGCTATCCTATTATTACTGCCAACAAGTACCTTTTCATTCTGCTAGTTCGCAAGAAGTTCTGCAGTTTTGTTTGTATTGTACCTAACTATTTTGGACATGAAAAGAAGCTCCACCTGAAAATTTTATACCAGCTTTTACAACTTATGATTTAAAGTCATTTTCTTCAATCTACTTCTTGTCCTTGGTATAGAGACTTGGTTATGTGATACCAGTAAATGTTATCTCTAAGCTGGAAGTCACAGAGTTATTTTAGTTATTTGAATCGGAACCACAATCAATAGTTCATTGGAGTGTAACATAAAATCTTTACAATAATCATGGACAATTAATTCAACTACACATGAGCCTTTTTACGATTATTTCTCTCCATATGGGTCTGGGTAAGGGTAAGAGGCCAACAGCTAATGGTGACTTTGAAATGGTTTGATTACAGGTATGAAACGGAAGTATTAGAAGATGAAATAGTGCAAAATGGGAATATTAATAGGCAAATGGGTGAATATACAGTTAATACCAGATATTTAAATACACTGTCTAATAAGAAAGAAACATTTCTCGCTGTCTGAAATTGTTTTAGGTCAGTCAGGATTACCAAAATTGTCTTTGTTAAATAACAGAATAATAGGACAGAGATTGATTTAGCTAATTTTGCTTCAATGTTTCCACATAATATTTCCTTTCCTACTGATTTTTTTTCCTAATGATTTTTCCTTTCCTAATGATTCTATCTATTTTGTGAAGTACACCAGTCCCTCCGGCAGCAAAACACGCCCACCACATGATTTGGCCTGCCACCCCTGTAGTTCACAGTTAGGATGGTGCTTTAAGCTGACCTTTTTTGCTCCAAATATAACAATTTGGATTATGCATATGCATAAACACTTCAGATTTAGCTTCATCAGGTCACGGGACCAATCTCAGTGTTTTGCAAATTGTAATCTGACCTTTTTTAATCCTTTTGGAGTAAATGCTTATTCCTCTGCGAGTGGACTTTTAGCCCACGTGAGTACATGAGACTTGTTTTACTCTGGATGGTGCCATGCTCTTACCAGATTCAGCCAGCATCTTCACAAGGCCTTTTGAATTTCTTTCTATTGTTCATGTGCACATTTGTTATCAAAACGTGTTCATCTCTGGGTCACAGAACCCACCTCCTTCCTGAATGGTAGGATGGACATTGACTTAGTGTTTATACTTACATACATTGTTTTTATTTGGTGAGCATGGCACTTTCAGGTACTTGGAAATTCTTCCCAAGAATGAACCAGACTTGCGTAGGTCCACAGTTGTGTTCCTGATATCTTGCTTAGATTTTTCTATGATGTCACAAAAACAAGCAATGTGTTTCAGGTGCCTTAAAATACATCCCAGACGTGCTTCCACTTAACTCAGATGTTCAAATCCAAATTAACCTTTTAGAAGTTTACAAAGCCATGATTATCTGGACACTCCCGAACACTTTAAAAGTGTAGTAATATTTGTTATGCAAACTTTGCAGTTTGAAGAAAGTCACAAAACGATGTTCATGATTCTGGCCTTCAGCGAATGGATCATTTTTGGTAATCCTATCTGGCCTTCAATTGGAAAGATTTAGTCTGATTTAATATCAGACAGGGAGAAAACAAGGTTTAATTTTAAAGAAAGATGGCAGAGTGAGAAAATGTGTCTTACTGTATCTGTATGTCTGTATCTACCCAGCAATCCTTGAACTCAAGAACAGTCTAAAAATGTGATTAATTAACTGCAACAACTAAATGTTCTTAGATTCTGCAACATATTTTCTTCTGTATATTCATAATGTTGCAAATGAGTAGCTGAAACAGAATCAGAAGGAGCTTTGAAGACCACAAATCAAAATTCCTTTGCTCCTCTAATCCTCTGTCTCTGTCTGATGCGGCCTTTTATTTACCTAACAAAGTAGGACTGAGATTTTATTGAATTGAGACTGACTCTCCGGGGTTCAGGGGAGAATGTTTACAGCGTTTGAGATAAAGAGATGGTGACGGCTTGTCTGCTGGTCTGCAAGACTGTAAAGGCTGGGCTGCTGTCTTGTCCTCTGAACCCACTCTGTGTTAATATGTGCCCCCGTGTCTACAACTGGTTTACTATCATACACCTACTGTTCTGGCTTATTGGGTCCAGTATTCACATTACGAGTCAGGGTCAGAGGCTAACTTTCTGCAGCAATGCTGTGGTTGATTATATGGTGCCTTGCAAAGTTATTCACACATCTTTACTGTTCCCATATTTTGGTGCATTACAATCACACGCTATTGAGTTTTCATGGAATTTCATGTGTTCATTTTGCAGTCAAAAGAAAAGGATCCATAGTTTTTCAATTGTTTACAAATAAAAATCTGAAAAGTGTGTTGGGCCTCCTTTGCCCTGATGGTGCTAATAAAAATTCTTTGCCTGCACATAACCATGAACATACCATCCCCACAGTGAAACATGGTGGTGGCAGCATCATGCTGTAGTGATGCATTTTTTCAACAGTGGCAAGGAAGCTGGTCAGAGCTCATGGGAAGAGGGATGAAGCTGAATTCAGGGCAATCCTGGAAGAAAGCCTGTTAGAGGCTGCAAAAAGACATCACCTTCCAGCTAGACATCAAGCCTAAACATTGCAAACTAATGTGTTAAAATGGCCCAGTCAAAGTCCAGGCCTAACTTCAATTTATTATGTGTGGCAAGACTTGACATCTTTTGGCTATTCATGCTAACCATTCAATCCCAAATACATATCCAGATTTTTATGTGAAAAAAAGAAAAACAGTGTTTATTCACTTCACTATTATCTACGACAGTTTTCTGTCACATAAAATCCCAATAAAATACAATGAAGTTTGATGTTCTAACATGAAAAAATAATATCAAAATGTTCAAGGACCGTGAATAATTTTGCAAGCCACTGTATGCTGTTGTAGAAATGTTATTTTCTGTTCCTGACTTACTGTTTTTCTATTCCTCATGATTTCCGGCTGTCCTTCCAATCCTTCCCTTCAATTTCAGCCTTACTTAGTGCACATAATTTCCACATTTCCTCCAGCTTTGCTTCCTTTGAAATGCAAATTTCATTTGATATTTAAATGAAAACCTTTATGTCATGTTACACTGAATACAATATGTCTAAGCACAATATGCCTTGAGATTGTTTACATAATCTCCAACAAAATCATATCAACCACATGACATGTCAACAAATAAGGCAGGAAATCGTATCTTATGAGGAAGAAAATCTAAGTGAACAAATACTTTATATTATGTTGCTTCTTACAAGGGATCTTTCTTCTTTCTTGGAAGCAAGTGGAAGATCTATTGTTTCAATCTCAGAACGGTGACAGCAGGGCCTTTTAGGGGGTTACAGCCTGCTCAGTCCTCCAATAAAAACTAGTTTTTAACGGACGGTCTGCCCAGCAGCCTGCTGCTCAAAGACCCTACCAGCCCGACCTTCTGCTGTCCCAGAGCTGTTGCTGTTACCACAGAGCTATACTCTGAAGGAATGTGTCCTATGGTTATGGTCCATGAATTCCTCTTGTTTCCAAGTTATGGTGGGGGTGTTTTGTGTGTGATACTATTAGTGGATCATGGATTTTGTCATGATCAAAAACAGGTTTAGTCACTCACAAGGTTAAACTCACAAGGTTAAACTCTTTACATCCAAAACCCAGAGTCAAACCAAAACATGCATGCATTAATAATGTATACCACCACATTACATTGGTGGAGTCAATTATTTTACAATTTTCAATGCATATCGTTGTACTTAATGTGGTAAACCAACATGAAGTCCTGCACAATTGGGAATTGAAAATGATACAATGTTTACAAGATCCATCAATCCATCCATTGTCTTTTCCAGCTTATCCATGTAGGGTCGCAGGGGCAGGGTGGGGTTGGTGCTTATCTCCAGCAGTTGGATTGCAAGATAAAAGAATAAAAATCTGAAATGTATGCATACTCAGCCCCCTTGAGTCAATACTTTGACAAACACATTAAATTAGCAATTACAGCTGCAAGTCTTTTAGGGTATGTCTATTCCAACGTATTAGGAAAATATATTTTTTACCCATTCTTCGCAAAAGAGCTTAAGTTTAGGCAGATTGGATGGACAATACCTGCGAACAGCAGTTTTCACATGTTGCAACAAATAATTAAATTTAAGTATATATAGTTTTTTGCTGTGACATTCTAACACATGAATATTCTTTGATCTAAACTATTTCATTGTAGTTCCTGGTGTATATTTAGGGTAATTTATCCTGCTAGAATGTGAACCTCTGACCCAGCTTTTTTTTTCTTTCAAATTTGGCCCCTGAAATGCCTCTTAAACACAAAGCATGAGTGAAACTAAACAAAACTGCCAAACCTTTTGTTTATATTTTTGAAATTTTATCATTTATATTTTACATTTTTTACAATTGTACATAGCATGGATTAAAACTAAATTAATCCAAGTTCAGAGTTTACCACCTAGCCACTCTTAGCCAAATTCACTGTTCCAACATTATCTAGCTCTCATTCATTCATCATTTTTATATAAAATTTAAGTCTTTTAGAAATATATAGATCGTATATCACATGCACTTTACGTCATTGTGTCGTATTGGCAGCCTGCTCTTTGCCATCTTGTTTTCATCTGTTTAACTCTCTACTGTTCTCTGTGTGTGCGCTGTGTTTCAATTTGGCAGAAGTCCCAATTAATCTGCTCTCATTTAAATATGTTTGTGCTTTAGTTGACATTAAACAAAATCCGTTGAAAATTTTGATAGAACATTTATCCATCAAGAATGCAATTAGTCAACCTTAAGTGCTATGAAATTATTGTTCCTCTTTGGTAAAATCACAACTCTGTTTAAGGATCTCAGCTAACAAATCCTTTGCTCAAGTAAATAAAGACACATTTCCTGTTGTTTCAGTTGTACTTATCTGCAAATTCACAGCTGCAGTCACTCCCTGCAGGCTCGTGCACACCAACAACAGCAGCTCTCTAAAAAAAGAGCCATTTGTTCGTAAAAACCTAAACCTGTGCACAGACACAACAGTCACCACACTCTTGCCTTTGAGGGTGACTGCCATGGCTCTTTTCAACATAAAGCACCTAAACTCCTACTAAAGTTTTTTGACTTCAAGTTTGTCCTGTAAAAATATAAAGTTATAAAAACATAAAGTTCAACGTTTTCAAAAAATGTTTTTACTCATAAACCTTAGAATGCATCAATGTTGGTTATTGGATCCTGTGCAAAGTCATGCAGCAGCATTATATCAACATAGTGATGTATGTCACAAGTAAATGATCATCAAACATTTGAGACCATTTGTTGATATTTATACAACAAAGTTTGCTGTGTTTTACTACTAAATAGATCTTCATGCCATCAGTAACTTGTTATGTTACAAGGTATCACCACATTAACCCAAAATAGTTTAATTCTAAAGTAAAGACTGTAATAGAGACTGCAATAGTCTCTTGTTCCTCCACTTTTGTTTTTACAGTTAGTTTGGTTTTACTTTCACTAAGAGGCACTTAATGAGAAATAGCATGCTTGGCCTAAACAGAAGCAATTAGACCCAGGTTATTCCTGTTAACCTAAAGTTGAGCTTAACATGAATCTTTTACTTTTACTTTAATTGTACTGATTTCATAGCCATCCTTTCTTGTCAGAAAGTTCCTGACATGGAGCTAGAGCATTCTCTCTTTCCTCCTCTCTTCCATTCTTTTCTCCTTTATTGCTGACATGACTGTGAGCAAAAAGAATGTTGTTTACCTGTCAATTTAAGGATCTCCTCTATAAAGGCAATTAAAACTGTTCTGTCTTTAAGTTCATCCAATTTTAACAATATAATAACTAGATGCTCCAGACAAACTGCAGACACAGAGGAGGTTGGATTATACTAAATCACATTTAAACACTGTCTTGTTTAAGATGTAGAGCAGAGAAAGTAGTGGTGTTGCTGATGATGCTACGTGTTTTATGGGAGTGGTAATTATAATTCTTCAATCGTCATTTTTTGTTTCAGATTTTATATTTTGCAAAATTGACTGTTCATTTCTAAACTGAGAAAAATATCTGAAAAAGCACAAACTTTGTAGCTCTAAAGTAAATTCTTTACATTGGTTCAGTATGAACTGTGTACGTGGAACTAAACAAAGCTCTCTGTTTTACTTATATTTATCCAGTAGCGGTCTTGACTCAGGCTCACAGCTCCCCAGTGAGGGGTGTGTGGATGCGGGTAGCGTCATCTCTGACTCTGGAGTTTACACTCCGGAAGAGCACTTTCCCAAGCTCTCGCCTTGTTTAGGTCCCACGAGGACTGCCGGGTAAATTATGAAAATACATCTCTTTGCAAGCATGCTGTGAAAGCAGGGAAGCTGGGATTGGAAAGTGGAGCTCTGTTGGGAATTGTCTGTTGGAATCCTTTAAATATAAAATGAGTAGAAAAAAACAGGAAGGAGATAGAGGATGGAGAATTTTGAAATTGGAGGTCAGTTTAGTGACTCTGGCTTGGAGGTGAAATTTGATCTAGGTCTCAGAGGTTAATGTTTGTGTGCCGAAGAAGCCAGTTTAGTTTCTGTAGACCTTTCACTGTGGCTGAAGTTTTTTGTGTGTTATGGGTAAGTTAAAAATTAGTTGTCTATTCTTTTTCCAATCATCAATATTGCTGTAGGAAACACCAGGAAAATGGAAGAGGTTTAAGACCTGCCACGACCTTGCCTTTACTGATAAGCCGAAGTTACTGCAGATTTTGGCGTAATCTTTTAATTTTACCAACATATTTATTTTGACAGGAGGTAATATTGAAGTATTGGAGTTGCCCAGCCAGAATCCTAGCTTGAAACTGTCTGAAAGAGAATCTGTGGATGAAGATAAAGATAAGGGTGATGGTCAGGAGGCTTTACTCCTTGCCATTAGGTCAGAAAGTCATGATGTTATGTAGTGTGAGTTGTGTGAAGGACCGATGTGCAGACAGGAAGTCTGGACCTGCATAGTGAGTAGAACAATTTAAGGATAAATGAAACAGCAAATTTACAGGTCACGGAGCATGTGCAGAGTACAAGGTGATTTAACGGAAGAATCCAGCACAGGAGCTGAACAGAGTGACACAGAAACACTTGGAAGCACCTAACAGAGATAATGCAGTACACAATACACAAGAATGAACTAAAACAGCACCAACCAGAGAACATATACAAGAGGAAAATGAATAAAACAGAGACATGGAAGAAACTCAAAACTCAAACACCCAAGGATTATGAAACACCAAAGATAAATCATGCAATTACCTTTGGAAAAATGTAAGCTGGTCAGCAATTATAAGGGTTTAACCAATATTGAGAAGAGCATAAATAATTTTGGAGATGCCATTTTGGCTCTTGTTCTTTTTGTTCTTATTTTTCTTCTGATTCCTCTATCACAAATCTTATGAGGGGCACCTGACTGATGCTGGCTTATGGTGAAATTATGTGTTTTCCACTTCTGGATTATGGCTCCAATGGCAATCGCTGCAAAATCCAGAAGTTTGAAATGTAGTTGCTTACATTGATGCAAGTATGTTTTGCAACAGTAACAGTAAATGACTTTGCTTTCTTTTTTATCAGTCATACCACTTTGTGCAATACTTTAATAAGAATTTCATGTCACAAAGTGCAGGTTGCCTTGATATGTAGAGAGTCAAGAGACAACAAGATCAGAGAAGCTTGGCACAGGAAGGCAAGGGAAGAACATGGGAAGAAGTCAAGGCAGCTGTAAAGAAAACCATAATCCAGGCAGAAATAAGAAACCTGGAGAAATATCAGTGGAGCTCAGAGCCCAGGGTGCATAGATAAGGTGGGATCCACCCAAGGGGAAGTTGACTTGGACTGACCTAAGGAGGTTGGAACCGTTCTGGATCTCCTTCCTTCTGAGAGCAATTTATGACATCCTCTAACCCCTGTGAATCTTTACAGGTGGCATATAAAAGACAACCCAATGTGCAAGTTCTGCAGAAAAAATTGGAGTCTTACACATGTTTTGACAGAATGCAAGACCGCTCTAGCCTAAGGAATATACAGGGGCGTCACGATAAGGTTCTGGCTGTGCTTGCTGAAATCCTTAAGAAGGAGAGGGTCAGGAAACAACCCAAGGGCAAGATAATATCTACAATTCGTGAAGGAAGAGGAAAAAAACGAATGGCAGCCAAAACAATCAGAGCAAGTGTCCTACAGTCAGCACAGAAATGGGAACAGAGGGTTGACCTGAAGTGAATCCTCCAGTTCCAAGACATAGTCTTCCACCTTAAGGCCTGATGTAGTCTTGTTTTCCACAGAAGCAAGGAAGATCATTTTATTTGAGCTCATAATTCCTTATGAAGATGGATGCGAGGAGGCGATTAGAAGAAAAATTAGGTGCTACAAGGAACTGATGCATGACTGTTGAGACAAAGGCTGGCAAACTTGAATATACTCAGTCGAGATAGATTGCTGAGGGTTCCCCTCCTGATCAGCCTGAAGGCTATTTACAGTAATGGAGCTGACAGGCAGCGAGAGAAAGAAAGCGTCATGAAAATAGGAGAGGCAGCAGAAAGAACGTCCTGCTGGATATGGCAAAAGAGGAAGGAGATGTACCGGCAGCCAGGAGGGAGTGAATAGTGGCCGGCCATGACTGCTGACCCACTAGGTATAACTTAGATCTAAGCCCAGGTTTGTATTATGAACATAGTCTGCAATCAGTGATAGTACAGGGGTCAGTCGGTCACCTTGCATTAGTAAATAGACTCTTGTTTAAAAACCTATGTAAGTGCTACCTTCAGTTTTCTCCATTAAGCCAGTCATGGTAATGCACTTGGTTGCTTGTTTGTCAGCTTGACATGGGATTTTACTGTTGTAAGAAAAACGTAACCCTCTGGAGTTGTATGTGGTGGTGCACCTGGTCATCTGAAGAACAGCAGTGAGTAATAATGTCTTCAATTAAAGCAAAACGTTTTTCCGAACCCTTACAATTTAAACATTGACTATTGTAGAAATGCAATAAAGAAGATAGAAATAAGGTTTTCATGTATGACCATCACGCTTTACAATCCTGGTGCAGCTGAAACACAAATGTGAATTGTAACGGTGAAGTGGTATGATGCTGTATAAAATAGATTCTATAAAGTTTTGTTATGTTTTATCTTCTTTTCATTGTTTTGATATCCATTTTCTAGCAAATGACAAATACTACACACTCAGTTTCAGTACCAATAGGTTGGGTACACCCTGGACAGGTTACATTGCAACACAGAGACAAACAACCACACACACTCAAACCTAAGGGCAATTATGAATGATCAGTTGACCGAACAGTCATGTTTTTGGACTGTGGTTGGAAGCCAGAGTTCCCAGAGAGAACTCTACCTTGCACAGGGAGAACATGCAAACTCCAAGCAGAAAGACCCCACCTCAGATTTGAACCCAGGACCTTCTTGCTACAAGGCAACAGTGCCACCAACTGCTCTACCGTGCAGCCTGGCAGGCTGACCACATTTTCTTTGTTATTGGGTTATTTGAATTGTTTGTGCTAATTGCTTTGTGTAAAATGCAGCAGAAAAAGATCTTATGAAGCTATCAGTTGTTGGCTGAAGCTGCAGTGGTGTTTCAGCTATGAGGGAAACAAATGTGGATCTTTGCATATAACAGAAGCAGTGTTAAACTGGCTGATGTGGGCCAAAGGGAGAGTGGTTTATGAAAATGGGTCCTGGAATGAATTGGCAAGGCACATTGTTCTGTGGAGCCAGCAGGGAAATTGGGAGCAGATTCTGCATGAGTCAGGAGCTCTGCTGAGGGGTGCTCTGTATCTGTTGGGAGAATGGACTGACTAGTCCCTGGACTACAGATACTCCACCTCTGTACAAGGAGGAAACAAGACACTCTCACCCATTTGGGAAGAATGACATTGATCTGTTTTCTCTCCCCCTGAGACAGACTCATACTTCTTCACTTTCCCCATTCTCATCAGGGGTGATGTTGCTCTTTTGTTGTCATTTATCAGTTGTTGACTGGAAAAAAAATGTGTGTGCATTAATTCCTTTAAGTACCTGATTTACCACGACAATGTTTAACAAGGTTTTTTGGCATTCAACAAGGCAGTGTTGTTGAAAGTTTTTCCAGATTATTTTTTTTCCATACATATTACATTTCAACTTAGTGAGGCATCATGGGCTGCAACAGTTGCATCATGTGCAGCCAGTGAAATGTTGAACTAAGGGAATAAACTCCAAAGGATTGGGAAATCTTCTGCATTAAAGGCCTTGACTCAAACCTTGAGGATTGGTCATTTGTAAACTCTTGACAGATGAAAGGAGTAGAAAGGACTTTGCTGACTATATCCGGAGCTTCCTTCCGCTGGCGGCCATGTTGACCTTGAGTGTCATTTTCATTTTGTGCCTTTAATGATGCATTTATACCATTCTGTTTTTTTAGGGTGGAATGATAAAACAACAATTGGGAGCACAATAGTGAATGTCTCCACTCTTTGCCAGCATTGGTAGACTTTATTTGCCTTTAAGCATCATCCCTGGTCAGGGTTTGAAGGAAGCTATTCTAAAGCCTGAATTGTCAGCTTAAAAACAAATTTTGATGTGTTTTTGAGATCAATGTTCTGTTGTAACATCCATTTTCTTTAAACTGTTTCCAGAAGAAAGATAATTGCTGGATCAGCTGGATCAGAAACAATTTTAAGACTGTCATGGCCTGAGAGGGCTTCGATCAAGAAATAAGCCAAGCTTACAAATAAGAACAACAAAAAGAAAAACATATCTTTCAGGCACTAACCCCACCTAAGCTCTAGTGCAGGAATTTCCAAAATTTTTACGCTGTATGCCTCACAGTACTCACAGGCCATAAATTATTTTTTTCCAATTAAAAACACAAGATAGTTTTGTACGGAATTATTTTCATTTCAGCTGCACAGCAGTAAACTAAACATGTGATTCTAAGCAAAGTGAAACTAAGCAAAAAAGAAAAGAAATTGTTTTGCCAGAAAATGGGTATCAGACATTTGCCTTCATAAAACTTTACTTCCTAACTTTTTGGGTGAGATGTTTTCTATTATGTTGGTCTAGTCTATTCTCAGCAACAACAATGAGAACATTCTTAGAAAGCCCTTGTTGTATATAGCCATGTTTAATACAAATGTGTGCCCAAGTCTGATTTGTAGTAAAAGGTTTCTGGATATTTTTGATCCCACGTACCATGATTCTAAAATAGATGCAAAAAACACAGCTAATAAATAAACATACTACATGTAGTACCTAACATTTTAAATTTAAAAAGATATCCATTTTTCATTGAAAATCTCATTCTAAAAAAAACACAAAAAATGTCAAAATTTGTACCATGTTTGAACTGCGTTCAGGGGCCATACAAAACTATCCCAAGGGCTAAAAATGGCCCCTGGACCTCACTTTGGACACCCCGGCTCTAGTTAGTCATGTCGTGGCTTGGTTGGGTCTGTGCATGGTGTTCAGGGTTTCACTGCTGCAGCCTGCGCTTAAGGTGTTGCACACCCTCTATAAACAGGTTATTAAATTATCATGAATACATAATCAAACTCTTCAGCTGACTTAACATTCATGACTTTGTGCTTAATATTTTAGCAACAGTGGAAATTTCTCAAATAAAGGCCCCAGTAGAGGTTTAAAATACAACCCTTCTTGTTGTGAAATATCTGTGCTAACCAGTTTTTGAAAATTAATTGGAAGTAATATTTATCAGCCTACTTCCAGCTGCCCCGTTGATACTGGCAGCAGACACCCAGCCTGTCAGAGGTCCATGATGCAAATTACCAAGACAATAATAAGCACTGCTAAGTGTGGGATTAGAAAATTAACAATGGGACGCATGTGTTATATTTAGAATAGCTTGATAAGCAAAGAAACGTGCTGGGAGACATAATTGTTTGTGGCGTCCCCCTCGGTTCCTGTTTGGCCTTGTGTCTAAACCAGTTTCAATACTGTCTCATGCCCATCCTCTTTTACAATAAAGGGATGGTGACGGGGGGACACAACAATGAAGGTAGGGAGTTTACACAGCAGTGAAAATGAGACAGCTTGTGCAAAGAACTTGTGTGATTGTGATTGTAACTTCCACACTGGTGACACATATTGTGTGTGACAGCCACATACATGCAAAGTTTCCTATATAGACTTTGAGCACGTAAGCATGCTCATAGAGTTGGCCTGTTTGGCGCAAGTCCAAGGCCTTGCTATGAAATCAGCTTGGGAAAGCAGCAGGGGCCCTGAGCATGACACAAAGACAAAACCAGTGAGAAGGACACTGTGGAGCTACGATAAAATTCCATTCTTTATTTGCCTGCTCCTCTCCAATCTCTTCCTTTGAATACAGTTCCATTAACATCAGATCTTTACTTCTTCTGGAAGCAAGCACATAGTTTTCAGACAAATACTAAGCGGTACTATACAGTGTCTTGCAGACATTTTTATATCCCCTTAACTTTTTCACTATTTGTCATGTTCCAACAACAAACCTCAGTGTATTTGTGCCACTATTTCCATTTCTGGATGATGGATTAAACAGAGCTCTGTAAAATGTTTAAAACTTGGAACATTGTTATTATAACCTAACCCTGCTTTAAACATCTTCACAACCTTATCCCTGACCTTCTGCTGTGTTCCTTGGTCTTCATGATGCTGTTTGTTTACTCATGTTCTCTAACAAACCTCTGAGACCTTTTCAGATCTTTGTAAAAGGTATTGAAATGTAGGTTGCAATGTGATAAAACGTGGAAAAGGCTCTGTCATCTAACCAAAGTAGCTTAGAACTAACAACCTATCCTTCAGAACTGCAGACATTTGGAGTTCTGTTCAAGATAATCAACACAAAGAAACAAAAGATTTAACGTGAGCCTTTTACCTCCCTATGGTTCCCCCTTTTCCTTTATTAACGTGGTCTCCCTACAACTTTGCAGCTAAATAGTTATGGAGAAAAAATAAAAGGGGGAAATAAAAGAGAGAAGGGTGGGATAGAAAGAACAGCCAAGTTGGCCCTTCCAGAAGGAGCTGGGCTGAGTGTGCAGCAGTGTGTTAAATTGATTGCAGATGAGGCTTTTGGAATATAAGCTGCACTCAACCACATTTTGTTGGAGATAGGGTCCTTGCTGTGCCTGGGTGCAGAAAGAAAGACAAAAACAGAAATTCATCACTTTAATGTAAGCCACATTTTGAGCTATCATGTTCGCCTTGAGTGATGATTTACTTATCCTCTACCAACTGTTGATGATAGCAGGCGGTTTGGAGACATTTTTGGTTGATTTCTGAGTTTAGGAAAACTCCAAGATAGGTGCACTGGGCGCTATCAGTCCTTTTTAGGCATTTAGAAATGACAGGGGAAAAAAAGGAGAAGTTTCAGCACAAACAAGCAAAGAATGAAGATGATGTAACGGTGTTAGCTCTTGCTGCAGGGCAGGAGGGAGCGATGGAGGGGAGGGTGAAGTCTTTATGAGAAGCAGCTGTAGGGAAGATGCAGACAGGCAGGTCTCCAGAGCCCTGCAACATCAGGCCGCCCCGCAGCGCCACCTGCATCCAGTGTGATGAAGCTAACTTCTCTTTAAATGCAAAACAATGCTGAATAATGTTTTCTTAATGAAAATCAACACTTGATAATCTTCAGACAATCTGCAGGCCTGAAAAACATCTATAAAGCTGCAAACCAAGAAGAGCCCGAAAGCTCATTGCATGATCTAACTTGCAGTGTGAAAATTATCCTACTCTGGCAAGCTTTGTGTGAGTGTGTGTGTGTGTGTGTGCGTGTGTGTGTGTGTGTGTGTGTGTGTGTGCGTGCGTCAGTACATCACAACCGAATGAGTCAAAGCAAATTCAGTGTAAATGTGATCAGTGTGTGAGCTCAGAATGAGAAAATCCAGTTGAATCGGGGAACATGTGGAGTAGTTTATGTTCTTGGTAAAAATCTGTTTAATCTGTGTTTGTAGAAAACCTGAGCACCTACAAGTAATTTAAACATCATGGAGTCTTCCAATTGAGGGTTTCAGTTGTTCATTGCTTTCTACATATTTGACCAATGACCTCTACTTACTTTTCTTTGTTACGGTTGGCTTTCTGAAATGTATTTACACATTACAGCCTTTTACTTTAGTAAAAGCAGAATCTTCTCTACTTTTTTCTGTTTGGAGGTTTTGTTTGCCTCTGAAGCATCCCTTCACTTTTTATATCCAGTTTAAATTCATTAAAAAGATATTTATGACTTCTTTGCTATTTTTCTAGTTTTCTTAGTACTTTTAGTAGGGGGACCTTCACATGACACTTTCTGTAATTGGAACACAAACAACTAAAGGCAAAGCTTTTGTTTTGTCCTCTCTTGACTGTTGTATATATGGCATCACTAACTCTGATACGTCCCAAACATCTTTGCTCCCTTCTTAGAAGGAGATAACTTCAAATAAGCTAGTACCAAATGTGTTAAAGGGTGATGCTTGAGCACTATTTATGTATTTTCCTAGAGAAACGAACGATAAACAATATGTAAAAATGGGATGGGGGTGTTAGGCAAAGGATGCACAATACCTGTTTTTTTGCGAACGTTGACACAAATACAACAATTTGTACCTATTGGATTAGTCACAATCTTTAATTACTGCCCTTGTTGGAAAGAAATAATCTCTTGATTGCATAGGCGAGAGCCTGTTAATAATAATCTTAGCATTTCCTAATTATTAGAGTCTATCCACTGAGAGAAGCTTTCTCAATGCTTGTTATGTAAGTTATTATTGACTTCTCTTTGACCTCATCTGATCTTTCTTGTAAACTTTTTATGGTGAGGCCGACCCTTGATTTGAGGTCATGCGGTAATTAATGTCAGACAAGCTAAAACTCTAGAGTCAACATGGGATTTCTAAAAATTTAACTTGGGTCATAAACTTAAATATTTATTTGGATAAAAATCAGAAACTTTTAAATATAAGAAAGTAGAAGCAATTTTCCCATCCATGCTGCTGACCAATGATTCTGCTTCTATTTCCTGCGCTGGGGTAGTCATACCTCACAGGACACTTTAAAGGGGGGTGGGGCAGGTAGAGGTCCTGAGATCGCAGTTTCTCATGATGTTTTTATTGGACTCAGCAGATGGCTTCCCTCGGCCTCTGCATTGTTATGATGGACATCTCGCTCTGGGGGATTGGTGTTAACGATCGTTGCTAATAGCTCTAAGAGACAAAAGCCTATTCTGCCCCTTTTATAAAAAGTTCCCTCAGTAACGGAATGCTACGCACCTAGTGATGTCAAGCTAAAAGATGTGAATATATAATTGACATTTTCTGTCAGGTCAGAGATATATTGATGATAATGGTAAGTCAGGAACCTGTGAAAATGACCTTTTGATGAAACTTAAATCTCCACTGAGAAGCTCTTTCTATTTTGACTGAAGTTTTCCAAATAATGACAGGACAGCCCAAAAGCCTGCACTTTTCACTGCAACAGTATACTTTTATTATGCTTTGCAATATCCACTTTCCTCTTTAGTTTTGACAAGGCCTGTCCCTCTTGTCTGTCTTTCCCATCTTCCCTTTCTCTCAGAGATGTACTAACCCCAAGGACACCCCCAACCCCCCATTATGTGTTATTCATATTCCTAGTGTTCAGTCCGTGCTTGGGTTCTGTGTTACGTTTTCAGAAGGAAGAAATAATCAGTAAGGGAGGGAAGAAAAAAAGTGGTTGATGTTTCTCCTCAAACATGTGACCCCCACTTGGCTCACAGCTGAAAATAATTTTGGCCCACAGGCCGGTGAATGCTTGACGCAAGCCTTCCTTCTCCATTTTCTTCCCTCCAGGGGGGCTAGGGGTTGGATTTATGGGACAAAGACAAATGAATTAATAACTTGAGCTGTAACCCAAAACACAAGGGAAAATATGACATACTCTTTTAGGCAAAATCACAACAGTCCCTTAGAATCCTCCTCTTCATTTTATTGTGAATGCTAATCCAAGTCCAAAACTGATCCAACACTCTGAACTTCAATAGTGTCCAACTTTTACCAATCAGGACAGCAATCAGTGGAATTAGGGCCACATCCCTTAATTAGTTTAGAGAGCAAAGAAGTGTCAGGCTTTGCAAATGAAGGTTTATACAACGAAGGACAGCGAGGGGGATCTGGGCTAGGCAGTGCTCAGGAAATGTTTAACAGCCTGCAAATACCCTCAAAGTATCTCGACACATCTGGAAAAAGTCACACACATAAAATCTATTTGCTGGAGCAGCATATGTATTCTTGGCGGACTGTGCGGGACTGTAATGCAAACATGTAGGCATGTTTTAATTTTCTGTAAGATTACAAAGCACTAATGGGAATATGTGAATTTACTGGAGTACCAGGCCAAGCCATGCCCACTTTGCTTTATTTGGATCTTACGTTTGGCTCATCTATTAATTACTTCAAGTTCATCTGGATTCATTATGTTCTGACAAACAGACCAAGTAATAGTTTCAAACATTTTGAGCATGTTCGCTTGCACTCAGGTTCATGTTGCTTGCATGGCAAAAAAAAGTCAAAAGTAAATCAAAAGCTGGAAAGCACAGGTCAATCAGGAACACTGTTTAAGAAAATGTGCTTTCATTATGTTCATTCAGAAATCAGGCATGGTAACTTCAGCATGCTGAAACACATTGGGTAGTAAAACTAAAGGCACCCTTCTTCCTACCACTTATGTTTTTATATTTTCATATAATTAAAGTCCGTCACCTAAACATTACAACCACAGTATAGTGCATAAGTGGAAAGAGAATGACAAATAATAAATCAGCCCCCTTTATATTGATGCCAAAACAATACAACCAATTGTCTTTAGAGGTCACCTAATTAGTTAATAGTCATTTGTAAATGACTATTGATATTCTTATTTGTAGAAATAAAATTGAATCATATGTATAATTGTCTTTCCTCTTTACAATTACACATTACTTTATTTTGGTCAATCACATAAAAGGTTGTTTGCAGTTTGCGGTTGTAGTGATGCAACATGTGAAAATGTTCAAGGGGTTTGAATAACATTGTGAGGCACAGCATGTCGTTATTAGGTGAATACCTATTCAAGCGGTGTTTTTAATAAACCTAAATGTTCCCTATTTACATGTTTTTTTTAAGAACCTTTCCTTTTATAAAGATCCATGCTACTAACTGACTGGTTCTATCTGTTGTCTGTGCAGGATGCCAGCTGTTAGCACCATGACCGGTGGGAGGGCCCTGCTGCTCTGTACAAACACTGACAACTGTATTTACCAGTCGGTCAACGGGTAGGTGCTTCAGACTCTAAGAAGTTAGTTGACCATGCTTATTATAGCAAGCATGTTTCCACTTCAGAAACCTTTTCCAGGAACCACGACATTTATTCCAAAGCATTTATCTGGATGAAACAGGTTATTCCCGTTAATGTTTACCCTAGGAAACAACAGTGGTAGGGAGGAACTACTACCCTGAACGTGAGCTTTGTGAAGGGGGGGGGGGCTGCAAAGCGTTTCTGATTTCAGCTGTCTATAGAGGGAGTGAATTCTGCAGTTATAGTCATAGTTTTGAATTTTAAACTGTTTATATTAGTGTTTTACAACAAAATAAAAATAACCACAACTCCCAAAGAGTTGAAAGAAATGAGCCTGCATGTTTGCACCGCTGCTTGGGACACTTCTAGCTCAGGTAATAAAACATCTATAAATTCAACACATTTTTTCCTACATAAACAGCACCTGAAGTCGAGCCACATATCACGGACATCCCAATTCGGGATGAATAACGGTTCAGGTTAGCATAATGGAGACACACATTTTTCTGTAGTTTTGTTATTTTTCCTGGTTTCATCACGTTAATTGTGATGTTTCACTATTAAGAAGATGTCAGAGTCATTGTCTTTTCATACATGCAAATGAAGGCTAAACAAGCAAACCAAAAACACAGCTTTTCAGAAGTAACAATAATTTAAAACCTTCCCGTAGCTATCTTAAACCTTTTGAATTCCTCTTAAGATAGCGGGATATGTTCCTGTTCTTTAAAGCTCTCAGCAAAACATAGGCAGGGCAAGAGAACAGATAACGGCAGTTTCAGCCACCTGCCAACTGGTTACTGTTACTGCATCCGTGCTGCCACTGCCCAGTGTAAAGCTTCCTTTCAGCCTGCATCTAATAAATCCACACTAATCTGTTGTATTCTGTCTTTACCACAACATTTAAGTATCCTCTGAAGTACGCCACTGACTTTTTTCACAATCTGTCATATTTCCCCTGTTTTACTTGGCTTTTCTTTGTTTGACCTAGGTTTTTTTTCCCTGTTGCTTTGCACTTGTATGAATATTTTTTTAGTTATGTCTTTTTCTCAAAGAACTCTCAGGAAATTTGAGTCCGTAATCTCTTCAACCCTCTCCTCCGATTTCCTCTAGATTGTACGACTGTTGGGTTTCTCATTCAGCAATGTCATCAGAACTCAATCAGCAAGGCCGCGTTTCCTCTGTTTGTTGGCGGAAAACATTTGATAGGCTTTGAGCCAAAACTAAGCTTTATGGGTTGAGAAGAAGAAAAGGAAAGATGCACGTCTACACTTGGGCCTCTCCCCTTTCTTTTTGTATACTTTGTCTCCACTCCATAAATAGCTGTGTGTGTAGCTCATAAACTTTGACCCTCAAACCCGGAGTTCAAACTGTCATGACCCAGTGACGCTCTGGGACTGACTCACAGCTGAAACAGGCTCTTTTTATAAGTGTTTTCTTTACCCTTTGAAGCTATTGTAATTATAAAACTGTGTAGGCGGATCTCTTAGGGCTTGTCAGAAGGATTTACTCTGTACACTAAATCTAATTTGTCTAAAGAATTAGAGACTTACTGATCAGAATTTAGAGACGGGTTTCCAATCCAGTTTTGTAAAACCTCTGTCTGCCGCTCTGGAGGACATGCAGAACAAAGCGATAACCAAACACTGTCACAGGAGCAATCCCATATTTTTTAAAGCAAACTTAACTTTCTGAGCTGTTGTAAACTGTGGCAATCAGAGAAAAAGATATGAAAACATTTTATAATTTACTGATCATGATCACAACTCAGGATTCATACAAATCACAGGAAGAACAGATGAATTTAAGTGATTCAACACTACACCAGGTCCACGTCTGCTCATTTAATCTCATATCAGGTTAGTCTCTGTTATTGTTATTGCCATTTTTCCCAAATGAAAAGGGATGTATCGTTCTATGGACATCACCAGGCTGGTTCTTGAGCAAGATCTAAGTCTCAGCCTACCGATCAATCATAGATGTGAGCTGAGGATCTATTTTCAAAACTTCAACCGCTTGAAAACAATGTCTTAGCCTGAGCACATACATTTCCAAAACAAAATCTAAAAACCAACTGTCCTCTTTATTGTTTTGTGCAGACTGGGTACATCCTGAATTTAGGCTTACTGCTGTGCAGCTTACAGACAACTTTTAGTTTAGTAAATTGAAAGTTTGTAGCCAGTAGAGATAGTTAAATAAAAAAAAAAGTAAAACCATCACCATGCTGGTAACAACAGCTGTGTTTTCATTTGTTTGGGCCACTGACACATTTCTTACCCAACTAGGCATAAACTGGTTGTGTTCCTCACTGACAACAAAACTTACTTTTCCATATTGATGTCGGAAATGTTCGGCAGCCTAAGCACTGATAATTCCAAAAACCACATGCCAACGACATGCAGTGACAAGTGTTATACAATTAGGTGAAGGAAGAGGGGCTCTGAATGTCATGGAGTGGTGGTGTTTTGCAGGACCAAAGCGCAAGCAGGAGCATGGAAGCCGCATGGTGAGGAGAAAACGTTTTTAATAACAGAACTGGGAAAACCTATAGCAGTGAAAAACAGGACATGGAGCATGTGCAGAATGACTGGCATGGAGCAGGTAAACCAACAGTAGGATCCAGTGGCGAGCAATGAAAACCCGAGAGTTCAAATACAGAGGTAGAGTGGAGAAACAACCAATTAACCAGAAGGTGATCAGGTGAAATGTGGAGCAGCCAGTGGCAGGGAAAATGCAGAGCAACTAAAGCGGGGAGGCTAATAAACACAAATGAGCAGGAGCACAGAGAGGTGAATGAACCACAAACCTAATCTAATAAGAATGAACTTGGTACAGGCCAGGTACACAGACCAACAGAGATGAGAGCAGGTGTTGCACCAAATTCTGTCACCCCCAGATATTCTGCCTCCAGAAGGTGCCATGAAGAAGCTGTACTGAATACAGATGGTCCCATATTCTGATAGCCATTTTCAGCTAAATGCAACTGTACTACAACTTTAAACAAAAGCATTGACACTTCAAAAATGTGTTTTATTCTGTGCCAAAGACATGAAAAGTTGGACTAAAATATAAGGAGTCACATATTCTGATAACTTATCAGAAGAATGTGACCAGACTGAAACTTACAGGAAGGTTTGAAGTTCATACCAAGTTACTGTGATCTAGGTGGCTTTCCTGTCTCTACATCTCACCACTGATATGACAAGATGAACTAAACTAATGACAACAAAAGAAAATCCATTAAATTCTAGCATTGTCCCATTTTTGATTTCATCCATCTGTCATACTGCGTTTTCTTGTGGTGGACCAGAGGCAGACAAACACGGAGAAAAGCAGCGTCAGTGGAAGGTCTTTCTTTTATTAAGAGAGTCAGCTTACTCGCAGGCGAGGGCAGGGCGACAAGACAATCCAGATAAGCACTGAGAACAGGATCCAAATCAGGGTAAAACTAAGACTCCAACAAGACGTGGAAGACGAGACTCAAAGGACATAACGACACCGCGTGGAACAAAGGACAAGACAGACCTAAATAGGGACGAGGTGTACATGAAACAATAGGACAGGTGATCAGGAAAACAGGGAACAGGTGGGACGTGGAGACAGGGAGGCAGAGGGAGCAGGTGAAGCAGATGAGGACAAATGAGGAGATGGAGGAGCAAGACCTAAATGAAAACTAAAGACCAAGATAAAACAGAATCAAGAATAAACATGAACTAAAGGAAACTGAGGACTGGAGGTAACACAACAACCTAAGATCTAAGGACTAGCAAAAGAAACCATAAAGAAACCCTGACTACCAAAGTAAACAAACCTAAACAAACACTGATAGAACAAACTGAGAATGAAGCAGAGGAAATGAGGACTAGAATAAAAGTAAACAGTAACTAAAGCTAACCTATAAAAAGGAGGGACTGGAGAATAAAGATAAATTAGAGGAAACAGAGCTAAGAGGGACAATGAATGTAAAGGGAACAAAAACTGAGTAATTAACAACTAACAGAGGAAAACTAATGACGAGAGAAGAACACACTGGGAGGCAAAAGGAAACCAGAACTGTCAGAACACAGAAAGCAATAAACATGAATACAAAACCTCAACAAGAAACATCTAGCAAAACAAGACACAAAACCACAAAGTCCAAAAATGTCACATCCTGACACTATCAGAATATGTGACCGCTTGTATTTTAGTCCCAATTTTAATGTAAGTTATAAATACAGTTTTTCATGTACTAGAGGATACAGAAAGTAATTTTCTCACAACAGCTATCAAGGGGAAAATTGCTTAGCATGTCGCATAAAATATAGTTTCCGTTCAAATTGCTTCTAACATCTTTGTGTTTTCTCTGACCTCTTTTTTAAAATTTCTAAATCCTTCTTTCCTTCATCAGTGTCCACACCGAAGAGTTGTTGTCAGTGTGACCTGGTAGTGGTGCATTTACTGATCAGAAAAAGCTTGAACTTTGAGCTTGTGATCAATAGATCTACCAGCCAATTTCTAGGTACATCTCTGTAGAAAATGATTACTATTCAAATTATTAAAGGTGACAAAAGTGTGAAGACATTTGTCTTCCTTTGTGACATGTCTGTATTCAATTTTCTTTTAATATCTTTTCAAGACTCCAGTGCTGTGGCTTGAAGGTTGGGGAGGCACCATCATCTGTGGTGCCCCAACCTTTAGAGGTGTGTGGGTTACCAGGGGACAGAGATAAAAGAAACAATCTCAGCGACACCTCAGGTCCTCCTGACACCATGCTGGCTCAAAGGAGAGCCACAACCACAAAGGACCCGCCGATCCCCAACGTGGAAAATGGACTGAGCCACGGCAAGAGCTCAGCAGGAGCCAGGGCTGCCAGCATCCGTGATAAGATATCACAGTGGGAGGGCAAAAAGGAGTCCGCCCATGTGGTTGCTACAGGAACATGTCTTCTTAGTACAACACAGAAGGAAGTTGACATTGTGAGGAAAAAGGAATCCAAAGCATCAGAAGTCCAAAGGACAGACAGCAAGAGGTTTGTTAGCTGGGAGAGACAAGACTCAGGGAAAGAAAATGTTGGAAAATGTGGGGATTTTAGCCCTAAATATAAGGGCGCAGCAAACAATGACAAGTGTCATGCTTCTAAGCCAGCTGAACTCCAAGACAAGAAAACAGTTTTGACTCATGTCAAGAAACTAGAGAAGGCAACGAAAGAAGTTCCTCACAAACCCTCACTGGCATTTCCAGGGAATTACTTCTGTCCCCCTTCAAAGGAGGAGTTGGAGGGGATGGAGAAGAAGGCCAGTGAACCAATTTTTGGGACCTTTGATATTGCTCGACCTGGTGGGTTGCAGAGGAGAAGGAATGGGGATTCTGAGAACGAATACAGTGAGCCTGGTGCTCCTTCTATAAACCCTCTACCTAAACCTCAAAGAACTTTCCAGCATCACACACCATCTTACACTACAGGCTCAAGTGCTTTCTTTGGAAAGGCAAAGAGGACCCTGCCTCCTCTGCCCGCTATTCCTCCACCACCTCTACCCACATGCCCTCCTCCCGGGGTTTGCCGAAGACCTTGGGTTGACAGAGCCCGGGACAGCAATAACAGGTAGGACTGTGCTTAGAAGTTGTCACTATTGCTAACTGCAAACACCAAACCAAGACCCTACTACCCCTACCTGACATTGTGCTCTACATTCTAAGAAGGTTAAGAAGATGAGTTACTCAGATTATTCTCCTGAAAAGCAACATTATCAGAAGTAATAACAAATCGGCTAACCATTAAACTTTTTATATTTTGTCAAGTTACAACAACAAACTTATATGAATTTGGGGGGATTTTATGTGATAGACCTACACAAAGTTCATAGGTGTGAAGTGGAGCGAAAATGATAAATATAAACGTTTTTACATATAAAAATCTGAAGATTTACCCACTTTACTCTGATACTCTTAAATAAATCGCAGAGCTAACTGCCTTCAGAGATCACCTCATTGGTAACTAGTCAACTTAATTTAATCTCCCTCAGAGGTCTGAACATTACTGAACAACATAATAAAAACCAAGTAACACATTACTCAGGTATAAAGCTGTGGAGATCGTTACGGCATAGTTAGGCTATAAAACAACATCCCAAACTGTGCACATCTCACACATAACTGTTCATCCTACCAGCCACAAAATGGAAAAAGTATGGCGCAACTGCAAACAAACCAAGATATGGCGATCCACCTGAGCTGACAGGCTGGACCAATAGAGTATTAATCAAAGAAGCAGCCAAAGAGGTCCATGTTAACTCTGGAGGAGCTGCAAAGATCCACAGCTCATCTGGGAGAATCTGTTGATTAGCTGTGGACTCCAAAGATCTGGCTTTTGTGAAAGAATGGCAGGAAGAAATCTGTTGTTAAAAGGAAGTCATAAGAAGTTGCAGTTTGCCTCAAGCCATAAGGGAAACAGCAAACAGGGAACCTTCTTCTAGAAGGTGCTCTGGTCAGATGAGCCTAAAAAAGGCACTTTATGACCCGCATGCAGAAGACTTTGTGTGATACAAAAAGCACTGCTTATCACCATAAACACAGCATCCCCCGTGTAAAAACTACCGGTGGCAGCATCATGCTGTGGGAAGTTTTTTTTTTTTCCAACAGGTACAGGGAAGCTACCCGGACAGCATATCTAAGTGGTAGCATGCCCCTAAATCCTATAAGAATATGTGGCAAGTGACATTTATTTTCCCAAATGCAAACTGACTAAGCTCTTTTGTGAAGAAAGAAGGGCAAAAATTCAGGCTCTAGAAGTGCAAACTAATAGAGACATACCCCAAAAGACTTGCACATGCAATTGCAGGAAAAGGTGGTTCCTCCAGAAGCCTGAATATAAACGCTTGTTACAGTTTTCTGATTTTCATTGTAGCAAATTTTTAAAACCATGTATCTTTTTCATTTCACTTCACATTTATGCACTACTTTTTGTTGGACTTTCACATAATGTTGTGGTTGTAACATGACAAAAAGTGAAAAATTCAAAACTTTTGCAAGGCACTTTATCCTCTAAATGGTTCCCATCCCAATCCATTCAACTCTGAGGTGCATTTCAATCCTTCACATTCACTGTAATTGAAAAGCACTGGTGACCTCATTCTGTTTTTAAATATTCCACAAAATGAGCTCAGGGCTTAGACTGAGGAATGCACTCTTTCCAGGACATTAAGTATAAATATCTAAACTTCAGAGGATTTTATTGAAAGAAGAGAATAACATTAACAATACTGCATGTCAAATCTTTGCCTTCATGGTAAAAATGATTGTGCAACTTCTTTGGTTGCTACGGATATCTTCTTCCAAGAGCTCCTTTCTGCAGAGGTTGGATTTCTGAAGGTAAATTAAGGGAATCTGATCTGGAATCCAAAACAACCCAGCAGCATTTGAATTTATGTGGTTGCAATCAAATAAAGAGAGCTGTTCAGAGAAACCAGAAAAAAATTGGAAATAGCAGTACTGGATCACATCTATTGTTCGGTTTCTCCATTGGCCTATATTTTTGTTTGGAGCTGGGCTTGGATCTGATACATTCCATACCATATGTGGAGGCCTCACTTTGCTCAAGTGCACTGTGTCAAACCTTTTGTTTGGTCAGACTGTCTCCCTCCTGAGTGCCCATTGATAAAAAGGTACAAAGATGTATGCCTTTATTGAAAATAAATTACCCAGTTTTTTTAATAGTTTTTCATAACCTAATGCTGTGCTTAAAAGGTTAGGTTACTTGCATGATTGTTGTATTGCATCAAAAAAGGTATAAGCATAAAGCTTAAAGCTTAAAGTTAAACATAATCTGAATCTGTAATTCCATCACAGAGAAGTGTACCTTATCTTGTAAAAGTATTCTTTTCACACTGTGTCATATTACAACCACAAACGCCTTTGTATTTTGGGATAGACCAACATAAAGTATTACATAGTTACAAACTGGACTGAAATTGATATGTTTTTCAACATTTATTGCAGATCAGAAATCTGAAGTCTCAATAGTTTTTATAACCTCCTTTCACTGCAATTACAGCTGCAAGTTTTTTGAGAAGAGTTTTGCGCATCTGGAGGCAAACAGTTTTTTTTGCCAATTGTTCTTAGCAAAACAGTTAAAGCTCAGTCAGAATGGACAGAGAACATCAGTTTTCCTGTCTAACCAAAAACTCTCTATTGGATTTTGGTCTAGACCATTCTAGCACATGTATCTTCTTTGATCTAAACCATTCCATTGTAGCTCTGACTGTAGTTTCAGGGTCATGCTGGCTATTTAGCTCTATCCATCTTCCCATGAAATCTGACCAGCCTTTAGTCCCTGCCGAAGACCGGCATCGCTGCAGTATTGATGCAGCCACAACCACATTTAAAACTGAAAATGCTTTGTTTAGTATTAGTTTTCAGTCACACATGGTATTTTGCATGTTGGTCAAAAACTGTAAAGGGGAATTCTTCCGGCTTTCTTTCAACGAGTCAACACTCTTGTCACTCTTGTCAATAAAGTTTTCACTAATGGAGTGGACTCCTAATAGTTGTTCTGCCAATAGATCCACAGCTCAGGTGGGAGAATCTGTTGGTAGAACAACAATTAGGAGTTGTTCTGCCAATAGTTGTTCTGCCAATAGATTCTCCCACCTGAGCTGTGGATCTCTGCAGCTCCTCCACAGCTTTCATTGGTCTCTTGGTTGTTTCTCTGATTCATGCTCTCATTTCCCAGCTTGTCAGTTTAGGTGGGTGGCCATCTGTTGGTAGGTTTATTGCCATACTCCCCTGTTTATTAAAAAGTGATTTTTGAAGAAAGTTGGTTGCACTGGATTGTATTTAGAGTAAAAGGGGAAGAAAACAAAATCACATCATGCTTTTCATACTACCATGTACAATTTTCTATGTGTTTTTATCACATAAAACTCAAATAAAAGACGCCAAGGTTTGTGGTTGTTACATGACTATGTGTTGTCAGTTGGCACTGTATGATGCTTTGAAATGCGTTTTGCAGTTCCTCATGATCAGCTTCAAGTTTTTTTGCAAATATTAGAGATGCACAGATCAGATTTTTCTGTCCATTTTCCAAACCTTTAAGAAGTAGAAGTAACAACATTCAGTGTACGTCGGTCTAACACATCAAATCTCAGTAAGGAGTCTCCGCATACCATTCTTTTCAAAACAGTAATGGCAGATAAACCCAGTGCAGCAATCCTGTTGTGGGTGTAGTAAATTCTTCAAATTTAATTATTAATCTAACCTTCTTACTCCTCCAATCAGAAATGAATTCTGTGTCTCGTTTATGCTTGTAAATTCTGCTGCTGGCTGCTCGCATAAACCATATGTCATCACTGTATTACACAGTTGACTCGCAAGGCAAGCTTGCCCCTATACAATTTGGTTGCTGTGGCTGTTCTTCCACAAAACACATGGAGGCGGCAAAAAGGCGTCTTAAACCCGCATTGAAGTATTTTGTGAAAGGGGCTTGTTTGTATTGTCCTGAGAATATAGGAATTTATCCTAACTCTGGGATTTTTAAAAGGCTGCCAATATTTGTAAATTCAGTGAGAGACTGAAAGCCCAAAAAAAGCAACTTTGCTGTAATACAAGCTCTTTTTTACTATAGGCTGTAGTTTCACTGCCTCTTTAAAAGTAGCAACATGAATGAACAGCCGATATTCCTCAGTACACTACAGTTTCCTTTAAAACAGCTCTCTGATGCTGAAAGTTGCCCACTTTGAGCCTTTTTCTTTCAGTAGCAATGTCCACACTGAAGAATGTCATAAGTACAGTCTGTTCGCATTTACAGTGGATAGACAGAATTCAAAAAGATATATTTTTTTTCTGCTTAACTTTCCAAAGTCTTTGTCCTGCTGTGTCCAACAGGAAGTCCTATGAGTTTGAGGATCTTCTGCAGTCGTCTACAGAAAGCAGTCGGGTGGACTGGTACGCTCAGTCTAAACTGGGCCTCACATGCACTTTATCAGAAGAGAATGTCTATGAAGATATAATAGGTAAATGTCTGATATAACACCTTCAACATCAACATTGTGGGCCTTTGTTCAGCCGTTTTCAATTCAATTCAATTCAGTTTTATTTATATAGTGCTAATCCACAGCACATGTCATCTTTTTTCTGTGTCTATACTGGACCGACTGAAATGTCGGTTTCTCAGGTCAGTGGCATCATCACATGGCAGGACACATCTTTACTTGACCTTTTATTAAAAAAAAGAAAAATATAAATATGGTTATTACTTTTCCATTCCTGTTCTCTTTAACATCTTAGTTCTGTTTGTGGCACATGTCAGTATTTTGTTCTCCTACTTTAATTTCATGTTCATGACCCCTAAAGCCCGAATGTTATAATCATCTGCCAGAATAAACCACAATATTTTTATTTATTTATTTGATCAAAAAAGTGTCTCAAGATCTTGCAAGTAGGATTTAATAAGTCATAAAATCAGGATGAATAAAATGGATTAAGGTCAAAATAATGCAACCAAAGTCAGCAGAAGATGCAAATATTGCTGTCTTTATAGCGTTTAGACTGCTGTATTTTAACCAGAGTAAGGTCTTAATCAAGGTAATATCTGTGCAATGTTGTGCATGTAACCCGGCTTCAGGCCAGCAACAGAGATGATGAGAAAGATTAACTGTATTTTGCTCTGTTTATTTTCTGATCCAGTTTTAATTAACAACCATGCTGCCTCTCCTTTATTAGAAACTGTGTGTTCCTTTCTTATTGTGTCCAGTGTTGTGGCAACCCCACCTAGAGGCCGTTGAATTTCACAATGCACAGTAGTGCCAGTGTTATGTGAGGTTCTCTTTTTTGATTGACTGGTGTAACCGCAGATACGTTCACTTTGGTTTTTATCGGAGTAAATACTGTCCACCAGGAGCTGTTTTGCTGGGAGCAATTATTAACTATAGTTTAATTATACCACAAGCTATTTTGAATCTACTGCACTGTTGTTTGTTACAAACATGAAGACAATGTCCACTTGAGGCTTACCAGGATCCCTTGGGTAATGCAACACAGCTATCTATTCATAAACAGCTCAAGGAGGAAAAGTATGGAAAGTTTAAACAATGGTAAATGATTGGGGCTTCCTCCACTCTCTGAACCTCCTGTAAATGTAGTTTAAACAGACAGATATAAACCCTCCTATATCAGTGTCTTCAAATTTGTAAAAAGACAACTGTCAGCAGAAAACTACGCAGGCAGAGGGCTTTAAGACTGATGCATTCTCATATCTAAACAGCGGAAACTGATCAGTGTCTTGCAACGATGCTCATATTCCTCAGACTCTTTCACATTTCGTCACGTTTCAACCTCAACCTTTAATGTATTTTAAGGTATTTTTGTAATGCAACAGAAAGTAGTGTATGTAACTTGAAGGAAATTGCTTTGTGGTTTTCACATTCTTTAAAAATAAAAAGCTGAAAGTTGTGATGTGCATTTGTATTCAGCCCTCTTTATTCTAATACTCCTAAATAACATCTAATACAACCAGTCAGAGAACAATAGCGAACAAACAGTATCATGAAGGCCAGAAAATGCTAACTAATCTAATCTAAATTAATTGAACTTTGCTCTCCATCCAGTTTTAATGAGCTTGACATATCCTGCAAAGAATAATATGCAAAAAAATTTAGTATTTAGATGTTCGAGCTGTTAAAGACATACGATAAAATACTTGAAGTTGTAATTCCACTAGTTCTGACTTGGGGAGGCTGAATACAGAAGTATGCCACAGAATTTAAAAAAACAATTTTTTGCAAAGAAGAAAATGTAAACTGTTTTGATTTTTTCCTTGCATTTTACAACTATACACTTCTTTGTGGTGGTTTATCACATAAAATCACAGAAAAATACATTGAAGGTTGTCTGGGTAACATGACAAAATAAAGGAAAAGTGCAAGTGAGTATGAATGCTATTGCAGCACACTGTAAAACTGGAAGTCAGAGATTTATGTGGTGTTCATATCAGCCAGCAACATGGAAAATGGTACATTTTTTTCTTCGAAGAGCTTAGGCTGGACTGTGTCTGTTTGTGTTTGCCTATGATTACTGGTCACATCTAGTGGATAGATTGATAGAGCACGGCAAAGAGTCACAGATTTACAAAACTATTTTACTCCATATCTGCAGGGGAGGACTTGTAGCTACATTTAGCATTAGCTCTTCAAACATCTTATCACAGTAACATATGAGCCGGGTCAGTACAGTGTCTCCTAGGAGGCATCTGGAGTAGGAATCACCAGGCAGTACAAACAAGACTGATATGGAAAGAGTACTCATCTGCTCTGTGGCAACAGAGTTATTTAACTAGTTGTGGAACTTAGATATAGTTTCCTACCACTAAAAAAAAGCAAATCTGTTTTCCGAAGATCCACCATCCAAGGAGAACCCTTATGAAGATATCGAGCTAGAGCGAAGCTATGTGGGAAGCAAATGTGTTTCACCCGCGTCATCTTCTCCTGTTCCTGACACTCCATCTAAGGTATCTGATCACCAGTGTATCACTTCATTTACCTGATTTAGGGAAGCAGTAAAATACCCTCATGTGTTTCTGACCCCATCAGCTATCTTCCAAGCCTGCCTTCTACAGGCAAAACTCAGAGAGAAGAAGTTTCAAAGTCCCAGAGCTACGCAAGACCAACCGAGACACTGGCATCTCTTCTCCCTCTCGTATCAGTCCCCCCTCAACACCCAGCAGCCCTGACGACACCCCGTGTCTCTCAGGAGACCTTTGCAATCGAAGACGGAGGAAAATACCAAAGGTATGGAAGTCTTACAGGCCTCTTGAAGAGCTTATGGCCTATGATTTATGGCCATGCATGTCACACAGAGCTGGTTTACTCATGCCTCTGTCAAGGAATGAATAACAGTGAACATGCCAGAGGGGGGTTTTCTTTGGGATTTGTACACCATGGAAGGCTTCAATAAGGCTTTATTAACATTATTTAGGATGGAAACTGAATTATAGTTCACAAAGTTAAAGGTGAACCCTTCTTTTCCTATTACAGATGGTGCTGAAAATCAATGCCATCTTTGAGGCACGGAGAGGAAAGAAACACACGAAGAAGGTGTCTCAGTCTGCTGAGTCCAGCTCAGGAAGAGGTGAGCCTTTGAATACTGTGTGAATTAACACCCTATACACTTCTTTAGAGTATAAAAATATCCCCTTCTGCAATCCACCAAACAAAGCTGTTTTTAGTTGGTCCTTGCTGCATGTTTCTACAAAACTTAAAACAGACATATATTAGAGGTTAGTGAAAAGTCAATATCCAAGGAAACCTTTTTAGTTTTTAGCCAAAGAAAAGAAACGGTCCAGGGGCTTCATGTAAAAACAGTAGTAAGCACAAATGTGGCGTAGGCTCTGGTTCCACAAAAAGCAGCCCTATTCCACCTTCGTGGCTCTTGTACAAACATTTCTACATTTAATGACCTCTTGGCGACAGTTAGTGGGCATGCGGAAAAACTGCTAATGATGTGAAAACAGTTACTGTAAACACTAGTGACACATCAGCATTTATTACATTATGTGTTTGCATTTAAATAAGTGAATATTACTCTTTGCCCCAAAGTGCTACAGAAATTACATTTAACAATGACTTCAGTCTGTTTGGAAGATACTGCTCTTCACATCTCCAAGCGCAATGCTATTGGCAATCTCGAACTGTGCTCTGAGTTGCGGATGATCTTGGAGCGTGATAGAGTGAGGAGCAATGCCCTGTCCGTACCCATACAGCTGCTGACCACACTTGGGTTTCTATCAACATAAGCCCATTTCAGATCATCCTTTAAATCTGCACACGTGGACTACAAATGTTACTATCAAACCTGTAATTACTATGAACTGTAAGGGGTAATATGTGATTGTAGAATAAGTGTGATGTGGTCATATGATACAAGGCAATAACACCAACTGCAGCAGGATGAGTCTGCTGGTATGAACAGAGCAGAAGCACTGCATGACCTTCCAGTGTCAATAACATGTTGGGTATGGTATATAACATATTTTCTTGTATTAAAAGTACTGACTATTTGAATAGCCTGTATTAGGATGGGGAGTTTAACCCTCTGGGAGGTTTCTCTTCAGGTAAAATCTTCCACGTTTTACGCATTGCTCACGTGAATGAAAGCAAAGTTGTAAGCCATACCTTTTAAGTTCTGATCTTAAAGCTTTGGCAGACTTTTCAGCACTGTGCCGGTTGACCCTTTGCTGAGCCTTTCTAGAGTTGTGGAAAGAAGTTATCCATATTTTAGCCAAGTTTATTAAATTCCCATATAATCCAGTTGCACAGAGCAACACAAAAGTACAGTTTCGAATAAAAGTCATTTCATTTAACAGGAAACATTATAATTCAAAGTACAGATTAAATTTGATGCACAAAGGCAACTAACCAACATTGTAGTCAGGTGACCTGGTTCAATGCATGATTAAATCATTCCAATCAACAGCATGGTTAGGAACTGAGAAGTTATCAGAGTGCTGGATAAGTGGCTTTTTAGTGATTTAGTGAGTTGAAGACGCTTCATTGCTTGTCAGTGCTTAAAGTGAGTGCCTCTGTGTTTACATTAGTTGAATAAACACATGCTTAAAAACGCTTCACTCTCAACCTTTGCCAGGTGCAATTCATTTCTGAAAATTCTGTTTGAAATCCATATAAGAGGTGCATAGCAATAACATATAACAATCAGCTTTGGAATACAACTGCTTCTCTGCTCTGGTTTTACACACCTTGACCTCATTTAGGAGCATTTTCAACTCATTTTCTCTGAAGTTTCTATTCTTCCCTCATGTGGGCTCAGTCCCACTTTGATTGGGGTGTTTCAGTAGAAAATCCACACGGTTCCTCATATATGCGTCTCCTCATGTATATTGTTGTTTGGATTAGGAAATGTTCATTTAATTTGATTTAAAGGTAGAATATGCTGTTCTCTAAAATATTGCTTTTCTTAGTCGTTCTACTGCTTTCATATAATGCTGGGAGCCTAATAGCAAAATTTGACATATACTGTAAACAACCAAAGATACCACTGTGAAACCAACAACATTAACAAACAGCATAAGAAAAATACTACCATGCAATATGAAGTCATACTCATGTACAAACTGTCACATGGACCTAGAAAACAGTCATGTAGACCCAACCTGACCAGCCGGAATTACAAAAAACAATTAAAAAGATATGCACATCTGATAGGCTGATACAAATATTTTTTCTACATTAGAGGGACTTTAACCTACAAATGTTTTGTCAAAGTTTGGTATCCAAAACATCTTAATCTCTGTCTCTGTGAGAAACATTTACTCCAAATGGATCTTGCTGATGTATATGAACATACTTTCTCATATATAATTACTTTGGTAGATGGGCACTGTTACTTTTATTAGGTTACCCTACTTTAAAGATTACTGTGGTAGCAGCTAGGGCTGCCGAACTCATTGAGATGAACTATGTGAGGTTTTTTAATTTCTATTTGCCTTCTTTTTACTCTTCACCCTGTCTCTTCTTTTATTCTGTAACAGATGAGAACAGTGAATCAGAAAGCGACACAGAAGAGAAACTAAAAGGTGAGAAATTCTTAAAATGGAGCAGATTAAGTAACTACGTAGTGCATGACTTATGATTCAACTATAAAACAATTTTGTATATGTCATGGGTTAGGAGTGAACACCACAGCAGCTTAAATTGATCGATTTATTTCAAAGTTGTCCTACTGGTCACCATCTAGTTGTATATTTAACACCAAAATAATGGACAGGAGGTACTGCTGGTGGGTGTGCTTTTGACTTCCTTAAATCTATGTGTGTTTGCATAAAAAGAATGCACTTACGTAAGTGAATTAAAAGGTTTTTCCCCCTTCAGTTCACAGCCAGCGGCTGGTATCAGTTCAGTCCATGCTGAGGCAGACGGGTCGTTACCGGACCTTGGAGAGGGACTTAATGGAGTTACAGGAGAGAAAACTTTTTGAATATTTCATCGTTGTTGCACTCCACAAGACCAAGGCCGGAGTCCCGTACCTTCCAGAGGTCACACAGCAGTTCCCTCTAAAGGTAAAAGAGCATGGGAATGATTCTGAAGACAAATGCGCAACTTTGTTATTGTTCTCTCAAAAAACATCCGCTTGGGAATCTTATCAGGGAATTTCAAGAAAAATCATGTTAACATAAATTACTGGAGAAAAATAGTTCCAGTGTTATGCTGTAAACATTTAAATAACTGTTTTATCTGTACCAAAAGGAAAAAACAACCAAGGATTTTTATTTTAAACATCAGAGTATTCAAGGAAAATATTTTGCATATATTTTATTCCTATTAAGTAGTTTTTAATTATGTAAATCAATCGTATTTACAATAATCTCATCACCTTATCAGGATGCTCTAGTCTTAATGTAAATAGAGGATTGATAATATATGGAGTTTTGATTATTAAAAAAAGAGGTTAAAACAAACCTAAAATTCAGATTATAATTTTTTTTCTCAGAATCTTAATTGTTGGTACTCCAGCTTTTAAAACTTTGTACAAACCCTCTATTGCAAACAAGACGGCACATAATCTTCTTCCATGACATTTTAGATGGTTTAAGAATTCACAGACAGGGTTCTTTCTCTTTGGACTCTCTCACTAGAACATCCAGATTTGGGTCTTCTCCTATTTTATCTTCTCTTCATCTCACCCCATGATTTTTCTGTTGCGCTCAGGTCTGGGGCTTTGATGGTCATGTAAGAAGATTTTCTGTCTATTGAACCATTTTTGCGTTGATATGGCCTCATATAATGGCGTATTATGCTCCTGAAAGCCCCAAGGACAACCATGTCTCAGTTTTCTGGCAGTGTCTACCAGACTTGTAATCAAAATGTCCTGGTATGTCAAGAAGTCCCATCTTGTCATGCAAAAGCTCACAGACTCACAGATCTGTTGCTGTATTTAATAGTGGGCATGAGAGGCAAAGTGCATGGTACCAGTTAAAATCCCCGAGCTGTAGCAATCTTCACATGTTTATGCTTGTAATGGAAGGACAGAAAGGGTTTTTTTTACTGACATTGCTACCAATCACCATTTTACATCTAGATAGCTTTTAATGGTTGTTATGGAGACTTGGTGACACTGAGATACCTCTCCTTACAGTTCCAGTCAGTATTTATGAAGCAGAGAAACAAAAAGTTGGAGATTTTAATTGAAGCTTCCTAAACACACTTTAAAAATATCTGAAATGCATTGTTAGGGGTACCAATAATTGTGATACTTGTGATTTTGTAATAACAATTTCTTAACATGGGATTTTCCCCCCCATTGAATAAATATACTTAAAATATCCTTGAAGATAAGATTTCTTTTCGCTACTGCATCTTAAGATCATTTTTTATTTCAAGGCTTTTTAAGCACATACATATGTTCCTTTCAGCTGCATCAGATATGATCTATTGTTTATAATGAATTTAACATGGTTCTCTTTCATTCAGCTTGAGAGGAGCTTTAAGTTCATGCGGGAAACTGAGGACCAGCTGAAAGTTATCCCTCAGTTCTGCTTCCCTGACGCCAAGGACTGGGCCCCAGTCGACAACTTCCCCAGGTCAGTCCAAGCCTGAGTGCTGCCAGGGCACACTCCAACAGCAACAGGAGAAAGAAAACACAATACAGTGGAATTTCCCAGCTGACTGCTAATAGCTCAGCTGTTTTTGTGACTAATAACTACCTGGCTGTAAATGCCTTAAAGAGATGACTGAGCAGCCTGTCAAAGTGACCCGTCTATCTTTAAGTACAGGGTACAGAAAAAGAGAAATTAATACATGGCACCAAGCACCTGGCGATCTCAACTAAGTCACCTCTCGTTGTTCACTGTTTAAAACTGTGTTATTGAATGTTGCCACTTTCCACCTACTCAGCTCTGAGAAGTGATGACGTGTTTTCTAATGTTGATGGATAATAATTACCTTGAAAAAATGGCTGACAGGTGAGAGGCTCCTAAACATACATTTGCTGTAAACCAGCTGTGACTTTCTCAAATCAGGAAGGGCATCAACTTGTCAATGAAAAGCTGTCAGATTGAGCTCAGAAGGGTTTGTGTAGGTACTGGGTAAATATCTCCTGAGGGCTTTCCAAACCATCATAACCATCATTTTTTTGTTCTCTCTTACATCCTCAGTGAGACATTCTCATTTGTACTGACTGGTGAAGATGGAAGCAGACGCTTTGGCTACTGTCGACGTTTACTGGTACGCCTAAAAATGTCTCTGTATCTTCTTCTAACTCTGTTTTAGGTTTGTTTTTTCCTTATAATGGAGTTATTTATCTGCAATCTATTGCTTCTGATGCCCCAATTAAAAATGTTTTTTTCTTTTCAATGTTCATGCTGACAAGATATCAACTGCTTCATAGATTTGAAAAACTACTGTTATTCTTCAGTTGTTTTTGGGTGAAAATTGCTCTAAAGCTTAACGTGTTTTTCTTTTTACTTTCTGTTCGTAGCCCAGTGGTAAAGGCCGAAGGCTCCCAGAGGTCTACTGTATCGTCAGCCGCCTGGGTTGTTTTGACCTCTTCTCTAAGGTAGTTTTTTTTTTTCCTCTTTGCTTGCTGTGGCTCGTCGAGAGAAAAATATGGGTCTCCCAGTGGATAGATAAAATCCAGTTTAACCTATTTTGCAGGATCAGTACACATCTTCCTCAATTAAATATTATGTTTCCCATTTTAAGGAGCTGAAAAAAGATAATGGACCACTTTGTCACATCATATTTATACCCCCAGGGAAGCAGGAAGTTGTGAACTACCAATTAAATGTTCAAGTTAAGAGTAAAATATAGATTAAAACAATTTTAGTTGATTTTTTCCCAGGTAATAAAAGTTGGATCACTCTGAACTATTCAGTGTGAGGTCGCAATAAAAGACTAATTCATTTTAATGGTTATTTTACATATCTTTACCAGGGGTGCCAGTTAATGTGACACGCGCTGTACTATGTCCAGACCTACTAACTGCATCCAACGGCCAGAAACAGTCACATTAAACCTCACATATGCCAACCCAGAACCTACCCCCATTAAAAGTCGTACCACCCTTGGTGCCAACAGAACCCCACCCACTCTCTGCACTCTCTTCTCTCCCTCTGAACCTTATAGATCTGGCTCCAGTTCAGCAGCACATATGAAATACAGATGGCGTGGTTGCTACTGTGGAAAAAGTTCTCTGTAATGAGTCGTGGATTTATCTGCTTCCTTAAATGAGCTCTCCATACTTATGCAGTTGATAGAGTTTAATTTGTATAGATAAATATAAGTGTTTTTTTTATTAAAAGGAGGCTTTGGTTTACCTCCACTTTATTAGACTGTGGGGGCACATGGATTTGTGGGTATTTTAAATGTTATATTAAAAGAGGATTTTAAATTCTGTGTTTGTTTTACTTACTTTGATCACTAAACACTATTATAAGACAACAACATTTTTACTTCTTTAAATAACCACCAAGGCGGCACGGTACTGCAGTTGTTAGCTTGGTTGCCTTGAGGCAAGAAAGTCCTGGGTTCATATTTTGGCCTGGGGTCTTTCTGCATGGAGTTTGCATGTTCTCGTCGTACGCGCATGGGTTCCCTCTGGGTACTTTGACTTCCTCCCACAGTCCACAAACATGACAGTAAGGTTAATTGGTCTCCCTAAATTGCCCTCAGCAATGAGTATGTGCATGCATGGTTTGTCCTGTATGTCTCTGTGTTGCTCTGTGATAGGCTGGCTACCTGTCCAGGATGTATCCCACCTTTCGCCCAATGTCCAATAGAAATAGGCATCAGCCCTGCCATGGCCCTGCAAAGATGAGCGAGTACAGACAATAGATGGATGGATAGATCGATAGATAGATATATCATCACCTGTTATGGTCTTCCTGGGTCTCAAAATTAGAACCCAAACTGAAAAAAATTATTCAAAAAAGCGGTATAGCAACAAATGCATCTGCTATTTAAACACAGCAGCAGGAACCATGAAGAACCAATAAATGCTGGAGCTGATTATGGCAGAAAACCTAAACCCAGATCTAGTTCAAAAACTATTGTTCGCTATTACTAAGTGGACATTTATTTAGTCAAATTCAGTCTCATCATATCTATGTAGTATATGTGTCACTGATGCATCCTATTTTGTGCAGGGCTAAATAGTTTAAAACCTATGTTGTTCTACTGCATTATGATGTTCGTTTTGCCATCAAATCATGACCTTATGTTTTTTTTTCCCTTTATCTTGTAATGAATGCCCAATGCTCTAAACACAGTCATTGAATGTACCAATGAGGTGAAATAACTATTAGCTGAATTAGTTGGGAAGATCAAACTGCAATCAGTTGCTACACGTATTCAGTGAATTTTCATCGAAGCTGACAGAGGGTATCTGCATAGGGTAGCATTAGATTGACTAATGTTTTTGGGTCAATGCTGTGGTATTTCAGTAGCATTTGTATAAATTCACTAGCAGTAAAGCTATGTGTATTATATGTGTCTTCTTCAACTTTTTTTTGCAATTTGCAAAAAAATGTCTGCCGCTCTGGCTTAGCTGGAGATCAAATTGGCTTCTTCTCTTCCTACGCAACTGAATTGCAAAGCAGATTTGCCGTACTGTGATAGGAGGATGCGTCTGATGCCACTCGTGTTTTTACTTTATTTTCCATTGAAAATTCAACAATGTTTATTGTTACAATACACTGATACAGCACAGCAGTTTTTTTAGGCTATGTTGGACCACACACTTGGCTTCATAGAGGTTCTTGTAGATCATAATCTACCATCGACCATCTATATGCTGACCACAGCATGGTGGTGCAGCCGGTAGCACTGTTGCCTTGCACCAAGAAGGTCCTGAGTTAAAATCCATACATGGGGTTATTCAGAATGAAAATGGCATGTTCCCTGCCAAAAAATTAAGAAATATGTCATCATTGGGTCTTTTAGCAGGATAATAAATAACTAGTTAACCAGAAACAAAATTATTTTTTTCTCTATGGAAATCTTAGTCCCTATACCTAGATCCTATAGAAAACACTCTAGGATGAGCTGAAGTAAAGAGAGGGCCAATGAAGAATATTCAAAGATCCCTCTCTTTGTGTGTGATATGAAATTGTGAGATGTTATAGAAGAAGACGAACCGCTTCCATATTGACAAAAGGGATGTACAATGTATTACGAGCAAAAGGTACCAGTAAATATACCTCTGATTTCTAAAAAAAACAATTTTTTCACATTAGTTTTTTATCAATGAATACATTTTCTCAAATTAAAAGTAGATTCATTTGAAACCTCAATATAAGGTTATGCTTCTGTATTTAAACTGTGTTTGCAGTGTATATAGTGTTTATTTTAGCACATTCCTTCTTTTTCCAGATCCTGGATGAAGTGGAAAAGAGAAGGGCCATTTCTCCTGCTCTTGTGCAGCCTTTTATGAGAGGCATCATGGAGGCTCCCTTTCCTGCCCCTGGGAGAACCATAACTGTCAAAAACTTTTTACCTGGCTCTGGGACTGAGGTGCACCAATGCAGATTTTTCTCCAGTGATTTACTGTCCATCCGTTGAAAGTGAAATAAATTCTTTTAATAAATACACGTCCTCACATTAGTGCCCTTTGATATACTTATTAGTCTTACTTTCCCACAGGTGATACAGCTGTGTCGGCCATCTGATTCCCGTCTGGAACACGTGGATTTCGAATGTCTCTTCTCTTCGTTGAGTCTTCGTCTGCTCCTTCGAGTTTTTGCCTCCCTGCTGCTGGAGCGCAGGGTCATATTCACTGCCGACAAACTTAGGTTGGTCCTAGCAAGAAAAACTCACAGGTTTGATTTTAGCGCCCCTATTTTCAGTCATTGGGATGAACATCAGTTCCTTGGTAGGCCAGTTATTGAATAGTGCCTAATAATAATAAAGGGGGGTTATAATGTTAGAATAAGGAAAGAGTTTGAACAGAAAGACCTATAGATGGCAAGTAGTTGAAGGAAAAGAAGATCCCAACAGAGTTTGAGAGGAAGGAATGTTGTTGTGTTATACCGTCACTTTGGGAACAATCAGTTCCTCAGAGGAAAACCTTCATGGATGCCAGATAGACTGCTTTGAAGCATAAGTCCAGAGTAACCACGTTTGCACTGTAATGTCATAACACCCATAATATACACTGAGAACTAACTCTCCAGTCATCATGAAAGATACAACCCGTCACTGAAATATAAAAGTATTTTTTATTTGCTGTGTTGCAAAACCTCAACAAATGGAGCATTCCATTCCATAACCTCATACGTACTTCCAGAAACACCTGAGCTTTAGGTCTGTATAATTAGCAATGTTTTTCATTATGACGTGTAACATTCCCTGGAAATTTGTTATAGATTATTATAGATATTGTAAAGAATTTACTGAGACCTGATGCGCGGCTTTGAGAATTTGGTCGACAGTGCCCTCTGTCTGCTGTTATTTGGTTTTTGTGATGATATCACTGCCCAACATTTAGCACCAATTGATTCTGTCTTCAGTGAAACCGTAACAATGTTTTTTTAATTTTTATAATGTTTCACTTAAATAACTGGTGGAAAAAGCAGCTGAAAGTGGTTAGTGCCATCCTGTGGTGGAAACTATAAATTCTAGAGCCACTGTTTATGTATTTCTTCTGGATTTTTAATGATTTTCATTTTCTGTAGAAGGTTTAAGGGAACTTTTATGCATATGGTACATATGCATACAATTTAACTTTAAATTAGACATGTATAGAATGCACCAAAATGCTGGTACTTAGCAGTGCAATGGGGAAAAAAAATATCCAAAAGTAATGCTGTATTTATTATTGCAATAATAGTGATAGTAATGTTCCATATTACACAAGCTCACATATGTAAACACAAATAGGTGTGCAAATGTAGAGTTAGACATTTACAGATACTCTTCCTGGGCTGCCATGTCATATCATCTTTTTGAATGCATTTAATGATTTATGTGAAATGTTCTCTCATTTTAATATATATTTTTTAATTTTAAGTCTAGAACTTAAACGTTCAGCAAGGTGTGTTTATTACAATATTTAGATTCAATTCAAAAATACTTTATTCATCCCAAAGGGAAATTACATGTTGTAGCAGATATTCTGCAGGTCTCTTCAAAGAGCTGTTGTAGATGCTAATGGCTGTGGGCAGGAAGGATCTCCTGTAGCGGTCTGTCTTACAGCAGATCTGACTGAAGACTCGTTGTTGTTGTCATCATGATGTGTTCTGAACCAGGAGACTCAAGAGCGGCACGCCAGAGAGACAGGAAAGGTTAAATCAAGGTGAAACGATCTCGCAATCTGATCTTGTGGATCCAGAGCGGTCCCTGGATTCATTGAATTATTTGCTATTGGGCAGGAGGCTGAACCACAGCGGGTTCTCCAGGAAGCGGGTTTGCGTACAGCCAACAGGGTAAAAGCCAGGACCACGGAGGATTTATCCAGAGCAGGGTCTTGTTGACAGCAACATTCAAAGAGGAACAGAGCTGGGGTTAGCAAAGGCAAACACAGAGCAGGATTTGTTGGTCTGATTACCACTCGGCAGCGTAAACAAACCGACACCTCTTCCAAGGTTTCAGCAGCTTTTGAAGCTCCTCAGGTGATTGCTCTTGATGCGGAACAGCTGAGCAGCTGCACCTGCCTGTCACACCCTGGTGGAGGAATAGAGACACAACACTCACAGCACAACAAACCTGCACTCAGCTCCGTGGCCTGACAGTTGTTGTACGACAGTCTAATGAAGAGGATGCTCTGGGTTCTCCATAATGTTCTTCATTTTATGAAGAATTATTCTTTGAACCAGAGGCTCCATAGGTTCCAGAGGAGTCCCCAGAACAGAACCAGCCTTCTTTATCAGCTTGTTGAACTTTTTCAAGTCCCTGACTGATGCTGCTTCCCCAGCAGATGATGACAGAAGAGATCACACTCTCCACAACAGACTTATAGAAGATATGCAGCACCTTGTTGCAAACACTGAAAGACCTAAGCTTCCTCAAGAAGTACAGTCTGTTCTGTCCCTTCTTGTAAGCTTCACAGTTGCGTCTCCACTCCAGTCTGTTGTCCAGGTTGTCCTCCACTTCTTCTCCCATTATGGAAATAGTGTTTGATCTATTCCTGTTTCTCTTAAAGTCTACAGTCATCTCCTTTGTTTGATTCACGTTCAAGATGAGATGATTGTTTCTACACTATGCCACAAAGCGGTCCACCAGCTCCCTGTACTCAGCTGCTTTTCCATTTCTGATCCACCCCACGACTGCAGAATCATCCAAGTATTTCTACAGATGACACGAGTCTATCTTGTATTGGAAGTCTGAGGTGTACAGAGTGAAAAGAACTTGGTGAGAGTACAGTCCCCTGTGGTGCTCCTGTGCTGCTAACTACACACAACCCTTCAGTCTCACAAACTGTTGTCTGTTTGTCAGGTAGTGGCTTCGTCCAAATGACAGTGGGTTTTTTGAAGCAGGTTTATGATGGCAACTCCAACTCCAACTCCACAGCAATAAGCAAACTGAAGGGGGTCCTGATAGTTTATTGTTTGCTTACTCAGGTGGGCCAACAGGAGTCTTTCTAGGGCCTTCATGATGTGAGATGTCAGGGCAACAGGTCTGTAGTCATTGAGGACTGATGGGTGAGTTTTCTTTAGTACCGGAACAAGACAGGAGGTCTTCAACAACACTGGAACCTTCTTCTGGGCCAGGCTAAGGTTGAAGAGGTGCTGCAGAATCCCATAGAGCTGCTCTGCAAAGAACTTCAGGACTGTAGGGACAACTAGATCTAGACCTGCAGCCTTATTGGTTATTATTGGTTCTGTCCAGACATGTAAATGGAATTTCTTTTTCAGTTTATGTTTTGCACAATAATTTTCTTCCATATGCAGTTTTACATCCACTAATCCCTCCTTCTATCTTTCCACAGCACATTGTCTCAGTGCTGTCATGCAGTAGTGGCTCTGCTCTATCCCTTCACCTGGCAGCATACATACATTCCTGTGCTGCCACCATCCATGTTGGATATAGTCTGCACCCCAACTCCCTTTATAGTGGGCCTCCTCTCCAGCTCTCTACCTCGACTGAAGGAGCTGCCCATAGAAGAAGTAAGACAAGACTTTCCTTTGTTTTGAATTCTGGTCTAGTACCTCTGATGGCCTCGGCTCTGAGAATTTCCTCTGCTGAACAATAGCTCAAGAAAATGACATCACTCTCCCTCTGCTCAGGTCCTGGTCGTTGACCTCGGCAACAGCCGCTTCCTACGTCAGGTAGTAACTACAGAAAAAGATAGTTTGAAAAACTGAAAAACATCTGCCTTAGTCACTGGAGGTGTTGTGGACACATTTATATTTAGTGATTGAAATGATTACATGTTAATTATATATCTGTGTTGTTCCCCAATAGCTGGATGATGAGGACTCTATTCTTCCTCACAAGCTGCAGGCAGCTCTTGAGCATGTGTTGGAAAGGAGGAGAGAATTGGCCTGTGAGAAAGGAGACCTCCCCAATGGTGATTTAACAGACCTATACATATATAGACTGTATATCTATTATTTATTAAGGTAAAGAAAATCTAACAAGGAAAAAAGGAATGATGATTTCTGTTTCTGTCAATACAGTGCCAGTGAAAAGGTTACATACAATCATTACGGAAATGAATGCCATATTAATTATTATTATCAAAGTAAGAATTTATCCCACAAGTTTAAATTTTAAAATGGATTTTCTTTAATGCAGACATGGTCCAACTATACATACACACACCCCCAAAAATATTTGGTTGAATGTCCCTCAATAAATTGCAGAGAGTCTAAGCTAGGGTAGGCTTCTGGCAAAATTCTGACTGGATCTTTGACCAATCTTCCTATTAGCAATGGTAGAGTTTACTTATATTGTTTGGTTTCCTGGCACACAGTCAGCTTTTAGGCATAGTTCATGATTTTTAAATAGGATGGAGGTCAGGGATATTCCAAAATGCCTAATGTTAGCCTTCTTTATCCATTCCAAAGTCCAGTTTGATGTTTTTGGGATCATTATGCAGTTTTGTTTAAGTTTTGAGCACCTGAATCAACTGTCACTTTCAGATGCCATGAAACATATACTGATTAAAACAGACATCTGGTTGTGCCTAGGTTTTATTAGTTGCATGATCACCCCAAAAACCCAGAATAAAGAACAATTCAATAAAAGCCTGAATTAATCACATTCATTTTCCGGTCCCGTCCCGGCCAGGGGTCTTTCTGCATGGAGTTTGCATGTTCTCCCTGTGCATGCGTGCATTCTCTCCGGGTACTCCGGCTTCCTCCCACAGTCCAGAAACATGACTGTAAGGTTAATTGGTCTCTCTACAATGCCCTTAGGTGTGAATGGGTGTGTGCCTGGTTGTTTGTCCTGTGTACCTCTGTGTTGCCCTGCGATGGACTGGAGACCTGTCCAGGGTGTACCCCGCCTCCCGCCCATAGACTACTAGAGATAGGCACCAGCTCCCCCGCGACCCAGTATGGAAGAAGCGGTAGAAAATGACTGACTGACTGACTGATTTGTTTTATGTACTGGAACCATTAATGCTTGACTAAAAAATTTTTAAATCATGTGGTATTTAGGTCTGACTAAGAGTCCAGACTCCAGACTGTCTGGACTCTTAGTCCGAGATGTTTACTTTATATGTATTTATATGCTTTGGTCATTATGCATTTTGACTTCCTGATTAGTACAGAGTTGATTCTCCAATATGCTTTTCTTCTCATGATGATTTATTGCATAAAATGGAAGGATTTGTATTTCTGTAGGACAGCCCATTAGATCGCAAATAATTTCATATTTTGTGCCCATTTTTCTCAAATGTGTATCCCTCCAGACTCCAGCTCTCTCAGTGCAGTGGTCTCGGAGGCCTTTGTGCGTTTCTTTGTGGAAATGGTGGGTCATTACTCCCTTTTCATGGGTGGATTGGAACGGGACGACGAGTCTCCTTCTTCGCCCACATTGCCGAGCCCTTCTTGTCCCTCCCCCTCATTTTTTCAGCGAGAGGCCTTTCGGAAGGCGGTCACTTCCAAGAGCTTGAGACGGTTTCTGGAAGTGTTCATGGAGACCCAGATGTTTAGCGGCTTCATCCAGGAGAGGGAGCTGCGCAGACAGGGCCTCAAGGGTACAGATATAAGATCTTTCATTGCAGCTTTAGAAGGACATTTCATACATGTATGATCGATGTAACACCTTCTTGCAAAACTGACTATTCCCCTTTAATTTTTGTAAGAGTTATGTTAAAATCAGGATAACCTCAGTGTGTTTTAGTGGGCTTGTATGTGTAGACCAATGTAACATCTAAAATAATTGTGCAGCTGAACCAAAATGTATCATACATCGTTCACTCTGATACCCCTAAATGAAATCCAGTGCAGACAATATGTTTCAGATGCCTGCTATGTTGGTTAATTTAGTACACCCGTGTGCAATTTACTCTAAGTATGAATCCAGCTGTTCTGTGTAGACCTAAGAGGTTCTTTAGAGAAAATTAGTGATCAAACAGCATCATAAAGACCATTAAAACAGTAGACAGAACATGGAGAAAGTTGTGGAGAAGTTTTAAGCAGCTTTGAACCTGAACATTTGAACATGGAAAAGAGCAGTTTTCAGTGAAGTAGCCAAGAGGCCCATGGCAGGAGGAGCTGTAAAGATCCACAACTAAGATGGTAGAATCTGAAAACTGGTCAGCTATTAGTTGAGTGCTTCACAAATCTGACCTTTATGGAACAGTGGAACAAAGAAAGGTGTTGTTGCAAGTCCCGTTTGCTCTGGAGATGCTCTTTTTCGAAGTGACGAAGCTGATCCAAAATTATAGGAAGACAGATGGAGATAAATGCAGGGAAATCCTGGGTGGAAACCTTTTAGAAGCAGCTAGACACTTGAGTCTGGGTCAGATACCCACCTTAAAGAAGTAAAACGACCTTAAACATTCAGTCAGAGCTACAATGGAATGATTTAAATGAAGGTATATTCATGTGTTAGAATGGCCCAGTCAAAGTCTAATATAAAATTTATCTGGGAATCTGTGGCAAGCCTTGACAATTGTTGCTCACATACGTTCTCCTTTCAATTTGACTAACCTGGAGCTATTTTGAAAATTATAATAGGTGAAACTTTCAGTATCTAGACATGGAAAGTTCCTGCTATAATTGCGACAAAAGATGGTTCTACTATGGACTTACATAACGGGACTGAACACAAATCCACGCCACATTTTTAGGTCGTAATGTGGCAACATGAGAAAAAAAGGTTCAAGGAGTGTAATGACTTCTGTGATGCACAGCATTTAAGATTGCAATAGTAAAAGTCACTGATTTCTTTGAAAATCTAACTTTAAATTATTAAGTCAATATTTTGTGTCCAGGTTTATTTGAGGTGAGAGCACAAGAGTATCTGGATTCACTACCTGGGAGCGAACAAAGAGGGGTAAACAAGTTTCTCAAGGGCCTAGGTGAGATTTATTACCCTGTTTAAGCCAGTCACCAAATGGTTTATTCAACTGATTTTTTCTTGAAGACGGTTGTCCTTGTTACACTTCCTGTTATGTATCTGTTGCATTTTTCAGGAAACAAAATGAAATTTCTTTCCAAAAAATGAGACATTGAGTGAAGCGGTCATCAGAGGACGCTTGATGGAGAAGATGCCCTCCGTGGACATGCAGAGGGTATAGATGGAGATGTGTCTTTCAGTGAGATCATTGAAAGTCCCCTGAAATGAACTGGATTCATAATCTGTGAAGATGAGGGAATCTGCCGAACCGTAGGGCTTAGTTCTCAGCTTAAATGGCTAGTCCCATTGCTGTTGTGGAGACCAACATAAGAAAGCTAGACATAAGAATCTAGTCTCATAACCCACAGTAAATGTTTTACAGGTTAAATTTTGTCTCTGCAGTGTATCACTGTATAGCGCATTGCTTTGTAAATGTTTTAGTGTTCTGATTGACTAATATCAGCCGTAACCCTGTGAAGAGGAATGCCACTAGAGTCCAATGTTGTACAAGACCTTCATTTACATTCCAGCGATTTTTATAGAGGCTTTTATGACTATAATAGTACAACTTCTTCATCAACAGGAGGCTTTTAAAATAATAATTTATGTTACTTATAGACAAATCTAATCTTTTTTATTGTATTCACATAAGTCCAAATAAATCCCCTGTAGTTGGTGATAAACTTCTGAAGAGTTTTAGTCCAGACATTTTGTAGACCACTTTGGGTATATGTGTCACTGTTTTAAGGAAATTTACCTTTTTGGAATATTACCATCCTCCAAGGATAAAGAATGAGAAGGTAAATAATGTGAAATGTCCTTTTTGGGAGCATTTCACTGGAGTATAAGTGCCTAGAATTGAACTATGATGTGTATCGTAAATGAATCAGTGGGACAGTGTTGTGCAAAAAAAAAAAAAAAAAACTAGGGATGTCTTAAACATGTGTGATAATGCAATGAAACATCATTAATAAAGTGATTTTATTCGATAGGTGACTGTTCTTTTTATTTAACAGTGATACAATCTCACGTGCTGGCTCTCTGGAGTATATAGTGCAATTCACATTTATTGGCACGCTTGGTAAATATGTATAACATCTTCTACTGCAGTACCTATCCCTTCTTTGATTTCTCTCCTAAAAGTGTGCAACAAAGTCCCTAAACTGCACTAAACCCTGGCAACATTCTTCATATCAGACAATGTCAAGCGTTGTTTGTAAAACACTCAGGGTTTTAACCTACTCTGAAGTGTCTGTTGCCAGTCTTGGACTTTGAGTTCTTCACTTCATAGAATAAAAACAAAAACAAAAAACTAGAAAATTTTTGAAGAAATTTAGATGGGGCCTGCCTCTTGGTACATCCTTCACGGACCAGAGCCAAAGGTTCTGTTGCTGAGGTAGTCCCAGTGTGCATCTGGATTGAGGGTAGAACCTTGAAGGGCATTAAGATTGCATCCTAAGTATAAGAACTATGCTAAAAGCTCATTATTTTCCATAATAGGCCTAAAATGCTAATATTAATTAAGGAATGTTGAGGCTTTTATTTTGAAAATATCTCTAAGCTTTATTTTGAAAGAATAAAGTAGACCCATTTCCACGACTGATTGAGTCCCAGCAGTATTGTTAAGATAATGCTGTAATTATCTGCTGTGTTGAATAGGGAGACTTTTATTTTGCAGAGTATGTTTGGGTCTTATTTTGAAAGTTCAGTGTTGTCTTTTAAGGACTGGTTTGGGTCCATTGGTAATATGTAACCTGCTTGCTATGCTAATTCCGTAGTGTACTATTTTATAAGCTTTAAATGTAGCATTTATTGTAATGGTGTTTGTTCACAGAGTGATTACAGCCTGTGGCTGAAGGTTGTAATCACTCTGAAGGTGACGTATAAGAAGTAAGGTACACTGGTAGTAAGCCGATTACTGATTTATAAAGGAAAATATAGCAGTGCAATAGTCTGTGTGGGCAGTGAAGGCCAATTAACCAAAGACCAACTATGGCGGGTAAGAGTTTTCCATCCTGTGATGAATCTCAGTGCTCCGTGATAAACAGCCCCTGTAACGAGCGAACAGGAGCGCTCAAATACATAATGTCACCATAATCAACATGAGGTAAGAAGTTGGCCACAACAACTCGTTTTTTTTCACCTAAAATAAAAAAAAACATGATTTTTTTTAATAGAAGAACCAGAGTTTCAATCTGAGCTTTTTTATAAGGTTTTTAGTGTACATATTAAAATTAAGATTTTCATCTATTAATATACCTAAATATTTATAACAAGACACAAATTTAATTGGGGTACCTTGTGCAAACATAATGGCAGGGATTTTTATTTGTTTAAAAGCAGCATATTGCCAGCATTAAGTACCAGTATGAGATTAAACAAATGTGTCTGAATAATGTCATATGCAACCTGTAAACAATCAAAAACCAGGGGAATTGAAATTGCATGAGTAAACAACTGTGTATTCTCCCAGCAAGTTGGAAACGCAGGGAGTAACTGACATAAAGCAAGACAGCTTTGTCAAAATACATATATTGAGAGGTTAAGATTACAAAAAATGTTCCTTCTTGTGGACAAGCATTCTGCAATACCTATAATAACCACTGGGAGGCTCTGCGACACAAGTTATACCCCAACACCTGCTGCTTCTCAAGGCCCAAGGTCTCAAGGGTAATAATGCCTCCTAGTACACTTCTTTATTATTAATAATAATAAAGATAATAATAATAATAATCATTTGGTTGTCCCACAGTGGCACAATGTTGCCTATAGGCCACAATCAGGCAAGTGTTATTTTAACCAGCAACTTTTCTGATACGTCTATATTTAAAATCTCAAGTTTTGTATTGAAACCTGTTGAAACAATTGAGTTCAGAATCACACCTGAGAAAATGATGCCTCCGAGTCTGATACACATGTTTATGAAATAAATGTTCAGATTAACAAAAAAAAAAAAAAAAAAAAATTCATTCATTTATTACTGTTACTATTATGGGATTTATCACATACAATCAAGGAACCCCCGAAAACAACAACAAAAGGAAAAAACTTAGATTATGTTTCTTTAGCCTGTTTTAATATATATTAAGGATTGAGATCTTTTTCCTCATTGTAATGCATGCACCAGACGTAGAAGGTTAAACCAGATTTTCTTTTTCTCCAGTGAACGAACATTCTCCAATAACCATGGTATCCGCTAGGGGGCACTTAATGCTCCTCAGGGTCCAAAGTTCAGAATCACATCTCAGACAGCTATTCCTTCAGGCGATATATCTAATAATAATAATAATAATAATAATAATAATAATAATAATAATAATAATAATGAAGATGATAATAGCTGACCGAAATCATTTTAAAAGAGACAATTTTGACTGGTTAATGAATTCAAACTTAGGTCATGACACTGATCAGTTTGAAAACACACACGCATTTTGTACAATCCTCAGAATATTATTTCCAAAAAGGAAAAGGCATTTTATAAATTTGGCGTCTGTGCCAAGTTTTTTTTTTTTTTTTGGTCAACTGTCGCATCGGTTAATAACAAGCTATAGCTTCTTGAAATAATCTTTGTAATAATTTCCATGTCTTGTTCTGACGTCACAAGCAGTATCCCGAGGACTTGTAATATTATTACTCATGATGTGATTGCCTTTAGTTACCTTCTTCTCCATAACCCTCCTCCTCCTCCTCCTCCTCCTCCTCGTCGTCATTACGTGCTGACCGGTCAGACCTTCCTCCCCTCCTTCCCTCCCTTGGTCTTTTTCTCTGGCTTTTTCCAGGCTTCATGTCATACCACGGCTAATTCCTGAAATTCCTGCCCTCCTCTCGCTTCAAACAAGCGGCTTCAGGAAGGAGACGAGGCAGCAGAAAACAAACAAAGGAGAGGAAAAGAAAAAAACCCACAAACAAACAAAAGAAGAAACAATTAATTTTGTTATTTTTTATTTAAGAGAGAGAGAGAGAGGGAAAATACATGCTTCACCTGCCTCCCTGAATGCGCCTGCCGGAGTTGTAATAGTTTCAACAGGTAAGCTGATTCAAGTGTTTTCCTGTTTCTTGTGTTCAGTTTTTATTTCTGCTCTTTTTCTTGTGTCGGAGCGTGAACTTTTCAGCGTCACTATTCCTACACAGAGTAATTCCCACTCACCTGCGGGTATTACATGCCTCAAATGACGCACATTTCTCTGCGGGAATTCCTGCACTTTTTCCTCCTTCCTTTCTTTCCAGCTGTGGAGTGAGCCGCGGCTCTGACTTCCTGTGCCTCTGCCGGGAACAGGCTCCCAGCCGTGCGGTCAAACATTAGCGCCGGGCCGGGTAAAGTTTTACTGGGGGGCCAGTTAAACCGCCTATTTATTAACTCACCAATTTATAAATATCTTTCCCCCGTTATTTCCAACTGGAGAAACAAGTGTTAGTGGACGGGAAGGGGTCAGATTGAGCGGGGGTCTGAATATTAGGGTTGGATTTATGTTTCCTCCAAGAGGGACGTGATTAAGTTCTTAAAGTTTTTAAAACCAAGTCTTTTGTTGTCACATGACATCATAAACTAAGCTCCGTACGCTAAATATGAATTGTGCAAAATGAAAAAACTGAAGCAAAATTCCAATAAAAGTGCTCACTATGGAGGCAGTTATTATTGACAGTGAAATAGTGCATTCTTCTTCTTGTGACTTGTAATTGTACTGCGATACATTTTATTAGAATATTACTGCTGCTATACTATAAAATAAGCTGTTAGAAAAGAGATCAAGAGATCAAATTATACACCTACAATGCAATATGCTAAATTATGGCCCCATATCAGAGTAAACTAACTCTAAGTCACATCATTCTTTTAGATATGATTTACTGGAGTCAAGTAATCACATGTCTTTAAAATAGACAATAAGTAGAATTTAAAAGATAGCTTTAAATCATCCATTGTACGAGCAGGTAAACGTATTGATTTAAGATTTGATTGTGATGTTAGTGGAGCTATAATTTTGGTGAATAATTTATGCTACTTTGGTCTGAGCTGGGGTCACATTTCAAGCATGCTGTAACTGGTTGCAAGCTAAATTTTCACAAATAAAGAACAATAAAGAAGAATTTCCCTGTGCACTTGCAGGCTTAACCAGTTAAACCCTCCTTCCAAACTCTAATTTGGAAAGAGGGTTTATAATGCTGCACATTGGAAAGCAAATGAGTAAGTCAGAAAAGCAAACCAGAGCTCCCAATTTATTTTGCAGTTTTCACCGTTTAAAACTCTTCATCCCAAGTGACTTTCATTCATTCATTGATGCAAACGGATGTCAGAGACGGTGGTGTGGTGGTTGGTGGTGGATGATCTTTTTTACGAGTGGGCTTCCAAATAAAATTCTTCTAAGGGCCCTATTCAACCTTGGGCTGGTCCTGCCTGCACCAGTTTACTTTAAAACTCCTGTCGGTATGTTTACTCTTACCTGCTTTGTTATGAGGTTTAGCTATTTAAAAGGGATGGCATAGAATAATCATTTCAACTATTATATATATAATAGTAATATATAATCCTATCCTAGTTTTCTAAAAGGAAAGTTTTAATCTGGTGTCCCTATGTCTGATGTAAAAAGGCATTTAGTATGTATCAGATCAACACTGTAACAATAGGATAAAAATTAGAAACATTAGATTATAATTAAACATATTCAACAAAGTTAAAGAAATAGTTCGTTTCATATCAGAATCCACTGAGGGTAGACTGCGTTGATTCTCTAAAAGCCATTTCTTCACACCGGTGAGCTTTCTCTGCTTTGCTTTATCCTCTTTTAAAAACAAGCGTCAAGAGATTTTCTTAAACCTTTCACAGTTTAAGACGGTAGCTTTAAATGTATTTGTTTGGATGACTGTAGTTTTTTTTTTTAAGAAATAAGTAGTAACTGCAGTTCTACCTTGTTTTTTATTTTACACCACTGTATGGTGCAAAAACATGCTCAGAGGGAAACGTGTCCATTTGTGAGGAGATCTTGAGGATGTTTTGCAACATTAAACCCCTAAATACTATTATTAATGAAAAAAGATTGGATGGGGGGAGTAAATTTCTTGTTAAAGTTTGCTTACCGTGCGTTTTTGTTTCTTTTGAGATATGAAATAGACTTAGGTTATCCAGAAAGACAATTATGATAAATGTACAAAAGCAGTAAATAAAACTGAGAAGTGAAAAGTGAAACGGAAAGCAGAGGAGCTAATAAAGAAACTGAAAATCTGATATCACTACAGTGTAAACTGAAAGAAAATCACTCAGGGAGTGGGAGACCACAGAAAGACCACTAATTTCAACTATTAGAATTATTTATGATGTTATTATAAACACTGTATTTAAACAAAAACAGCTTTAGTCCATTTTGGTTTATCTCAATGCACTCAACTGTAGAAGATATTAGTAAAAAAAAGCCTGTAAAGCGTTGGTAAGGTAAATAAATGACAGGTTCTTCCTAAATATGAATGTATTTGCATCTTTACTATGATAAATCTACTATCTACTGAAACAATTGGCAGGTACTAATGTAACTGAAGTAAGGTTCACGGTACAGCACCACTAGCGCCGCTTGGTGTAATATCCTTCGATATGGGGGAACATCCTCCCATTTGCTCCACTGAACTTAAACAGGGAAACTAAATGCTGCAGTAGTACGGGAGTTCACTTATACTGAAAAGCTAATTTTAGGTAAAACCTTTTTGAGACTGAATGTTCATCATGTTTGCACTGTGTTGTTAGAAGGCAGAAAGTAACTTCAGAGCAGAACTGCAAATATGTTTTAACATTTTATGGTAGAATTGTCTCAGAAATGGGTGAGAAAACTCCCAAGACGACTAAAGTGACGGACGTTTCCATGTTGTAAAGAATTGACGACCAAATAAATTTTCTAAACCAGAAACCAACCATGAACATTCAAATATTTCTGACCCTGTGCTATTATTTTATTCCTTAATGTAATAAAATTATAATCAAACAAACTCAACTAAGTGACATCAGTGTGTGACATTGTGTATCTCTGTATATTTTATACAGCAGACTGAGCTATAGTGTAAAAGTGTTGCTGCTCTTTGTTCGTTTGTGTGTGAGTGAGTGTGTGTGTGTGTGGCATATGGTGTGCACTGCAGCAGCTGACAGCAGTGTGTTTTCCTGAGGAGCAACAGGTGGATTGGAGCAGTGTGACGAATGAATGGAGGGAGATGGGGGAGGAGGCAAAAAACACACCTGTTGCATCCTCCCCTGAAATGTTCCCCCAGCCAAAGGAGTTATTTTTTTATTTTCCTTCATGGCCGCTGATCCTTTGTTTTAATAACTATCAAGATCACTATAGCCTCAGACGGATGAGGGGTGTATTATATTGAAACTTAAATGTTTTGTTGTTTGCATCGCGGTAGCATGTGTGTGAGGGTGGATGTGTTTGTGTGGGTTAAAAACAAAAGGAGTGTAATGGTGTGTGAGCAAGGAAAAAACAGTTCTGTCCTTGTTCTGTGCTGTGTGTGTGTTTGCATCACCCTGAGACAGGTCCACTCCACAGCAGAGGACTTTTTTTTCTCCTTTCTGGTTTGTTGTGCTCATCCCACATAGCGATCATTCCTCCCCCGCTTGCACGAGGAAAAATGAATAATGCCTCAGATATGAGCCTTACAAAGCAAAGCCTTTCGGCCCCTTCCTCCCCTCCTCATCTGCAAATCTGCAGCCTGTTGGACCGGGATCTCTGTCGACTGGGCTTATAGACCCTCTGATCTTCTTTCCAGCTCTTTCTGAACCCGTTAGGAGGGGCAGAGGGGCCAGCTTCCAATCCATAAACATTACACCTGTTGTTGGCTGTCCAAGACAATTATTCTACTCTACACACATTGTGTATATTTCTGTTGGACCCAAACCACAATGTTTCACAGTGGAGATTGTGTGCTCAGGGTGATGTGGTGAACTTTGAATCTCTGCAACTCCTCTAGAGTCACCATTGGCCTCTTGGCTGTGTTCCTTGGTCCTCATGATGCTGCTTTCTCCAACAAACGTCTGAGGCCTTCACAGAACAGTTGCTGAGATTAAATTACGCTCAGTCTGAAGGCAAATGGTGGTGCTGGATTTTTTTCTAGAGGTATCAGACTAATGGGATGATTGCAAATGCACACCAGACTTTAGATTGTTATTTCTCAAAACCCAGGCAACCTTTTTCCCCCACTTCACAATTATGTGCTACCTTGTGGTGGTCCAATCCAAAATAAAATACAATCATAGTGTGCTGTGGTAACAAAATGTTAAAAGGATAATACATGTCATAATATTGTACTGGTTTGGATTTATTAGTTTTAATAATACAAAAATACCCTGCTTTTGTAGATTTTTAAGAATCAATATTTTGAATGTTTTTATTTGTAATAATGTTGTCATTTTGTGCTGAGCTTTTGTATCTGAAAGGCTAAACATTTGGAGAAAGACAGATGTCCTCTGCTGCTGAAAACTAGACTCATCAGCAAGCTTTCAGACTAGATCAAAGCAATCAAGTGTAAAGATGTGATAACAGAGTTGAACGAGTCAGGAGGTGATTCTCTGTGGGTTTTTCACTGTCAGTGACGATCTATTACACAAACAGTGGGCCCTGTCCCACATTTATACTGCATCAGTTTTAAGTTATAATACTTACTGTCCTTTTTTTGTCAGTGCATCCTTTCTCTTTTATGAAGATAGAGTGTTTTACTGTTTCTGTACTTCGTTTCCAACGAGGCAGGCAGCCTTTTTAAGATGATCTTCTTTAGTGTCACGATGTGGTTTTGGGTCGGACCAAAGTGCAGACAAGAGCTCGAGGAATTCATCTTTGTAAATCAAAGGTTTATTTACAAAGACCAAAAATGCAAAAATCCTGCAGGCATGAACCAGAGTCCAAATACAAAAACCACAAGAACACTGCAGGTTCTCCCAGGCAAAGAATTCCAGGCGTGGCAAAATAAGAGTCCAAAACACAAAACGACCCACCCAGGGCGGGCGGAGGGAGGCCTTGGAAGGAGGGCAAGAGTCCGAAAACAAAAATACCCCCAATAAACAAAACAAAACCAGAGTCCAGAATCTCCAGGAACGAGAACAGAGACAAAAAAAAAAAAAATCCATGAGGCCGATGATCCGGGGGCCTGCAATGACAAAGCCAGCGAAGAGGCCGATGATCCGAAGGCCTGAGGCGACGAAGCCAACGAAGAGGCAGGCGCCTCGGAGGTCTGCGGCGAGGATGCAGGCTGCCAGGAGGCCGGCAGCAAGGCCAGCGATGAAGGAGCCGATGGTCCAGTGGTCTGCAGCGAAGTGGCTGTTGATCCGGAGCCCGGCGGCGAAGGAGCAACCGTCCCGGAGGTCTGTGGCGTGGTCTGGTGAACCCACGAAGCAAGATCCTCAGCGACTTGAACCTGGCGTCCGGCTCGGACCCAGGCAGAGACCCTGAAGACTTGGCCCTGGCGTCCGGCTCGGAACCACGCAGAGACCCAGAAAACCTGGCCCTGGCGTCCGACTCGGACCCAGGCATAGTGTCGTCAGGCTGTGGTTCAGGCGCCACGTAGTCAGGCTGGAGTGTGTCTGGCGTGGAAACCGGCTGGAGTGTGTCTGGCGTGGAAACCGGCTGGAGTGTGTCTGGCGTGGAAACCGGCTGGAGTGTGTCTGGCGTGGAAACCGGCTGGAGTGTGTCTGGCGTGGAAACCGGCTGGAGTGTGTCTGGCGTGGAAACCGGCTGGAGTGTGTCTGGCGTGGAAACCGGCTGAAATGTGTATGGCGTGGAAACTGGCTGAAATGTCAAGCAGTAGTGTGTCATAAGGTCAGTCGTGCCCGAAACATAGTCCATCTGGCCCCAGTTAGTCTGGCCAGGAGCACAGTCCGTCTGGCCAGGAGCACAGTCCGTCTGGCCAGGAGCACAGTCCGTCTGGCCAGGAGCACAGTCCGTCTGGCCAGGAGCACAGTCCGTCTGGCCTTTAGCTAGGGTCAGAGGCAGTTCGTCCTCGAACCCCTCTCGAAACTCTGGAACTTGGGTCAGAGGCGGTTCGTCCTCGAACCCCTCTCGAAACTCTGGAACTTGGGTCAGAGGCGGTTCGTCCTCGAACCCCTCTCGAAACTCTGGAACTTGGGTCAGAGGCTCTGTAGACCTGGCGGCGGCCGGCTGAGGCTCTGTAAGCTTGGCTGCATGCTGTGAGTCCAGAGGCTTGGTTGCATGCTGTGAGTCCAGAGGCTTGGCTGCATGCTGTGAGTCCAGAGGCTTGGCTGCATGCTGTGAGTCCAGAGGCTTGGCTGCATGCTGTGAGTCCAGAGGCTTGGCTGCATGCTGTGAGTCCAGAGGCTTGGCTGCTTGCTGTGAGTCCAGAGGCTTGGCTGCTTGCTGTGAGTCCAGAGGCTTGGCTGCTTGCTGTGAGTCCAGAGGCTTGGCTGCATGCTGTAAGTCCAGAGACCCGGCGGTGGTTGGAACTAGAACAGAATCCGAACTGCTATTTTCCAGAATTATTCTTTGACGCTCTGTTTCTAGAACCTCCATCGTAAACGGGCTCTGAAAAAAAGTTTTCCCACTCCATTACCCAGCACTTCATCTGGTCTAGGACCTTCAGCTTCTGTTTCCACAAGCTGGGCGAATCCATGAGGCGAATGAGCAGGTCATTAAGGACTGTGCATCTCTTCTGTTCTTCCTTTGCTTGTTCCAGGAAGAATAGGGGTGCAGTCCCTGAGGCCAGATAAGTAGCCACTGCTACAGTAAACGTAGGGAATTCAGCTCTGGCTGCCTCCAGCACCGATAGTTTGGTGATGGCTGCTGGTTTAGATGGCTCTGCAGGAGCCACTGCTGACGTGGATGGCTCCGGCAAAGCTGCTGCTGACGTGGATGGCTCCGGCGAAGCTGCTGCTGGCAGGTTGAGCCCGGCCGGAGTTGCTGCAGCTGGGATGGAGTGTTTGCGGCGAGGGCGACGTCGATGTGAGAAGGTGGAGGTGGCCGAGACTGCCGGAGGCAAACCGGAACGCTTCCGACCCGGTATGAGGACAGGAGACACCGGCGTCGGCAGGATTAATCCGGCTTCCTCCATTTCTTGGAGCAACAGAGGCGAGGGTAAAATCTCCACCTCTTCCCCATGCATTTTCCTTAAATCCTCCTCCTCTCGGCGTAACCGTTTCAGCAGCTCTTGAGCTCTGTCTGCTTGGTCCTTTTGGCTGGTTCCTTCTGTCACGATGTGGTTTTGGGTCGGACCAAAGTGCAGACAAGAGCTCGGAGAATTCATCTTTGTAAATCAAAGGTTTATTTACAAAGACCAAAAATGCAAAAATCCTGCAGGCATGAACCAGAGTCCAAATACAAAAACTCACAAGAACACTGCAGGTTCTCCCAGGCAAAGAATTCCAGGCGTGGCAAAATAAACCAAGCATAATCAAGGACATGGACGAGGGGTGACGATCAACAAGAACCAGCAACAAACAATGACACCAAACCAACTAATATACTGTGGGGGGACAAGAGCAGGTAATCAAAGGAACAAGGAACAGGTGCGACAAGGAGGCAGGGAAGCAGGAGGAACAGGTGAAACAAATACAAGGCTGACCGAGGAGTGAAAAGACTAAATAAACAATAAACAGAAAACACAAACCAAGCAAGATAATAAATCAGAGGAGGGAAGGAACAAGAATAACTATGAACTAAAGTAAACAGAGAAACTAGAAGAAAACATAGAAACATCAAAGCAAAATTTAAAACATCACAAGAGGCCAAAAAACAAAGTCCAAAATGTCACACCGTGACATTTAGAGGTTTTCCAGGTTTTCTAATGGTCTTTGAAAGTTTTTCCTTTCAAATTGACTACTTTTTTAAATTAGGTTAGGTTTACTTCTTGTATCCAACTATGTAAACACATTACTGAGTGTGTACATAAAAATGAAGGTCTGCCATAAAAACCACAAGAGATGAACGGTATTTTAAAATCATGTCATTAATTGGAAGGAAAAAATCCAGACATGAAAAAAGACCTGGCACATGGATTCAAGCCATGCATCATCCTTCAGGTGGTCATCAACTGTATTTAAACTGTAAAGTTTTCAAGTAAAAGCTCTTTGTTGAGCCCCTTGTATTACTGCTAAACTACTGGTTTATATTCCTCAAACACTTGTAGGCTTGGTATTCTTCACTGGTTCAAGAAATGAAAAGCCTATGAGCAGGTTGAAAGGTTCATCTCTTGAGTTTAGTTGTTATGATATGTTATTCCTATGTTCCTCCTATGTTATTCCTGATACATCTGACATGGCTCACCACCCAGGGCAGCACATCCTAGGTGGCGGCACAGTCACTTCAAATAAATAAATACTTGAAAATCTAAAAAAAACTTAAACTAATCAAAGCTGGATGGGAATATTTCTCACTGGTTAGTCTCATTAAACCTGTTTGAGATTTATAGATCCTTTATTCCATGTATGAAAAAAAAGACCAAGTCTAAAAATATCTGATCCACTTAGCTATATTTATGTCTATTTGTATAGAGAGACCTATCTATAAATAAATCTAGATCTCTACCTTTCAACTATTCTTTTATGAGGCACATACCATAATTTTCAAACCGATCTATTTAATTGTTTTTGTTGTTTCTTTCAGAATGGGCCTTGTTAGGGGAATGTATGTATGTGTGTCACCCAGACCACCATTCATACTCAAACCACCCCTCTAAAAGTGGTCAGATAGAGGACTAAGAGGAAATAAAATGCAGATGAAGTTCAAAGGAATACTATGAATGGCCTTCAGAATTCTACTCCTAGTAAGTAGAAATACTTACTAGGACAACACTGGCACCTTGAAATCAAAAATATAAAGAAATTGGTGCTGACTCAAGACCTTTACTTTACCATCTAAAATATAAAACCTTCTGCTTCGTGGTTAAGCCCCGAAGTTTCTGCCGGTGCAGCCCAGTGGGACTCAGTGCCAGAGAACAGCGCTCTAGGCTAAAACCCAGCAAAACAAACCTGTTGGTCGCCACAAGCTCTCACAGTGTGTTTATTGCCATCGCACAGCCTGATCTTGTACCTTGGCTTTATATTCAAAATATTTCCTGGCCCCTACATTCCCAGTGTGATTAGTGCAGATTTTGACCCCTGAGAAGACACATTCAGGTCTTATGTTTAACAGAAACTGGTGCAGGTAGGAGTAGCACGGACGCTGCAAGCATTTAGTCGCAGACCAAAGCAGAAATTTAGACCAGATTTTAGCATTGACTAAAAAGTATTTACAGAGTATCCCATCGCTTAAAAAGATGTTAATAAGTGTGAAGGCTCCACACTGACCCATCTGGGAGTATGCAGTCCAGGGTGAACAGAGGTCCAGCTTCCTTTAGGCTCATGTTGGTTTGCCTTTAGTTAGTGTGCTGGACATACCGTATGAGCCTGGCATAATGCATTGTAAACATTGTGTGTGCACCCTAACATCTGTTTTTAGTGGATGTTTGGCAATAATTTGAAGATATTAATGCCTCTCATTTGGACGGTGTGTGTGCAGTTGTGTAAGGGGTAAAGGGATTGATCTGGCAGCGTCTTGGCCCCCTGACCGCAGCTCCAGCTGGGGGATTATCCCACTGAGCAGATCAAGTAAGAGGGGGTTGTGGAGGAGGACCAGGAATCAGGTTGAAGGAGTGAGGGAAGAAGTGGGAGTTGTTGGTGGGGGTGGTTGTTTTAAAACATGGCTTAGTTTAATTAACCTCCTGGACGCACTGAGCGAGGCACAGAGCTGCACTCTAATGGTTTATGGCTGCTACAAATCCCACAGTGACCTGCAGTCGCCCCGGGTCGCAGTCACAAGTGCTTTAAAATCAGTTTAGTAAACAATGGAAATGCCACATTAGGTAGTGTTTGTTTTTTTCCAGAAATGTTAGCTTTGTTGTGACTTTACAGAAGCTCACTGAGTGAGTTCAGTGGCTGGTTGGCCCATGATCTTAATTAGGGCTTCGTAAAAAGCACAAAACAAATAACTTTGAATTGTTTCTGTCCAGAAACGTTGGGTTAGATCTCTTCAGTGTCTCCTTTTTTATCTGGAAACAGGGTTTTTGTTTGGCTTGTTAATTGTATAAATAAAATACAGTTTTCTTAAAATACCCACACCCCTGGAACTTATTACCAGTGTCATGCTGCACCTATAAACTTTAATGTATTTTATGTATAAGATCATTACAATAATATATGGAAAGTTATGCATGGTTTTCCAATTTTAACCAATAAAAGGAATTCGAGAAGTGTGGTATGAATTTATATTTAGTTTCTGAATCAATACTTTGTAGAAGTACAGATCTAAAAGTCTTTTGGGGTATTTCTCTACCCGTTTTGGACATTTAGGGTTCAATTTTTGCCAATTTTTCTCAAGCTCAGTATGAAAAAATTTACTTTGGCATCATCTGACCAGGGTACGTTCTTCTTTACCGTGTCCCTACATCGTGTGGGGGAAAGTGAAAACAGAATTTTAAATGGCTTTCTTTTGACATGGCTTATTTTGTCTTCAATTAAGACCAAATTTGTCAAGTGCGCAACTAATTTTTACACTGTCGAACACATTTGCTTAACCTAAGCTGTGGATCTCTGCACCTCCTCCCCAGTAGCTTCTGCTTCACTGATTAAATCTCTTTGCTTGCCTGCCAGTTAACATGTCATGGTGCCATTGCAGTACCACATTCTTTCCATTTTCAGCTGATGATCTGAATATTGCTCTGTGAGATGTTTAAAGCTCTGGATATTGTTTTTTCACAACCTAATGCTGTAAACCTCTCCACAACGTTCTCCCTCATCTGTCATGTGTGTTCCTGTTCGTCAGAGTGCTGTTTGTTCTCGAACAAACCTCTGAGGCCTTCACAGAACATTTATACCAAGCCTGAATTACACACAGGTCTGATTCGGTGACCTCTGCAGGCTACTGGTTTCACTGGATTTTATTTTGGGGCATCTGATTAAAAAAGACCGAATAAAAATACACAGATTTTTGTTTGTAAACATTTTAAAAAGCACATGAGTTTTTCTTTCCTCTTCACAATTATCCACCACTTTGTGTCGGTCAGTCACATAAATTCCTGATAAAATAGATTGAAATTAGTGGTTGCAATGTAAAAGCAAAAGTTAGTTATTTCAAGGACTTAACTTAATAGAGGTCTAATTCAGCTCCAAAATCTGTGAATCTGAAAAACAATTATCATCAACAAGCACTGTCATCCTAAAAAGATTTCGTCCACCAGAGCTTGAATGTTATTTCTTTCCTATAACCTGCTTTGGATCTGACTTAATTAGCCCCAAATCAAATCTATATAACAGATAGATTTATTTTTAAAGCAGAGTACCTAAAGATCAGTTGAACCGTAGATTATATATAATCTATGGAAACATAAACATAGATAATTAACATAGCTATTACAGCTTATTTGCACTTTAAAGGTTTCAAGGGTTTTAGTTTGTCTGTCTTTCACTTTGAACTTTTATTTTGATGTTAGCAAGTAACACAGGCAGGAAACATGCACACGCATGGGGCTACATCTGTGAGCTTCAAGCTCTGCCATTTGATCCGTTTCACTTTAAATGTCTTTGAAGTTCACAAAGTCAATCACAATATCTATCAATATGTCTTATCCTAATGTGTACATGTGTTTGTGCACACAAGCTCAGAAGGCCAGCTTCTCCAGTGATGTTTCACAGCAGCAGGAAACGTGATGGAAGAGGGTCAGGAAGTTGGGGGCAGACTAGGTGAATTCTTACTCTCTGCCTACAGCACTGACTTGCTGACCAAGTTTCTGCAGTGACGTAATGTTTGCTGCTTTTGCCTTTGTTGGCTTAAACGGACACGGTGTTGTCAAAGCTTCACTGTGGCAAGAAAACAGCCCATGACAAAGACAAACTCTGTTTGCATTGACTCACGAGTCTGACTGTTCTTTCTTCACTGCGTCCGACCATTGTTCCCATTTGTCTCCTGTGTACTTATTGATAGGAAGAGGTGGAGCCGACATCTGTCTCATTCTCTTCACCCAGAGGTTTATGTACCGTGTGCACATCTTAAACAAACTTGTGTGTAGAGAAAACGGGAAATGAATCTGTTACAATTTTCATAGTACATTTATTTATTCATTTCATGATAATTTATTCAGTTTGTCCCTTTTAGCCCTCCATACACCTCAGCGATCACATTACGATGATTCTGAAAATCATTGTTCGACCCCTAGCTTGGTGTCTTACGAGCCCCCGGGGTGACCCGACTCCCACTTTGGGAACCCCTACCCTAGACAAGTTAACGACTCCTGATGTTGTGGGACCTGCTGGAAGCAGTTCAGAAAGATCTTGTTGAAGGTGTGGGATTGTTTAACAATTTTCTGTCTCCTGTTTTTTCAGCAGCTCTGAAGCAGATCTTGGGCAGAGGGCAGGGACACTCCAATGACTCTTTCAGCTCTCCTCACTAGTGCAGAGCCCTCTTGTCTGTCCTAATGCTGTTTGGACCATGTTGAGATGCAACACACTCTTTGGTGAATGGATGCTGGTTATTTTGCCCATTTGCCATTTCGTACAATTGCAGTTTTAGCCGTCTGCTGGGGCCCATTATGTGCTTAACCAAGCATCCATTCTTACCCATCAGGAGGATGTTTCATTTGACAACCTGTGATTTTTTTATATTCTACTGCTATTCTAGGAAATGTTTTTTTTTTACAGCAATAAATATTATCGATCACCAGGAGTTAATTTAATCTGATCTTTATCTATCATATTTTTATCTATCATATTTTCATCAAAAAAAGAAATATGGTGTAATACAAAATTGGAAAGTAATATACAGTCAGTCAGTCAGTCAGTCATTTTCTAAAAATGATCATTCATAGGATGAAATTGTACTATCTTGATTAAGATCTGAGGGTTAAAGTCAGTCAGTCAGTCATTTTCTACCGCTTATTCCATAGTGGGTCTCTAGCAGTCTATGGGCAAGAGGCAGGGTACACCCTGGACAGGTCGCCAGTCCATCGCAGGGCAACACACAAACAACCATGCACACACTCATTCATACACCTAAGGGCAATTTAGAGTGACTAATTAACCTAACACGCATGTCTTTGGACTGTGGGAGGAAGCCGGAGTACCCGGTGAGAACCCACGCATGCATGGGGAGAACATGCAAACTCCATGCAGAAAGACCCGCGGCCGGGAATCGAACCCAGGACCTTCTTGCTGCAAGGCAACAGTGCTATAGTAATATACATTTAAATTAAAAATACATGCAAAATGTAAGTATTTTTATGGCTATTTCTATAATACATAAAAACACTTAACTACAGATACATAAAAATAGACAGACACACAATGGCTTAAATGCATGAGTTCGACATGGAAGTCGCTATGGATGAAATGGTGATGCCTACTAATGAAATTGGTGTGCGAATTAGCGAAGCCCTGAAGAATGTTGTGAGGCTGCTGTCACTGGTGGGCCCATTTCATGAAGCCAGAGGTACAACACTGATGAGGACATGGGCAACAAGAAAAGCCCTCTGCTGTTCATATTCCGATCCTCGTTTTTACGTATTTGAGTCTGAAAAAGAAAACATGGTCTGGCCTGGTCGCCCGCTGACACTCCAAAGGTGCAGCACCCAATGGTCCTTTGCAAGCTTATTCTATTCAGAAGCATCAAAGCTTCAGCACTTCACCAAGGCAGGTACCAATCTGCAGTCTTAAATTCAAAAGAATTCCACTTGGGATCTTTTATCCAACTTTATGTTCCTCTGCCTCTACCTGACCACTCCTTCGACAGCAGGGGCATCTTCATTTGATTATATGTCAGCAACAACCTATCCAATGATCTGAGGAGCTTGTACCTAATTTGCAGATGTAATCACACATTATTGTCATTTTCAATTGATAGTAACTAGGTTAGTTTAGCTAAAGTAGCTGGTCTATTAATGTCCTCTTTTGGTCCCAGTAACAGAAATCAGCTTTTTAATGTTCAATTGTCTCACAAATGTCACAGTATTTATTTTCACCTTTGCTACCACTTTAACCCTAAAGTTAAAGTTTTCCTTCTTTTTTATTTTCATCAGATCAAGACTCGTCATTGTCACCATCTTCATCCCATCTCTGGATATCATACAGACAGTCGGGCATTTTGTTGAAGCCTATCTCCCCTTCCACTGCCAGCAGTTGTCCCGACTCCAACCCTACACCCACTCCTTGCTCTGTGGTCCTCTTTCCGACATCCCACCACGTCTGCGGAGTGGGTACCGGCTCCCTCCCCAAGGGGTGGGACTGAGGAGCTGGGAGATGGACTTGACAAACCCCTGGAGAATGATGCAGAGGGTGTGTGGAGCCCCGACATTGAGCAGAGCTTCCAGGAAGCCCTGGCAATCTACCCACCATGTGGCCGTAGGAAGATCATCCTCTCTGATGAGGGCAAGATGTACGGTACGCCCATGTTGTTATATACAGTTGTCTTTGTTATTTTTAAAAGAAACATGAAATGCATATCAAATTCAGGAATAACTCTACATTTCTAGAAAATCTGGAAGTACTTGATGTAAATCTTCTCTAGTAGTTCATGTCCTGGATTTAATATTCTATCGAGACAAAATACACCTGTTTGTTACTCTTTGACAACATTTACAAGAACAATAACTGAAACACACAAATAACTGTACACAAATAATTTGGAAACTCCATACAGTAGATGTAATCATGTCATTCTAATATGGCCACGTTCACAGTAACTTTTATGACAACTATCACAGAATGTCATGATCCTTGGGTGTTAGGTTTTCATTTGTGTTGTGTTTTCACCATTTCAGTTGATGTTAATTGTTTATGTTATTTTTTTTATATTCCATTATTCTTGCCATATTGAACTCATTTCTCTGTCTTCATTAGTGTCACTTAGTTTCTGCTATTCCAGTTCATTTCTTTACGATTAGTTTTCTGGTTTATTCTCTTATTCTGTTCTTTGTACATCTGGGATTATTTCTGTTACTTCTCTGTTAGATTTTTCGTCTTGGTTTGATATTTCCTTTTTGTGTTAATTTAGCTCTACTTGTGTTAATTAATCCCCCCCCAGCTTCCCCCTTGCGTTCCATGTCCTGCAAGTTTTCTATTTATCATTAAACATCTCAAGTACGCTCATCCCAGGATCCTGTCTGCACCTGGATCCTATTCCACAGCCACACTCCATGACAGAATCCTCTATGTTCACCAGGTCACTGTGTGTAAAAGGACATTAATTTGGCAGAATTGCTCCCAAGGCAGAGAAGGGCTACTGCTGGATGTCATATTTGTTTGTAAAGACTCATCTAGGCCAGTGAAGAGAAAAATTGGCCTTTTTAAAGGAAAGTCAAGCCACACTTGATTGTTTAATAACTTTAGCTAAAAGTAATGTGATATTTAAGCAACTTAACCAGTGTTAAGATTGAAAAAAATTATTTATTTGTGGTAAACATAGGTACAGTAACTCACAAAAGGGAGTAAACCCCTCCAAATTTTGTAAATATTTAATCATATCCTTAAATGTGACAAAATTTAAAATATGACACTTGTAAAGTAGTCAGCGTACAGCTTGTATAACACTGTAAATTTACTGTCCTCTCAAAACAACGCAACACACAGACATTAATTTTTAAACCACTGGCAACAAAAGTGAGTACACCACTGAGTGAAAATGTCCAAGTTGTGCTTAATTAGCCATATTCCCTCCCCGGTGTCATGTGACTTTTTGGTGTTAAAAAGTCTCACGTCTGAATGGGAAGCAGGTCTGTTACCGCTCTCAAAAACTCTCCAAAACTGGTCACTGGGAATTTAAAAACGTGGCACCCATTTTTATGGCAAAAAAAAACTCTCTGAGGATATGAAAAAAAAGGGAATAGGTGGTTTTTAGGGGGTAGATGGCTGAGGCTATAAGAAGATTGCCGGCAACCTGAAACTGAGCTGCAGCATGGTGGCCAAGACCATACAGCAGTTTAACAGGACAGTATAAAGAAGTGTGTCATGACTACAGTCAAGCATAGTGGTAGGAGTGTCATGGTTCGGGGCTGCATTAGTGCTGCTCTAGTGAGCTCTATGCCCAAGAGAGGTAAGGCTGGGAAATAAAATATTGACACTTTGGGAACAATTTGGACATTTTCACTCAGATGTGTACTCACTTTTGTTGCCAATGGTTTAGACAATAATGGGTGTGTGTTAAGTTATTTTGAGGAGACAGCAAATTTATGCCGTTAAACAAGCTGTTAACTGACTAATTTACACTGTATGAAAGTGTCCTATCTTCAGTGTTGACCCATGAAGAAATCTTAATAATTATTCACAAAAGAGAGGTGTACTCACTGTTGTGAGGTACTGTTTATTCATCTTATGTAATTTAAAGGAATACAGATATAACTTTCAAAGGGAAATATATAAAGAACAATTGGGAAAACTACATTGGAAAGACTATTGCACATCCTGTTTGTGCACTCTATAACCGATATATTTCTGCAGCCTGATGAAAGTTAGAATGAAGGAGTCCCAACAGACCTGTAAATATATTAAATAAAAAATGTGGATATTCCGCCAAGAATGCGAAATGGGCATGGGCTGGCATAAGATTATTACAACATAATAACCTTGAGTAAAAATGCCAAAGTGTCAGTATTTTCCCAAAATCTCAGGACATCTTTTAAGTCTCAGGACTTAAAAGATGAAACAAAAAACACTGCTGCTAAAATGTTGATATCCACAGAATATATAAATAAATGTATTTATTCATCATTATTTTTTTATTTTGACATAGAATTTAGAAAAAAATCAAAAAACACCTGCTAAATTTAGGAGGAGTTTTAGTTCTTAATGCAAAGAATTTTTAACTTTTTTTGTAGTTCTGCTCGTTTTTAAATAACACAAGTATAACAAGTTAACGGGTGGTTAATTTGACGGGCAAGCTTGGACTACCTCGAGTGGCGCTTTTTTAGTTTCCACCCCACTGCTTTTTAACAGTGGAAATATTTATTTTGTCCTTCTTGTAAGAAGGGAAGCAATGCAGTAACCTTCTTTCAGCCAGCTTACCAGCAGTGTTTAGCAGGTTACTGTTTGTCCCATGCAGGCAGAGAAAACGCTGATCATTAGACTAGTTTGTGTGGAGAAAAACAAATTTTCTTTACCAAACACTTCTTACTGTAAAGTGTGCTTAAACTGCTCTCACAATGTGTTTCACATGCTGTCTTTTACACACATGTTCATCTCCTCTTCTTATGTTTGATTAATTCACATCCCTCATGTTTCCTGTGCAGCTGTTAGGCTCCAGCTCCTATAATCCTCAAATTGATGGTTTGATATGTCAGATAACTCGTTAGAGGTTTAATAATGCTACATACTAACAACTTTCACAAGAACGGAAAAAAAATTTTGCAATATCTTTTGGGAATACTAGAAGGCTCTTTTGCTTTCACAAATATTATTGAATAGTATTGAAATTAGAAATGGCAAATTGGGTTCACAAGAATGTAAAGATGTTAAGAGTGTAGCAATGTTTTCTGGGAAAATTGAGAATCCCAGTTTTTTTGTTTTCACAAACAGAGCACTGGTTTCACAAATCACAAATTGTGTTTTACTTAATCTGTAATCAGTGTAGAATTATCCAGTCCAAGATTGAGTGGTCCATATATAGTGGTTTTTAATGCTTGTCTAAAAGTGCCCCAAACAAAGCATTAGGTCTCTTTTTAGGTTTTTACAATTAGATTAAAGATTTCTTAAAACCTGAACTGGGTTTTAAATAATCTCTGTTTAGTGTGGATTTATCCAGATTTCTAGGTTTTGGTTTATAGTTTTGAACTACAGACGATGAAATGTAGTCCAGACTCATCAAAAATTGTAAACCAGTTTAGCACTGTTTGGAAGACACGAATCAGATACTAAAGTTAGCGCTGTTATCAGCTAGCGGTTGCCAGTCACACTATTCTCACAGTGCTTTGCAAGAGTCCACTTACACAACAAATATATTGACTTATTAATAGAGTAAGATTTTGCACTACTTTTAGTTTCATCTTCTTGTAGAATATTACAAATGTAATTCTGTCAAGCTCTAGTACTCAACTGACTGTGAGCAACTGGACTGCATCCCAAACTGGTGGGAATTTACTGCAAACGGTCATTTAGATTTTTTTTTTTTTAACTGGCCTATAGGTTTTTGTTTATCCCTCAAACAACAGTTTAGGTTTTTAGTGACCGCAATCTTTCCTTAGTGATTCTCAGAGTGATGTCATTTCCAAACTTTGGCTGGGAAGGTGAGGTTGCTGCAGAATTTTGCTGAAAGATGTTTGGTGACAGATGGCTTGGCCAAAGAGAGGCCTTCTGCCCAACTGTTTGATAGTGGATCTGCATGGTGGAAAACTGGGCGGATGCAGGCAGTGGCACTTTCAGACAGTGTCTGTCATCGCCTTGTTTTGTCACTGTGCCAGACAGCTCCTTTAACTCTTAGCTTTGCCTAGCCTAGCTTAGCTGTCGACTGAGGTCATGGCCGTCCCCTGATCACACTTAAACCCTTATAAAGCCTGTAATAATAGTTGCGGGGAGGCAAAGGAGGGAGGGGCAGGTGTCTTACTCTTGGTCATAGGCATTGGGTGGGGCAGTACTTGGTGGGCAACTTTGTTGGGGTTTTGACAAGGAAGGTATAGAGGTACCCCTTCCTCTCTGTGGGGTCAGGGGCAGGTGATGCGCACCAGGGAGAACGATGGCTTGCCAGGAATGGCATGTGTGCATGGAAGCCCGGGGGTTCAAGGCAACTTGGCTGTAACCCTAAACCAGAATAGACGTTTACCCTTTGAACGCCTGGGGGGGAGGATGAGGAGTGAACGAATAAACACCAAGGTGGTCAGTGATGTTGCAGGGCCTCAGAGCACATCAGAGCTCCTTTACACCTGTCCCCATGTTGGAGAGAGAGAAAAGTAGAAGTTGTGTGCGTTTCACTCCTTTGTTTAGGCCGTCCTTGATTTACTGTCACCGTGTGTCTTTTTATCAGGCAGTTCTGTTTGTCCTTTATGAGAAACCTCTTCTGTCAGTATGTCTGTTTGTCGGCACGCCTCTTAGTTCGCCTCCAGCTGCTCGCTGAGTTCAACCTGACAGCCTTGTGACAAATCTAGATTTATGACTTGAGAAAAAGAAAAGACAGAGGCCATGCTTGGCCTACTTTGCCCCCATTGCCCTCAAACAGACACGCCAGGCCTTCCTTTACAGTCCACACAGGCCCTGGAGCTCTCGCTCTTATCGCCATCTCATCCCTGTGGTCACTTTTGGACAACAGCTTGAGTCATTCAGGCAACCGCAATCGATGCAATGTCTTCATTGTTCTTAATGTTATTAAAGTGCTGATAGGTGGTTTTAAATCAGGTGGCTAAATTAAATATCCGCTTATATATAAGAATATCTTGAAAGGCATACATGAAATTACTAAGAGATGAGATGGTAGTTTTAGAAATGTCATTGAGTCTTCTTGCGCAGCCTAAATATGGATTCATAGACAAAACAAACAAAATTACGTGTCTGCCGACCGAGAGTGGCATACTCTGAATTTAGGGCTAAATTCCAACATCAGCTGTTCCTTGCTAAACAATATGACACTGAGTCTCAAACCAGCCAAAAGCAATGTATGTGTTTAGCTCATGTTATGCGTTGGAACTGAATTCAATGCTTCCGCCCCTATTCTGCACGAAATCTCCACACTTTTCTGTGCTCTACATTTTGCTCACCCTGACAACCATTACTCAACAGACCTTTTAGCTCATTATTAGGGTGGGTGTCATGGATATTGTGGCGCTTATGTGGACCAGTAGTAATTCGACATGCATCTGCCAATAAAAACATTTCCTGCCTTGTGCGGCTCCCAGCTAGAGAGATGCGTTGTAGTGATAAGGCCTCATGCTGCAATGGTGGAGGAAAAGTCCCAGACTTGTATCCATGTGTTGACAGCTCCCTGCAGAAGAATGCAGCCCTGGAAATATAATTATCTTCCTTGTTTATTATGTGTCAGCTTGATTTGTGAGTCACTTTTGCAATTGTAATTATTTTATTTTATGTCTATTTAATTTGTTTTTTTAAATTAGCTGGATTTACTCTTGCCACACATAATTTTTTGTGCAGCTGTTTGGTTTTGTCACTCTGGATTTCTAAACATCTGTATGACAAATGCTTTCTCACATTTTAATGTATCTAACTCAATGGAGGGAGTACAAAAGAGTGACAGTGCCAGAAAGTAGAGCTCCATTTTGTAAGAAAAACATTAAATGTCTTTACTGCCCACATAATGAAATATTCTTTAACTAAGGTTTGGTTGGGAAACTTTTTATCCTTTTGACTACTTTAGTCATGAAAGGCAAATATGAAGCCTCAAGGGCTGCTTGGAAGAAGACAGTTGTGTGAATAATAGCTGCTTCTTTAGAAATCCTTAAGTAAGACACTGAACTGTAATGATGTTAGAGTTTAGGCCGTTAAAATGGACCATTCTGTTTCATAGTATAGCCACAGATTCTCAGTTGAATGAAGGGCTGTACTTTGACTGGGCCACACATGTGCCCTGATCTAAACCGTTTGGCAGTATGTTTAGGTTGCTGTCCTGATGGAGGTCGAACCTGCACCCCGGTCACATGCCTTTTGCAGCCTCTTAGAAGGTTTTCCTCCCTGCATTTCACTCCATCAGTCATCCCATCAAATCTTTTATGCTTCATTGTTCCTCCTGAGTGAAAGCATCCACACTTCATAATACTGCCACCAGCATGTTTTACAGTGGTTATGATGTGTTCGTGGTAGGGGTGCACTGATCGATCTGCCCAAATTTACTTAATTTTGGGAGATCAGCGATCGGCCGATAGTTACATGTGAAACTTATCCACCGATCGTATCTACTTGTTTAACCTGTTGTGCAAATTTTGTTTCTTTTTAAAATGTGAAAAATTAAAGACTAAAGGAACTGCAATGCTCTAAACGTTTCGTTTATGTTTGAGAGCACTGCCTCATGTGCTGTTAAAACAAGTTTGTATAGTTTTACTAGCATCGTTCAATGTTTTTCAGTAAAATAAGATTGGAACTTTGAAGGTGTATTGTGACCTTATAACACCTGGCAGTGTCGGTTATAAAAAAATCTGTATTGGCACAAATTGGAATTGGCAGCTCAGGCTTTTTAAAGATCGGTAATCGGTGATCGGCCAGAAAACTGCAATCGACATCTTTCACAAATTTGCTGTGGCTTTTAACTGAAGTTTAAATGGGACATTTAACTGCTTTCTTTTAACAATGGCTTTTTTCTTCCCGTTCTTCCATAAAGGCCGGATTTGTAAGGAGCAAAACGTACTTTTCACTCTCAGCTTTTTATTTGGTAAAACATGTGAAGACCATGTATGATTTTGCTTCCACTTCACAGTTGGTCTATCTACCTTGTGTTGGTCTATCACATAAAATCCCAACACAACTAAAATTTGTGTGTAAATATTTTAGTTGAATTAACGTTTACTCATTTATTTTAGGGATGCAATGAAATGAAAGTTTGGGCTGTTATCAATATCTTATATTGATAACCGATATTTACTGATGTTATTTTTATCCCCCCATTTTTTTCTCCCTAGGATTACCTGGAAAAAACATCTCAAACTCTCCTTTCAGCCCCTATAGGAGCATCTGAACAGTTTATCAGTAAAAGTTCTTGAAAAGATTGGAGTCAGGACGAAAACGTTTTCCCCAAACATTTTAGATGTATCTAGTTTTAGGATATGAATCCTCTCAGGTTGTGCTGGACTAATATAATATTTGACATGTTGTCAGAATCAAAGCTCTTAATAGCCGCTAGACTCTCCTGGAGAACAAATAACATCCGCCCCAGAGATTCCTCATGCCTACAGTTGACCTGTGTTTTCTTGAGATGAAACAGTGGGGCACAAAGGTTGTGGACAGAAAACTCAAGCCTGACTGGTATTCAAGGAGAATTCTACTTTCTATTCTATATATTCTATACTTTATTACAATAATAATGTATTTCAATCATAATGCACATTGCTTTTCTGCTGTACACACACGTACTCACACACCCGGGAAAAAAATATGCTGCCTGAGAACCATGTTATAGCAGCAGATGCAGGAGCCAAGGTGAGCCAGTCAGTAAACTGGAATCTCAGGAATCTATTGAACTGAGGTCAGAGGGAGAGACATCAGACCAGGTCAGCGATTGGCAGAGCCTGACTGAGGAGGGGCAGATTTATGAGCAGCCAGGCACAGAGGCAAACTTTAGCCTCTTTTGCTAACCAGAACACCTGACCTCTACCAACGAGGTTAAGAAGAGGGAACCTGCCTGGCTAACAGTTTTTTCTAATGCTTAAACGGTTCACTTCTTCTTCGGAAGAAATTCTGTTCCTCTGCAAATGTTTAAGAATACTTCAGAGTTTTTCCTTTAAAGATCTGTTTTTGATATTAGGTTAAGTTGTCCATTATCAGGAATATCAAAACCACCACCAATAATATAGTTGGATAAACCAAGAGGCCAGATGCTGGATCAGTGTCGACAGTAGTGTGCATGAAAACTTTGCTCCATCTAAGTACTTGGAAAAGTACCAAAACTCATTGAGCTTTTCATTTGTTTTATAACAGTCATAAACTTTATTGTGTTTTGTTGGGATTAAATGTGGTACACCTCAGCAAAGTAGAGCATAACTTTGAAGAGGCTAGAAAATTATTCATGGTTTACAAAGATTGTATTCTAAATAAAACTCATACTAGCCCCCGAGAATCATCACTTTCCAAAACCAGCTTTCACTGCAGTGGTGGTATGTAACTGCCAGCTTTGCACATCTAGACACTGATGTTTTTGTGTATTCTTCTTTGCCAAATAGCTCAGGGTCCGTCAGATTGAATTGGTGGTGTGTGCAAACATCAGCTTTGTCTTGCCGCAGATTTTTAGTTGGGTTCAGCTCTGGCCAGCTTCTCTGACACTGAAAAACATCCCCACAACACAGGGATGCTGCTGCCATTATGTTTTAAAATAGGATGGTTTGTTAAGGGTGATGTGCAGAGTTTGTTTCCTCCACACAAAGCCTTTTTCATGTAGGCCAAAAGTTGAATTTTGCTCCCGTCAGACAAACTTCTGTATGTTTTCTGTGTCCCGTACATGTTTTGTGACAAACCTTAAACAAACCTTCTTATGGCTTTCTTTTAACATTAGCCTTATTCTTGCCACTCTTCCATGAAGACCAGATTTTTCGAGTGTGCAGCTAGTTATTGTCCTGACGACAGATTCTCCTATCTGAGCTGTGGATCTAGGCAGCTCCTCCAGAATTACCTGACTACTTCTGAGATTAATGCTCTTCTTGGCCATCCTGTCCGAGATGATGGATTGAACAACGCTCTGTTAGATGAGCAGTGCTTGGAAAATTGTTTTAGAATCTAACACTGCTTTAATGGGGCAGAACTTTATCCCTGACCTGCTGGGTGTGTTTCTTGGTCTTCATAGTTTATTCACTTATTTTCTGTAGCAAACTTTGAGGCTTTCACAGAATTACATTTAGGAGGATCAGATTAAAGAGGCTGAATACATATGCACTCCACACTTGCAGTTGTTTTTGTAAAGAATTGAAAACCATGTATTATTTTCCGTTCACTCTACAATTATGTGCTAGCTTCTAGTGGTTCATGACATAAGACCTAAATAAAATACTTTGAAGTTGTGGTTGTTGGGTAACAAAGAGAGCAAAAGGTTCACTGTACTTAAATTATTTTGAGAAAACTGTATCCGAAGACTTTAAGCAGTAATGGTGTTGTGAACCATGCTTTAGTGAGACAGTAATTCTGCCTTCACACTTGTTCTGTTTTATCACGTCCTGATGAGATTCTTGGAAATGTCCTATTCATTAACACTTCTCAGTTGACAAGACATAAAGAGATCTTTGAGCTCTGGAAAACCTGGACTTTTCATGCCCCCGAGAAATGTTTCTAGAATCAGATTCCCCTCCACGAATTTCTGTGACTGTGGGCAGCCAGATAAACAACATCAAGCTGTGGAGCAATTTGTAACGGTATAATGTATAACTTTCCTACAGCCTTGGGTGGACCAACTTCTGTGTCTGTCCTACTCGATTTGGATATCATGATCTCATCGATGTGTGACTGAGTCGCCTTTCTGATCTCATGGGTGTGTTGGAGGGTATTTTTGACGAGTCAAGCACTCACACTAGGAGTGGTAGGGTATCTGATACCAGTTCATCAGGCAAAGCGTCCTTAACTCCTCAAGTTGTTTAATGCTTGAAATGTGAACCTGACCACTTTGGAAAGACATACTGTCACACTGATGAAAGCAGTTTGTCCTTTGCTCGGTTGGTGGTGAAATATTTATAAAAATCATTCTTACTGAAGTATAAAAAAGGTTTAAACTTTAGTGTTTAATACATTTATGTGTAATATATTTTTTTGCAGGTCAATCAAGTAGAACAGTAAGTTGGCTTCAGGAATGTTTTTTTTAAATCCCCTAAACAAGTTCAGAGGTTTTAAAAAGGAAGAAGATTTTTTTTCAACTTCCTGAAAAGGCTCCTGCTTTGAATATGGTTGTTGGATGGACAGTGTGCATTTTATTTGACAGAGTTAAGATAATTCACAGAGAGGTGGCGGAAATCTCTTCTGAGCAATAATTTGATTTTTAAAAATGTTGGTTTTTAGCCTTTGGAGAATTTTATTGCCAGGAAATGAGGAACACTTTCTTAATCCCCAAGGAATTAAAGAAATATGTACTTAGGGGCTCAAACAATCATTTGAGAAGTTCACCTGCTGATGAACACTTTATGGTTGAAGAGTTACAGTCCTGAAAAGAAAATAAGATTGGGACACAAAGAATGCAGCAACTGGGGTAGAAATGTGTCAGAAACTAGCTATATGTATGTGTTCTACTGTGGGGCTCAGCCTTTCAGATTTGTCTTTACTTCACACAAGATTCACACAAAAGCAACTTCTTTGAAATTTACGTGTGTCACTCTTTGGGCCTGATTCATTAAAAGATTGCACTACTTTTGAACCCACTAAATGAGCGCAAACCAGGCTAAACGGATTCAACCCCCACTGCAGATTATTTTTACTGGCAAAATTGAGTATTGTTCAGCTGTTCACTATTAAGAAATTAGGCAACATTTTTCAAAGCCCTGAATAGAATTCTTCATACTAGCAAATCAAGTATTTTCTCAGGCACACCTGCAGCAACCGGCCAAGGGCTTCATTAGTTGGAACAAGGGTGCTTGGGATATACAAGATACATTTGAAGGCATAACACTAAAGTATAAAATGGAAAAAAACAGCAGCCACGCCACCTAGGGGTGGCGGAAGAGGAAGCTATTAATGGCTGCCACCAGAAGGCAGTTGGTCAAAAATCCTCGACTGAATGCAAAAGACGTACAGCAGGCACTGAGGTTTCAGTTACCACAGGAAGGTACATTAAAAACACTGAAGTGCTCCATGCCTGAACCCCAGGTTCAGTTGGCTCCAATTTGCTCACAACTATATAAATAAATAGATTTTCAGATTATGTTCAGTGGAACATTGAATAAAACCAAGAACTTTTCAGGCCTATAAACCAGTGGCATGTCTAGATAAGACATGCCACTGAAGCATACACTGAAAAGAACAGTAAAGCATGACAGTGGCTCAGTAATGCTCTGGGGCTGGCTTGTTTCTTCTGGCACTGGAAACCTGCAGCATGTGGAGTGATACATGATTTGATTCCGCCAAGTATCATGAAATCCTGACAGAAATGTCTGTCTGTGAGGAAGCTGAAGCTTGAACTTCGTTGGACCTTTAAAAAGGGCAGTGATCCCAAGCATACCTGAAAGTCCCTCAGGGCTTGGTTTCATTGGAAATAGTTGTGGAAGCCCCTTTTCCATTCATGATTCCAGCAGCGCACGGCTTCACTCTGCTCAATCTTGCTCTACTCGGCATGAAACCTGTTGTGTTTCCATTGATGGCAGAAGGTCGGGCTCCAGCTGTAAAATAAACACTCACCGTCACACATCACATTATCCAAAAGTGAGGTTGCAGAGTCTAGACCCCCCTTCCTGTCCACAACGCTGTGAGTATGAACTAGTACAACTATACAGGGGTTGGACAATGAAACTGAAACACCTGGTTTTAGAACACAATAATTTAGAGAACAATACATGTTTCACATTGTCCACAGCCCAAGATTTGCGCTCCTTGCACCATTGAAACCGACGTTTGGCATTGGCATGAGTGACCAAAGGTTTGGCTATAGCAGCCCGGCCGTGCATATTGACCCTGTGGAGCTCCCGATGGACAGTTCTGGTGGAAACAGGAGAGTTGAGGTGCACATTTAATTCTGCCGTGATTTGGGCAGCCGTGGTTTTATGTTTTTTGGATACAATCCGGGTTAGCACCCGAACATCCCTTTCAGACAGCTTCCTCTTGCGTCCACAGTTAATCCTGTTGGATGTGGTTCGTCCTTCTTGGTGGTATGCTGACATTACCCTGGATACCGTGGCTCTTGATACATCACAAAGACTTGCTGTCTTGGTCACTGATGCGCCAGCAAGACGTGCACCAACAATTTGCCCTCTTTTGAACTCTGGTATGTCACCCATAATGTTGTGTGCATTTCAATATTTGACTTTATGACTTTAAATTTTCTACTTCTAAATTCAGAAAAGACAGAAGTTGTTCCCTGTGGACCACAATCTTTGAAAAAGAAACTGCTTAGTCAATCAATTAATGTGGATGGCATTAAATTGACCTCTGGTAATAAGGTAAAAAATCTTGGTTATTTTTGACCAGGACATGTCATTTAAATCCCATATTAAACAGGTTTCTATAATTTCCTTCTTTCACCGCCGGAATATTGCCCAAACTACAAATGTCCTGTCCAGGAGTAACGCTGAAAAACTAGTCCATGCATTTGTTACTTCCAGGCTGGACTATTGTAATTCGTTACTATCAGGATGTCCACAAAATGCAGTTAAAAGCCTTCAGCTGATTCAAAATGCTGCAGCAAGAGTTCTGATGAAAATTAAAAAGAGAGATCATATTTCTCCTATTTTAGCTTCCCTTCATTGGCTCCCTGTTAAATACAGAATAGAATTTAAAATTCTCCTCCTCACATATAAAGCCCTTAATGATCTAGCTCCATCATACATAAGAGATCTGATTGTTCCATATGTTCCTAACAGGGCACTTCGTTCTCAGACTGCAGGTTTACTGGTGGTTCCTAGAGTCTCTAGAAGTAGATTGGGAGGTAGATCCTTTAGTTATCAGGCTCCTCTCCTGTGGAACCAGCTCCCAGTTTTAGTCCGTGAGGCGGACACCCTGTCTACTTTTAAGGCTAGGCTTAAAACTTTCCTTTTTGATAAAACTTATATTTAGAGTGGCTTAGGTTATCCTGAGCTATCTTTGTAGTTATGCTGCTATAGGCTTAGGCTGCTGGAGGACATAATGACCACTTTCACTCTCTCGGCTGCATTCTCATACTACTCTCCAATTTTTCATTATTTGGTGTTATTTTAGCTTTTAACTTCTCTCTATTTTTTCTCTTCATAGAAGCCACACCTGGCCTGACTCTGTATAGCTGTGACACCTTCCTGGAAGGGGGCATCAGCTGAACAGCTGCTGCCAACAATTTAATGCTCAACTTATACAGACGATACACTTGACCCTGTCTTTCAGTGATTAACCCTGTCTCCCTTGGACATAGCTACTCACTGACCTTTTACTGTGACTAACTGTATGTGCTCTCTTTCATCTTCTAGACTTGAAAACTGGCTCAGAGTTCATCTGCTTAGCTGTCTTTCCTAGATGGAGCCAATAAAGGAGCTATTACTAATAATGTTTTATTTTACTTTCCCATAGAAAGTACTCCTGGATCAGTGCTTCTGTGTTCTTTTTCCTTCTCTGCTCTGTTCTCCAAAACCCCCAGTCGGCTGTGGCAGATGGCCGCTCACACTGAGCCTGGTTCTGCTGGAGGTTTCTTCCTGTTAACAGGGAGTTTTCCTTTCCACTGTCGCTGCATGCTTGCTCAGTATGAGGGATTGCTGCAAAGTCAATGCAAGCAACCATCCACTGTCGCTACATGCTCATCCAGGAGGAATGACTGCTACAAGCAATCTGCTGGGTTTCCTTAGATAGAAAAACCTTTAACCAATTTGAATAATAAACTGAATCCGCATGAAATGAATTGAACTGAATTAAATTGAATTAAAAGTTCCAACTTTACTCTCAGGTAGCACATTTTGGTATGAGATAGGAACCAAAGAACCATTTTGTTTAATCTATTGAAAATAGTACAATACAAGCAGAATGCTTGACAATATATCACGTAAATTGCATCATTGTAACTTTCAAATAACTTTTAGTGATCAAGTTAAGGACAAAAAAAAACTGTCTTTTGTGTGTTGCTGTGCTTTCAATCATCTACACTAACTACTGGTTTAAAGAAGGCCCTCCTTGACATAATGCCTCATGGATTCAGCCAGATGTGTTCTCACAGCTTTCAGTAGTGCCTTAGTAGAAAATATTTACCTTTGGTTTCTTTCATTGTTTTACCTAATGAATTTGTTGCTGAATCTCATTTTTAGATTTTGAAGCAATCTGGCAAAAAAGGTATATTTGCTCACCTGCTGAGCTTCATGGGTATGTTTGGGCCAACAAATCACTAGTGCTGTTTGCTTTGTGAACTTGAGGCTGAGACGGAAGAGATTGCAGTAAGAAGGCGACTGATATTCTTGATGAATCAGGGTATCTGGGTGTGTTTCAAGGAAATGGAGCTGTATGTAGTCTTCTGAGGTCAGAGCACCATGAAAATTGCCAGTTTTCCTCAATGACCTGTCAACACACAACTGTTTTCTATGTGGAAATTTGTTCCTGCGCAAACTGGGAGTTGAGTGATTTCACAAGATCACCAGGCAGAAATGTCACTTTGCATTCCTCCTAAAATCGGATCACTTTTACTGGTTAGCAAAATGCCTGATGGGGTTTAGGGCAGGTGTCTGATTTCCTGTTATTACTGTGTGGGAGGTGGAGTGTTGTAAAGTCTGGCCAAAGCGTCAGTATGTCAGGGAAAATGTGATACGTTTTTACCAAAGTGTGTGACATGACTGTCACATGTGTTAATTCACACGTTGGAATTATCCTGTAGTGTCAAGTGAAAAATGAATGTGTTTAGGAGGTGATGCAAGCTCTTGTGGGACTTGATGTGTAGGTTCCTGAGAAGGGTTTTCTGCATCTGAGTATTGATCCAACAGATCAGGTGTGTGTTTAATTATTTTCAGTATTAGTTAAACTCTTTACTAGGTTTAAGGCCGGTTTAAGATTAACTACAGTAAAAGGGTATATTCCATAAACAAAGAAATACAAACCAGTTGTCTCAGCAGACTGACCTGGCCTGTGTCCTGTCTGTCCTGTGTCCCGTCTGAGGATCACATGGCCTCAGCCTCCACCTGCTCTGCCAGCCTGACCTGTCTGTCAGCAACACACAGACACACACTGACTGCAGAGATATGATCTGAGTGAAGGCTCAAGGGGCCACTCTGAGACTGATGCAAGCCCTCAAACAGACTGGACTGTATACTTAGTGATAAACTAACATGATACACTTACACGTAAAGCGTTCAGTGATGACACACTTGACAGCCATGATGCTTATTTTCTGCATGTGTGTTTTCACACTGTACTATACATATATGGTACCTTGCAAAAGCGATCATACACCTTGGGGGGATCCAGTAAACTACTATAGAGAAATTATTAGAAATCAGATAATTAACATATTTTACTCACTTTGGCATATTTCATACATCTATATTAGGAATGCACAATATATGTGCATTAACATTGGTATCGGCCAATGCAAGCAATTTTTTGACATATCGGTATTGGTCCCATAAGTAAAACTGGGCTGATATTAATAACCAATGTTTATTTCCATCTTGTTTCCTGTATGTGCTTCAGGAGGAGGCTGTGAGAGAGTTGGTCATGTGGTATCTGCTTAGTTATGTGCTGGTGATGCAGCACAGGATTGAATCAGAGAAGCAATGTCATCGGTGTAGTAATGTTTTTAAGGATGTCGAAAGGGTGTGAAAATATAAATTGTATATATAGTATCAGGAAATATTGGTTATTAGCCATAACAACAATATTAATATCAAAACCAATATAAAGTATAGCACAATTGTCAAAGGAGTGATAAAATTGTACATGGCTTTCAAAATCTTTTTCAAAAAAACCTCTGAAAAGTGGGGATTTGTGTTCCAAAAAACTGTCACGGCACATTACCCTGATCCCCATTGTGAAATATAGTGGTGGCACATGCTGTGAGGTTGCCTTTCTCCTGCAGGAATGGCGAAGCTGCACAAAGACCCAGACATATTAATGTTTAGAAATGGTCCTGTCAATGTTCAGTTGTCAGTCCAAATGAGAATCTGTAGCAAAACTCGGCAACAATTGCTGTCTCAATATGCACCAAGCTGGTAGAAAAGAGAGAAAAGACTTGCAGCTGCAATTGCAGTGACTGGCGCTTCTACAAAATATTCACTTAGGGGGGCTGAATACAAATGCTCAACGCCAAAAAATTAAAGCATGTATCCATTCCAATCACTTTACAGTTACGTGCTGCTGTGTGTTGGTGTGTCACATAATAACCTAATAAAATGCACTGAAGATTGTGGTTGGGATGTGACAAAATGTGGAAAAGTACAGTGGGTATGAATACTTTTTGCAATGCACTGTATAACTTTACACTGGGAAACACTATCTCAATCAGAAGTGTGTTCAGGCATATGTTGAGCTCATTCTATTGTACCATTTCTCTAAATATGTACACAGAAATAAACTGCACATGCAGTTTATTTCCTCATTTGTTCCCATCAGATTCTGCCAGGGACTGTTAGCCAGCTAATGATGAGAATTTGCATCATGTTGTTTATTGAGCCTTTCTCAGTTTAATTCTTTTTTTTTTTTTTTTTACAGTTTTGAGGTTTAAAATCGTGTAGCAAAAAAGAAGAAAAGTGTTTTATACTAAAACGCTGTATTTGTTTGAGAAAAAGTCTTCCTTTTTTCTTCCCTGGCAGGACGGAATGAGTTGATAGCAAGGTACATCAAACTTCGCACCGGGAAGACACGGACCAGGAAGCAGGTGAGTTCTGCCTAAATGCCATTTGCTGCAGCCTGCTATTTTTGAACCGCTGCAGAAAATCCTGTTGAGTGATGCCTCGACACCCCGTGGAACCCCCTCCTGCCTGGGGAGGCAAGGATGATGATTGATTTAGGGCTGGGGCCCAATGCACAGATGCTATAGGATCATGTGTCGGTGTTGTTTCTTCAGCACCTCGTGGATCTGATGCTTGTTAGAGGGGGGAAAGAAGCAGGGGAATACTATGATTTAGATGGGACAGTGAAGCAGGATGGTAATGAATTTGGAACATTATCTTTACTACTACTTTACTGCTGTGTTTTAGCTATATTGGGCAGCTTTAATGACATATTTAATATAATCATTTTGTTTTCATCCTCATGTGGGGTCATGCCACTAAATGTTACCTCTTGACCACGTTGCTGCTCTACACTAGGTGCAATTCCATTTTAATTTTAAGAACAAGCATTTTTTTTCCTCAGTTGGAAGCTCATTCTGGGCTGTTTTTTGTGTCTGAAAATGTGAGACATCATTTTCTTTGAGTGAACTGAGATTCTAATTTTGTCACACCATCTTCACATGTTCCAAACAAAAGCACAGTTAAAACTAAAATTATGAATTTTTGAACTGTAAAATATAAGAAAGACATTCGAAATATTTTTTTAACTTTCCTGCCATGAATTGTCATTATTATATATATTAGGAGAAGTGACGAAATGCTGTGTGTCTTTGAAAGGAAATGCCAGAAAAAGAGGGTCTTACTATTATTAAGAAAAAGACAAAATGATTACAGATTTGACACTATAAAACTGACATTGGCGTCATATATTAGCATTTAGCACAGTTAGTACAGCTTAGCTGTACAAAGCTCTTCAAGTGTATATTATTCTAGAGAATGTGATCCTTACCCTAATTCTGACACTTGCATAAGAATTAATAATTTGCAAATCGATGAAAATGATGCTGAAAATCACTGATTATGACTCCTCTTACCTCATGAACAGTTTTTTCAAGAAACGTTGTTAGTGGCTCCAAACATGATGCATTCACCGATCAAAAAACATTTGATTTTGGATCTTCTGACTGCCAATATGTCTAAACCTAGCCCACAAGAACAAGACAAAGCAACTTTGCTGTAATACATTCAACCTTCCTGTTACCTACTGAAAGTCTTGCTCTCTCCTGCATTAATTTCTCAACATATTGTATAAAATATTTTCTTTTACCCGGAATGATAAATGAAGTGACCACTATTTCATTTGAGGATTTGTAAAGTGAATGAAGCATGAATTAAAAACCAAGAAATAGACATGCATAAGAATCAAGGTAGATTTTTTATTTCATTTTTTATCCTGCCCTTCTGGTGAAAGTCAAATATCTTAGTCTAAAGTCAGAAATATTTGCTTTGCGTGTTTGCTTCTGTAATAACTTTGAGTATCTTAGGATATATTTCGTTACAATAAAAACATTTTACAAAATAAAAGAAAAGCAGCCTTTCTCTCTCTGAGTGTTGTAATCTGAGCTTTACTGTCTTTTGTAATACAATTTGGGCATTTTCTTTAACTTTTAAACTTCTTCTGAAAAAAAGAATTTTTTTTTTATTCTGACCGACTGGTCACCAGTACAAGGATGATTGTGTCAAACTGAAAACCATCCCTTTCCAGTTACCAGCCAATTTCTCTGTGCATCTCTAATTTTAATTTGATTGCAGTCATTACATCTTTGTGTGGTTTGGAGTGGAAATGTCCTGCTTTGTCTTCCAGGTATCCAGTCACATCCAGGTCCTTGCTCGACGGAAGGCCAGGGAGATCCAGGTGAAGCTCAAGGTACGCTACGTGAGTCAATTTCTATTTATTTTTTCATCTATTTCTGTAGTTTATTAGGAAGATTGAACCTGACGTAAATTGTTCTATGTTTGTCAGTCAGATTTTAATATAAACCAGATTGAAATGGATTCAGTGTGTCCTATGTAGTATAGGATTTATCTTTTGTTAAATGTACAGTATTTCAGCACTAATATCTTTGTCATTTATTCATATTTCATAAAAAATTGAAGATGATTAACCAGTTTTCAGAAAACACCTTTTCAGTCACCTTTTCATGTTTTTCACAAGGTAATAAAAGCTTTCCTCTATGGTTTGCCGAGAGCTCACACATCCCTGTCTCTTCAGTACTTTCTCAGTTTGCATTACTCATCCGCATACGCTTACAGGCTCACAGTCACAGCAGGGAACGCGCCTCTCCTTCACCTTGGACGGCAGCCACTGGGGTTCAGCTGGCAGGGCTCTGCACCAGTCACAGGGTTGGCCCCTGTGACCAGCCTTTTTAAATACGCCTTTAGTGTAACCGAGATCCCTGCCACATGTAACCCCCATATTTCAGCTATGCCCTTGTGTTCTCAAGTTCTGGGAAGAAGAATGCACCGTGTGGCCTTGCCCATTTGGGCAGGGTGGAAAGTGCTTGTATCCCTCTGTATTTTGGAAACTGCTGAAGGAGGAGATTTGAAAACTTGAACTATATCCATTGCCAATGTTTTCTAATTGTCCATTATTTTTAATATTTTGGGTACCTTAGTTTTTTATGGTTTCTATGCCAGCATAAAAACTGTATCGACACGTCATCCTGATGCCTCCCTTGACTTCTAGTATGACCTCTAACAGAAGCTGGTTGTCATCACTGGCTTGCCTCTGCCAAAGCAATAAACTTAACTCTTGACCCAAAGGCCCTCAACGGTAATATTACCTTCTCTTCAGCTCTTCGCCTGGCAGGGATTCACAGATGATGCAAGATGGCCTCAGCCTCTCATTTCCCCTTTTAGGGCTGTGCTTATGTTAGATAGAGAGAAGGCTGTTGTTTACTCAAACTGAGGATGGTGAGAGCTGTTCTTTAGTCAGTTTATCTTACAGTGAACTGTTTTTCCATCTCTAAAGGATCAGGCTGCCAAAGACAAGGCCCTCCAGAGTATGGCCACCATGTCCTCTGCTCAGATCATCTCACCCACAGCCTTCCAGAACAAGATGGCTCTTCAGGGTCTCTCGAGAGCAGCTTACCCTACTGCTGCTGGAGTGAGTCTTGCACCTAATCACTCAGAGATGTTTGACTTTTTTTGGACAGCAAATAACAATTGAATACAAGGATTTAATCAACCCATAAAATAAAACAGACTGTTCATGTTCTCTGATGTTAATTAATTTGTATAAATCGACTTTTGTTTATTTTTACTTATCTTAAGTTCAATGAATAAACATTTTATCTAGAAAGATTTGACGAAACAGATTTTTTGATACAAACATGCTTTCATACAAATTTGTGCAGACCATTCTTTGGAATGTTTTTACATTGCTTTGCAAAGGTATGCATCCTTTGGACATTTTGTCACATTAGCATGAGGTAGTTCTTAATGCAATATTAAGGACTACCTCATGCTTTACATGTGTATTTAGTACTTTCCAAAGTTAATTTCAGCTTCACTTTTTAACTGTGTATATTTCTTTTTTTTTTGCTCTTCGCTGTATAAATTTTTATTGATTGCTATATTTTGTCTTTTTATTGTTAGATTTAACATTGTATGTTATACTTATATTCCTTTTTGCTTAAGTATTAGGCTTCTTAACTGGGACCTGAGTCCGAATTTTGTACCTTAACATGTAAATGTGAGCTGGTATGACAATAAAAATCTGTGCATTTTATTGGAATTTTATACATGTATATCAAGACCAGCACAAAGAAGCTTAACAGTGGGGAAAAAATCATTTAAAATATAAATATAAGAAGTGTCCTGTAAATTTGCATTCAGAATCTTTTCCTTATATCTAAATAAAATCCAGAGCAGCTAACTGCCTTTGAAAGTTTTCTAATTAGGAAATTGTCCCCCGATTTATTTTTTAGTCTCTATAACAAAACTCTGACACACCATCCTTATGGTGGCAGCATCATGCAGTGGGTATACATGAGTATTTAACTATTTACTCTGAAACCCCTAAATGCCCACATGCAAGACTATATTTCAGGTGCTATCTAATATTTATTGTTACATTTTTCATTCAGCATTGTTTCTGTCTTATATTGTATTCATTTCACATTAAAAGCAGATTAAGTAAAATGGTTTTATACTGTATACACCAGTCAAATGTTTGGACACACCTTCTCATTCAGTGGTTTGTCTTTATTTTTATTCCTACCTCTGGGAACTCCTTCATCCATTTCAGGTGACTGCCTAATGAAGCTTATTGAGAGGCCGTCAACAGTGTTTAAAGCAGTAATCAAAGCAAAGAGGGAATATATGAGTCATGCTTGTTGAATGAAAACGACTGTAAACACATTTCTTTTCTGTCGCATGTTGTATTTGTATCACAATAAAAAGTACATTAGGCACAATGGCTTCATAAAAATCTATTTTAATGTGGAACCTCTCTTCTGTTTTTTTTCTAGTTCTGGCATGGGACAATTCCATCTCAGACGGGAGGCCATGAGGAGTAAGGAACCACCTTGCCCCCTTTTCTGCCATCCATTACTGATTTCTCATGTTATTTACTTAATAGAAGATAGATTTCAGTCAGGAAAAGAATTTCTGACCAAATCAAAACACGCCAGTGCAATTAGAAAGAGAAGACCTCAGCTGTCTGGCGTTCAGCATACCAGGCTGCTCCCAGCATCACTAAAGGTCACGCAGTCCAATTAGTACATGAGATGGGGTTGTGGGGCAGAGATGGATCATAACATGCCTCTCTCTCCCTGTCTTGTCTCTCTCTCCTTCCCAGCATTAAGCCCTTCTCTCAGCAGAGTTATGCCATGCAAGCGTCAGGCCCGACCCCGATAACAGGTGGGTACTCTTTCTCTCCTCTGCTATGTTGAAAGATGCCCATCGGAGTCACCAAAGAGATAGGACAACTCAGTTCACCAAAAACAGTTTATGCAAAGCTCAGAAAAATGCTTACAGTTTTTTGTGTTAACAAGTTTTAATTTCATCCCACACAAGCAGCACATTTACATGCTCAGTGTTTTGCAGGTTATGAAGGCACAGCAGGGCTGTCCATGTCTCCCGGCGCTCCCCCTTGGCAAGGCAGAAGTATTGCCAGCTCCAAGCTGAGGATGCTGGAGTTTTCTGCCTTTCTGGAGCAACCTCAGGACTCAGAGACTGTGAGCTCAGCTGCATTCATCCATCTGTGGTTTTGTGGAGAGTATTAATCTCAGAGGTTTAGAGTTACAAAATGACTTTGAAATAAAAAAAAAACTGAACAAGCTGACTAAGGTTTTACTAATTTATTTGTATGACTTTAACCCTTGGGCTGCACGGTGGCGCAGTTGGTAGCACTGTTGCCTTGCAGCAAGAAGGTCCTAGGTTCAGTTCCCAGCCGCGGGTCTTTCTGCATGGAGTTTGCATGTTCTCCCCCTGCATGCGTGGGTTCTCACTGGGTACTCCGGCTTCCTCCCACAGTCCAAAGACATGTCTGTTAGGTTAATTGGTCTCTCTAAATTGCCCTTAGGTGTATGAATGAGTGTGTGCATGGTTGTTTGTGTGTTGCCCTGCGATGGACTGGCGACCTGTCCAGGGTGTAGCCTGCCTCTCGCCCATAGACTGCTGGAGATAGGCACCAGCTCCCCTGCGACCCACAATGGAATAAGCGGTAGAAAATGACTGACTGACTGACTTTAACCCTCAGATCTTAATCAAGATAGTACAATTTCATCCTATGAATGATCATTTTTAATATATGATGCTATGCAAAAACAAAATGGCAAAGAACATAACTTTTTTCATATTTTCCACAGTGCATAGTCTTTTTGTACTGTCCTACAGATCTCTGAGATATGCTTCTCTTGTCAATCCATTGCTCTAGATTTTTCATAATTTTTTATTTCTCTATTGAAAGTAAATCCAAGCAGCCTAAGCATTTTTTTGCCAAATATGGTATACTAGCGCTCTCCACATTTAATGTCCTCCTTTAATTTAGTCCACATCTTTATCAAGGTCGACCAAGGGTGTGGAACGTGCTGTATCTAGAAAAATACAGTGCCTTGCAAAATTACTCTCCATCCTTAGCATTTTGTATATTTGTTGCCTCACAACCTGGAATAAAAGTTTGCGTCATTTCATTTAAATAACACACCTACAACTTTGAGGATGCATTATATTTTTATTGTGAAGCAAACAATAAATAGGAAAAAAAACAGAAAACTCAGGCATGCATAACTCTTCACCCCCAACCCACCCCCCAGAAGTGAGTACGTCTTAGAACCTTCTTTTGTGGCAATTAGAGTTGCAAGTCGCTTTGGACTCCAGCTCCTTCATGTTGGATGGTTTTTGCTTGTGAACAGCAGTCTTCAAGTCTAACCACAAATTCTCAATTTGATTTAGGTCTGGACTTTGACTTGGCCATTCCATCACATAAAAATGTTTCCCCTTAAACCACTCGAGTGTTGTTATAGTAGTATGCTTCGGGTCATTGTCCTGCTAGAAGGTGAACCTCTGCCCAGTCGCATATCACAGGCAGACTGACACAAGCTTTGCTCCACAATATCCCTGTATTTAGCTCCATCCATCTTTCCCTCAACTCTGACCAGTTTCCCAGTCCCTGCTGCTGAAAAACATACCCCCAGCATGATGCTGCCACCACCTCTCTTCACCGTGGAGATGGTGTTCTTGGGGTGATGGGATGTGTTGGGTTTGTTGCACCAGACATAGGGTTTTCTTTGGCGGCCGAAAAGTTCAGTTTTAGTCTCATCTGACCAGAGAACCTTCCTCCATAAATTTGGAGAGTCACCCACATGCCTTTTGACAAACTCCAAACATGCCTTCCTCCATAAAGTCCAGCTCTATTGAGTGTACAGCTCATTGTGGTCTTATGGACAGATACTCCAGTCTCTGCTGTGGAACTCTGCAACTCCTTCATTGTTACCTTTGGTCTTTCTGCTGCCTCTCTGTTTAATTAAGTTTAGGTGGGTGTCTCTCTATGGCAGGTTTGTTGTGGTACCGTGTACTTTTCATTTGAAAATGATGGATTTGATGGTGCTCCAGGGGAACATCAAACATTTGGACATTTTATATAACCCCACCCTGACTTGTACTTCTTAGCAACATTGTCCCTGACTTGTTTGAGAGCTCCTTGGTCTTTATATTGTGATGCCTCTTGCTTAGTGGTGCTGCAGCCTCTGGAGCCTTTTAGAAAAGGTGTGTTTATACTGACAGACCATGTGACACTTAGATTGCACATAGCTGGACTTCATTTCCACAATTATGTGACTTTTGAAGGTAGGTGGTTGCAGCAGAACTTTTGAGGGGCTTCATAGCAGAGGGGTGGATACATATGCACATAGCAATTTTCAGCTTTTTCTTTTCCTTTTTTTAATTATTTTTTATATTTTTTTTTTCTCATTTCATTACATCAACTTAGATAATTTTGTGCAGACACATTCCAAAAAATAAGATTAGAAAACATTAAAATTACCTGTTGAAATTACAGGTTGAAATTTGCACTGTATTTTCTTGACGACCACATTTCAGAGAAGGGGGAAGGAGCTGAGATAGGAGAATAGACATGACTTACTGTAGCAGTAAACACAATATATTAAAGTTACAGAAAATTAAGGAGTAAGAACATAGTTTGGCAAACTACTTCTGGATTATTGTCCTCTAATATCTTTCTTGTCTTTTCAGTTCAACAAGCACCTGTTTGTGCACATCGGACAGTCCAACCCCAGCTACAGTGACCCCTATCTGGAGTCAGTGGACATCAGGCAGATCTATGACAAGTTCCCGGAGAAAAAAGGGGGCCTGAAAGAGCTGTTTGACAAAGGGCCACACAACGCTTTCTTTCTCGTCAAATTCTGGGTAGAGCACTTTTTGCTGTTTATTTCACTGTTTTGTTGGTTTTTAGACAAAATCAGTTTAGTTTTCAAGTGATGCATCCTTACTTGTTTTATTCAACCTGTAGAACTCCGTCTGAAATTCAGAGTTTCCTACATCATCATCTAACCCTCCCCAAGTCAAGGGGGTAAAGTGAGCATACTCTTGTTAATGTTCTGTAGCACCTGTTGGCCGTTAATGGCCTTGTGGTGTTAACTGTGTTGAAATAGCTTAACCATTGGAGTTAAAGGCTTTTAAGCTCGATTTAGGGCCAGAAAGGATGGAAAGTCACCACTCCCATGACCTTATCTGTGGTTTATCTGCCATCAGAGTGAGCGCTGCTGTGCAGGGGGCTTCTGGCATTACTGTATTTGTATGTGTTTGTGTGTGTGTGTGCATGCATGCGTGTTTGTGTGTGTGACAGCAGCCTTGGGGAGAGTGGCAGGCCTGATCTTTCAGCAGGAGAAATGTGATCCCAGACACCTGTCTCTGCACTATTAGACTGAGTCCAATGCTCGTGACCTCCCCAACCTCCGTCCTTATTTATAGATACCCCACCTACACACACAATCATGCACAGATGTCCATGCAACGCTCTTAAATCGCAGTCAGAGACAGTGACACTTTGAAAGTGTTAAGAGAGTAAAGCATGATGACAATACAAGGGATACAAAGAAATGGCCGAAGCATGCAGAGAAGTGTAGGAATATCCAGCAAGAGAAGGTGAACATAGAGGGTTGTAATGTCTGGCTTTGTACAATTCTGATGTCCACTATGTGTGTTTACCTCTATAAAGACATTTATTATTTGCATCATAAACAGCAAATAAACGATGAAAAATCTTTTACATCGTACTTGATGACCACACATCACATTTCTGTGCTGATTTGTTCATTTGTTTCAAATCATTTTCCAGCTCAGATGGTCCATCATCCATTTTCTGGTTGAGTCCACCACATTTTTATTTGAAATCTCAAACAATTGATGATGCCATGTACTCTGAACCTTTGTAAGAGAACTAGGCCCACAGCATCACAAGTCCTCCATTTTGTGGGACAGTGGGCATGAGGTGCTTTTCTTAATTTTATTCTTTGTCTTATAGTCTTTAGAGAATATAAGGGGGAGGACTGAGGATGTATTCAGGTTTATTCAGAGATTTGTTTAGGCCAGAGTATTAATGAATGTCCCTGATGTGCAAAATTCTTTTTGCAATGTGTTTGCAGCGTCACAGCTAATGAGAGACTCGAGACACTTTCTTATATAAGTCAACAAGCTTACCATTCTATGTATCTAAAATACAGTTACCCAAAGGCATGATGCTGCTTTGTAAGGCATTCAGAGTAGTCTGTGTCTCTTTCTGGTGCTCAGAGAACACATCATCATCTGCAGGTAAAAATCTGATGCAGCATAGGTGAAACAGCTTCTGTTTTTGCAGAAAGGAATCATATATGCGAATAATCCAGTTATGCACTCATCAGAATTCAAGGGCACTTTTCACTCTGCTTTTTGGAAAGCTTTCAGTTACAGATATTTTTTTCATTTTTAGCTGATTCTAGTTTCTTTAGAAATGAAAGCTATAATACAAGAAGTTACTAGAAGCAGAGTCACACTGTAGTATGAGAATGCAGTTGTGATAAAAATCGTTTGATCATTATTTTAAAATGAAGATAATATGGAGGAGTAGGAGTTGCATGCGGTTAGCACAGATAGCTATCATTACTGTGGTCACTGTGTGCATTCTTTACAGAGAGTAGATTCCATGACTGACAGAGGTTGAAAGCTCAAAAGGATAACAAAAGAACAACTTTGCTATTCTCAGTTAAGCCTTTCTGTAATCTGCAAAAGTTTCGCTCCTCTCGCAGCCTGATTTAACCACCAACATATCTTGAAATGTCACATAAATTCTGGCTAAATTTTAAATATCTTCTCTGAGCTTTATTTTATTAACACCTGATTGATCCTGAAAGTAGCTAACTTCGAGTCTTACTCCTTTGGGAACATTGTCCAAACCCGAGTGTTGTCAGCACCACCCGGTAGCACTTAGTAGGGTATATTCACTGATCACATAATTGAACACATTTCGCCAGTCACCAGTCAAGTTTGCATTTGTATCTGATTTGTTGGAAGTCCAGAGTGATTAGAAGTATTTCCTGTATAAATTATAGTTTGAAGCTGAGGACACTGAGAAAGTCAAGTTCAAAGTGCCGCCTTGCCTCTCATTCTGCCAGATAGGAGTATATTTGTGGCATTACCCTTCTTGCATGCTTGACAATCCACATTATTTATTGTAAAGAGATAAAAGACATTGGTGAGGTCCACTGTGTTTGGATCAGCCTTCTCCATTCCTTGGAAAGAGCAGCTGGTGGATCCATGGCATTTGATTCGGGGGTTAAGGGAGGAAGGAGATGACTAACCATGTCGTATATCATAAAGAAAAGTAGAGCAAGACAGCAATAAAGAGGAGATACAAATAGGGATGCAGACAGCGCGAACAAGAGTTACGGATCGCGGCAGAAATTCTGGGGGGCATGTAACCAATAGGACATCTATCTGTGAAATATTACTCTCTTGGTTCATGTCAGAGTCTGGTGGAGTCAACAGTTGTGACATCTGCAGCTTGGCGCAAGAGGAAAACAATCTCGTAACACTTTGTGCCTTCAGTTTGTTCGGCTTATCGCATCCCAAAGTGGTCTTCCAGTCCTCAAGGCATCCATGAAAAAATAAAAACACACAAATAAAACACACAAATACAACTAAACGGCTGTAGGGAAAAAAAACAGCAGAAATACTTGCCTTACTGTAATCCTTGATGCACCTAAAAATGTGATAAAAAAAAAAACATTATAAAAGCTGTGAAACCTTTTTTATTATGCTGCTGCCAGGAGGCAGGTCATGACTGTGGGGGCTTTGCTGAGGCGCGGGTTGGCATGGGGACAGTGACAGGCGACTGACCCACCTCCAAAGCTATGGTATTCTAGATTGAATTTCCTGCAAACCCTCCTGTCGGCCACTGGCTGCCTGGTCCCTCTCCCTTCCAGCGCCCGTGGCCCTGTCCTAACGGATTGTCTCACGCCTTTGAAGTGCAGGGGGAATCTGATTTGAACCGGCTTGGCTAAATTGTTACACAGCCAGCCAGCCCACCGTGATCTAATCAGCCAATTGCACGCTGATGATTGTAATTGGATGAATTCCCTCGCTGGCTGTTAGGGAAGCAGAGGACGGCAGTTTGGGGAGGGCCACTGGCCCCTAGGGATGAAGACAAATAGAGAAATTACATGAGCTAGGGATGAAGACAAACGGGGTGATGAAGAGACGAGGTGAGGCTGAGCGGTGTCTCAATGGCCCATTAGAGGACAAGAGCCCGACAGGGGGAAAAGGTAAAACAGCCCAGCTGTCTGACAGAGGAGATGGCACTTCAGTCTGATCTGTAATCTGATTACAGACCTGCCTCATTTCAGAAGCACTGGGGGGAGAAGAGCTGGGCGAATCTGCTTCAACCTGAGTTTCGGGGAACATGACTATCATCTTCCTTTGGGATCAGCTTAAGGGAACATTTTGTCCAAGAAGATCATAAAAGCAAATGTTTGGAATTACAATTAGTTTCAGATTTAAATGCATTAAACGTAAATGCAGAAGGGCATAATATTTTCTTAACTAGTCTTTAAGTCTTTGCAGGCTTAGTGCGTTGTCTCTATCTGAAGGGTGCAATGAAATTGGTGTAGTCAAAGCACACATTATCTGTTGTTTAGAATATCTATCCAGCAGGACAAGACCCCTAAACAAAAAAATTAAATAGTTTGGATCAAAGCATATGATGCATATAATGTGTTCAAATGGCCCAGTCAAAGTCTTGACTTAAATCCAATTGAAACCTTTTGGCAAGACATTAAGTTTTTTTGCTCACACACCATCTATCTAACCTGACTAGTCTTCAGCCATCTTGCAAAAAAGACTGAGAAAAAGTTGTGATTATTTGGGTGATATAATTCTTTAAAAGCTCAGCAGACTGCTCTGGCATGCATACAACTTTCATTTTTGCTTCATTACTCGTCATAACAGAGGGCTACAGAAACCTTAGAAATCACTTAAATAGCAGAGCATCCAGACCTGAGGAAAAGCCTTAAAAAAATCTGAATTTTAGGAGAACTGATTTTGTTAAGCTGACCCTGATGTGTATTGTGGTTCTTCCTTCAAGGCGGACCTCAGTGTAAACCTACAGGATGACAGCAGCTTCTTCTATGGTGTGTCCAGCCAGTACGAGAGCTCTGAGAACATGATTATCACCTCATCCACCAAGGTCTGCTCTTTCGGCAAACAGGTGGTGGAGAAAGTTGAGGTAAGACAGTGGAAAATATCAAGAGTCTCTCTTTCAGTTTCAACATTAAAGGGACATGACCGCACAGTAACCCATAGTTCTCTCCCTGCATGAATAACTGCTGCTGGTTCAGATGGGTTCCAGTCAGTTACCTCTGATCTGTGGTCAGGAAACTGACTCATAAAATCTCCCCATTCTGACTAAGTCCTATATTTCCACTTGACAATACAGAGTCGCCGCTCAGCCCCCACACAGGGCTGATGGATTGCACAATATTAACACAAACACACACACATATACCATATACCATATTGGTTGAGCGTCTGCCTCAGCAGGCCACGTGATTATATTTAATGGTTTCATTATTTGATTGCAGTTGTGACGAGAAATGTGTTTAATGTCAAATCTAGCATGGCATATGCTGCATTATATTTATTGCATTACTCACATTACAGCTTATCCCATAGATCTACCGTATCCATTTAAGCGTCAGTGGAACATATATCCTCCTGGTTTTTGTTTTCTTTCCTAGGTGGAATATTTTAATCCTTTCCGGGGTTTTAACTGCTCTTTTAGAATTTTAGGTTCTCTTAAAAATGGGATCAATTTGCACATTTTCATGTTTATTTTTTTACAGACGGAGTATGCACGCTTTGAGAACGGACGATACGTGTTTCGGATCCACCGATCCCCGCTGTGTGAATACATGATCAATTTCATCCACAAGCTCAAACACCTCCCGGAGAAATATATGATGAACAGTGTGCTGGAAAACTTCACTATCCTACAGGTACATTCCAAGAATGTGAGGTTTATTCTGATAACCGGCAGTAATTTTATAGACTCAGTCTCCATGCATGTTGCTAACATATGAGGGGATATTTTTAAACTTTCATTCGGAGTTTATGTGAAGAAGTGTGGCATGCATTTACAATTTACCCCCTTTTACTGTGATACCCCTAAATAAATCTAGTGCAACCAATTGCCTTTAGAAGTCACCGAATTAGTAAATAGAGTTCAAATCAGTGTAATTTAATCTTGGTATAGATCCAGCTGATCTGTGAAGGCCTCAGAGTTTTGTTAGAGAACATTAGTGAACAAACAGCATCATGAAGACCAAGGAACACAGCAGACAGGTCAGGGCGAAAGCTGTAGAGAAGTTTAAAGCAGGGCTAGGTTATATAAAGACTATACCAAGATTGGTGTATCTCACACAAAATAGACTAGTTCTAATTCAATATTTTACTTTTTTACTCAACTCAATGACTTGATTAGCTATATTCACATTTCTGCAGAAATTATCATGCCATCGGTTTTCTAATAATACTTAATTTGACATATATCTTGAAAAGTAAATAATTTGGTCCTTATTTTAGATCTCTCACTCTGTCTTTACCTTCTGGTAAACCTATACCTTCAGAAATTAGTAAACATTGAAGGCTGATTCAGAAACTCTCAAAAACTACAGTTGTGAAATTACTGGCTGATTAAAAAACATTTTCTCAAAGTATTTTATGGTTTGTTAAATATATTATTCACACATAAGTGTGATTACCAACAGTCTGTAAGAGGTCAGACTAAATCCTTTTCTCGTACATCATTTCATTGATGCTGAAGTTAGCTAGATCCTCCTGAATGAGCCGCTGTGCCCCTCAGACAACGGACACTGAAAGGAAAGCGCATCGAGTGGAGTGTATGTATCACCACCACAAGAGTCATTATCAGCAACAATGTTCAAAGAATTTTGTGTTCCTTCTATTGACGGCTGCATTCCTGTGAAACGAGCCTGAGGACAATAAACATATTGAGCCTACGCTGACGACCACATGGCAGCATGTCATTATATGTCTCAATGGGCTGATTTAGTTCAGATTAACCAACAGCTCATAATCACATATAGCCAGCAGATACATGGAGACGAACTGTTGCTGCACAATGGATACTGCCTCTTGTGACAAGTGTTGCATTCAATGCAAGTCAACAGAAAACAACGAGTTGCAAAAGCTGTGTGCTTGTGTTGTGCTTGTAGCATTGCCATGGCATTGTCACTCTCCTCTTGCAATGTTATAGATGAGTGTTAGCTTTGCATATTAAAAAACAAAGTTCCTGTGCAGTATTAAAAAGTTTGGAAAGTGTGAAATTTGATTTGATCATTTTTCAAGTTGAAATGCACCAGTCAAAATGTTGTAGCGGATTTCCTGCCAAGGCTGTTTTGGTATTATTCTGATTTTTCTGTAAGAACTAATGTATGATATAAAAAGGCATAAGAACAGGATATTTTAAAAGTCTTCCTGCTAGGTATGGTCATTATCTATTTATGTTTGGAGCAGAGTCGTCTTTCATCTCTGTTTCCTCTTGTTTTAAACAACTCACTGATATAGAGAATAGCTCAGTTTGAGTCTTCCCCCCTCAGTAGCAGCTCCACACCAAAGACTGTTGTTGACCAAAGGACCTTGTGGTGCTTATTATAGTGTATCCAATGGCTGGGAAAAAAATGGATTTTTGAGTCCAATGGTCGTTTATTGGCCGTTTTCTGTTTTTCAATACTTAAATGATAGAAATCTAAATTGCTGAAAAAACAATGCTTTTTTTTTTTACATTGAGTTATATTAAAATTCTGTTCTTTTTATTTGATTTGCCACATTACAACTTGCAACTTGCTTTTGCCCTGATGTTGCAAGTTGTAATGTGGCAAATTCATTGTTCAGTTTGATCTTTGAGTTACCAACAGAAAACTCACTGACCCCCCAAAATATTCATTCAAACATATAAACAGGGCAATTTTACTGCTTTTTGTCCTGTAGACCCCCTTAGTTTAGGATTTTGAATGTAAAGGGTCTGATTAAGATGATAAACAAACTAAGCACTGAAACCCCCATTTTTATTATTTTACAAATCATACAAATATAACATTGATCCCAAACTGCTTTTTAAAGGAACTGGATTTAGTGTAGGATAACACATTCCTGACTTTACAAGTACTGATTTTATTATAAAGGGAATTTGAGGTGAAGTCAACATTAGCATGGTGGTGTTTTGTGATTTGGGGAATCTGAAGTAAATGTTTTGTACTTTAATGTCCACAATCTTAGAAAAACTGTTACAAAAGTCCCAAATTTTAATAAAAATTTAGTTGTAACCCTAAAAGAACTTACGTAGTTTTTCTATTCTTCATAATAAACACAAATTAGGTGGGTTGTACTGTATGTTGCCATTATTACCCCTCAGGATTACAGAGGAGGAATACATTTCCACTTGACTATGTATAATTTTTCACATCTAAAGGTAATGCATAAGCAAAAATTAGGGAATGTCAATGTACATCTTATGATATTGATGAAGATGCCGAAAGCTTCATATCTGCTAAATTTCCAAACAGGTGAGATACATATTTTGACTTGTGTTTTTCGTTTCCAGGTCGTGACAAACCGGGACACACTGGAGACCCTGCTGTGCATAGCTTACGTCTTTGAAGTGTCTACCAGCGAGCATGGCGCACAGCATCACATTTACAGGCTAGTCAAAGACTGACACAGTCGCACTGTTGCAACCTGACAGCTCTTAGACCCTGTTGTAGCGAGAGTTAAGCGACAACAACGCACCATACAAAAGACTACAGATGCTGCAGAACTTAAAGCTGGAATCTGATAAGTCGGTTAGGAACTCGGAGAAACACTGGCTGCATCAGTGTGCGCAAGAACACTACTACTGGTGAAGAAGACGAACTGTGGAAGCTGAAAGACTGTGGAAAAGTGTGAAGAAGGACCATCCTACACTGTGGTCTCTACACCAAAGGAGCCAAACACGGCCAGCGGAAGCTGCATGAGAGAGTTGTTGGTCTTGGTGTCTAACTAGAGCTTGTTTTAAATGTAGATTCTTTTACAGACATGCATGTGCAGGGGTGTTGAGTTGGACTGCCTCATGGTGCCATCTAGTGACTTGAATTAATATTACAGAGAGAAAAGAAGATTCAAGATCCCTCTTTTGCACATCTACTGTTCATAACTGATGGTGCCAATATTTTGTGCCATCACAGCATTTCAGTGATCATGTACTGCATCACATTAATCTCTTCTTAACAAAGTTAGGATGAGCAGCTGAACTTATTTCAGAAACCTGTTGTATTCACTTTGTTTGGCATTGATTGTTGAATCTGTCTTGTATTGTCTTGTCTTTGATTGACAACAGTCTGACTCCAACTGAAGGCACATAGTAACACTACTAACCTGAAGCAAATGGGATCTGTAAGCCGAAGTCGTCTGCATATGTAAGCTGGCTTGTGTCGGATAGAAAAACACGTGTTTCACACACAACTCCTTCTGTTGCTGGGTTTTTGTAGTGTGGTATGCATCCAATGGCATATATTTAATTAAACGTAGGATTTGTCCCTATAAACTTTTAATTTACTGAGTACATGTGGGAGCAAAGCTTTATACACTGTGCTTTGCAAAAGTATCGTTTTGATCTTTTTCCACATGTCACGATATAACCACAAACCTCAGTGTATTTTGTTGGGATTTCATTAGATAGACCAACACTAAGAAGGGCATAATTGCGAAGTGGAAGGAAAAAGATACATGGGTTCAACACTTTTTACAAATAAATATGTAAACGGTGTGGCTTGCATTTGTATTTAGCCTTCTTTAGTGCAAGCCCTTGCCTTTAGAGGTCAATTTGTAAATGGGGTAAAAACAACAGGTTAGATACAGAACTCTATAGACAAACAGTATCAGGAAGACCAAAGAACGAAGCAGACAGAATATGGCACAATGGCAAACCAACCAAGACATCTTCGCCCACTTAAACTGACAGGCTTGGAAAGAGGATTAATCATAGAAACAATCAAGAGGTCTACAGTAACTGGGTGAGCTGCAGAGACCCACTGCTCAGGTAGAATGCTCACAGGACAACTATTAGCTTTGCCTTCCAAAAATCTGTCCCTCATCGTAGAGTGGTAAGAAGAAAGACGACAGAAGTCCTGCTTAAAGTTTGTCACTTGCTGTGTAGCAGACTTGGCAAGCATGCAGAAGAAGACGCTAAACATACAGACAGAGCCACAGTAAAAGGGTTTAGATCACAGTATATTCATGTGTTGGCATGGTCCAGTCAAAGTCACTCTCCATCAAACCTGACTAAGCTGGAGCTATTTTGCATAAAGAAATGGGCAAAACATTCAGGAAAAAAGGTGGTTCTACAAAGCCTTAACTCAGAGGGGCTGAATACAAATGTACAGCATGATTCAAAAGGTGTTTCTTTTTTCTTTTTAGTCTTATCAGATGGTCATCTGATACTGACTATAATTAGTATGCATCTTTGCACTTATTTTATTTATTTACCTAAAAGTGATCAAACCAAACCTTCTGGAGAAGAAACCTTATCTGGCAGCATTACATTTTTGTCTGCTTGCGGATAAGCGTGTGTGTGTGTGTGTGTGTGTGTGTGTATATATATACATACATGCATACAGACACACACAAAGACTTTTACATCCTTGAATATGTCACTCTATGTAATGAAAATACAGTGCAGCATATTTCCTTTATCTTCTGTGATTCTGATGATTATAGCTTACAGATAATGAAAATCCAAATTCATGGTTGCAGAAAATTTGAATATTGCAGCATTTAGGTCAGGTGAGTTTTGGGGCCAATCAAGCACAATAATCAAGCACCATGGTCATTGAACCAGCTTTTGGTACCTTTGACAGTGTAGAAGTGCCGAGTCTTGCTGAAAAATCAGCATCTCCATAGAGTTTGTCAGCAGAAGGAATCATGGAGGGCTCTAAATTGTCCTGGTAGATGTCTGGGTTGATTGTGGACTTTAGAAAACACAGTGGACTAACACCAGCAGATCAGACATCACCCCAAATCATCAGTGACTGTGGAAACGTCACACTAGACTTGGATTCTGTGTGCCTCCTCACTCTTCCTCCAGACTCTGGGACCTTGATTTCCAAATGAAATGCACACTTTCACCTAAGAAGAGGATTTTGTGCCAATGAGCAGTTTTTTTTCTCTCTAGCCCAACTAAAAAGGCTTCTGGTGTCTGTGGTTCAGCAGTGGCTTGGCACGAGGAATGCATCATTTGTAGCCCATGTGTAGGATTCTTCTGTGTGTGGTGGCTCTGGATGCGTCGAATCCAGCCTCCCCCCACTGCTTTTGAAGCTCCCCAGAAAGCTTGAATGGATTTTGTTTGACAATCCTCTGAAGGCTGAGGCTGTCTCTGTTGCTGGTGCACCTTTTCTTACAACATTTTTTTCTTCCACTCAATGTTCTATGAATATGTCTGGATACAGCACTCTGTGAACAACCAGGTTCTTTAGCAATTACCTTTTTTGGCTAACCCCTCTTGTGGAGGATGTCAGTGACTGTCCTCTGGACATCTGTCAAGGCAGTCTTCACCATGGTTGTGTAGCCTGCTGACCCAGACTGAGAGGCCATTTAGAGGCTCAGGAAACCTTTGCAGGTGTTTTGAGTTGATTAGCTAATTAGGGTGACACTGTGACTTTTTTCCCAATATTACATTTTTCTGAGACACTGAATTTTGGGCTTTTATTATCTGTAAGCTATGGTCATCAACATTACAAGAAATAAAGGTTTGAAATATTTCACTCTATGGCCTATTTCAAAGCGGTAGATGCATGATTTGGAATATGATTTTTTTCATGTTTTGCCGCCAGCTACACCACTCACTAAACCTTTGTCATTCTTAAATCCCAGCACTTCTTGCTCATTAAAGCTCTTTTTCAAAAAGAATTTTACATTGTTGCAGTTATTTCACTGCACTCAGTCTGGCTTGTTTCCTGTGTAGAGTGGTCGTTTTAATATGGGCAGCATGGCATTAGCACTCAAATAAAAGTTACGTTAGTTCATTTCTAAAGAGTTTCCAGTCAGGCCGGAGTAGCGCCCCCCATTGCTGTAAGAAAACATGACTTGTCCACAATAATAACTTAAAGTTCTAGCTCGTTGTTTGCCTTTAAGACTGGACCACATTTGATCATCTTCTAAATCCAGAACACTTACACTGACAATACCTAAACTGGATTGTCTGCTACTTAACAGATCGTCTTTACACAAAATTCAAGACTCATGAAAGTTCGTGAAACTATTATTCTTTATGTCAATGCAAAAAAAGAGCATTTTTTTGGGCCACATTAGACTGAGACAAACACGAAATACAAAATGCAAAATCGACTTATAAAATGTTCACCTATTCACTAGACCAATATTTTGTATTTGTTAATGGTTCTGATAAGTTATATGATAAGAAGTTTCGATATTATTTTCAGAATGGTGTTGGTGGGGTGAGTGTGAGTTTGGTTGTATTGCATTTCTGCCATAACTAAAAATAGCACCACGTTAAAACCTCATTATTTAAAGTGCCCAAAAGCCTAAATAATGAGTTCTATATGAGTTGATAGATGGTGAAAAGGTTAGAACACTAATTGTTAAAAAAAAGTAAATGAACGCAGCCTGGGCTGGGTCTCCTCCTCCTCCTCCTCCTCCTCCTCCTCCTCCGGGACGCACCTGGAGACGGACTGCCACCTGTAAAAGCAGACCTCTGCGTCACGCCTTTCTGCTCCAAGTCTCCGGGATATGTGCGCGCTTTATCCAGGCTGGGATCTAAACATGCTGTGATTGACACTATGCGCGATGAATGCCACATGGGGTCTCCTGACGGCTTTGAGTCTGGTGTGCCACACTGAGTCGATGTGCTCACCGACCTCCTACTACAAGAACTGCTGGATCCGACGGTTCCCGGGGATCTTCATCGACATCGAGGAGTCTCAGAAAAGAGGGGCGCAGCTTCTGAGGTCCTATCCAGAGGAGACGGCGCTGAAATGCAGCCGCAGCTGCTGCCTCACCAGAAACTGTAAGTTGCGACTCTACCTTCTCCTTTGAGGTTTGCTGGTGACTTCATATGTTCGTCTTTGCTGATCCGCTTCCTCTCTTCTTAAAGTCTCATGTAATCTGGCCATATTTCACTTTGGTGCACAAGAGAATGTGAACTGCGTCCACCTGCACTGTCCAACACTGGAGAGCTGCATTCTGAGTCACAGGGGGAACGTTGTCCTCTACAACATCACAAAGGGTGAGCCAAGGCACTCAGAGGACGTTTTTTCTAACCTTAACTTTCTAACTTCAACGTGAAAAATGCTGGAGTTCTAGTCTAAGTAGGTCAAAATCTTTATGAAAGCTAGTGCCTGTCGATATTATTCATGCCCTTTGAACTTTTTCACATTTTGTGAAGTTATAAACACACACTTCAGTGTGTTTTATTTGGGTGTAACGTGATATACCAACACAAAGTAGTGCATGATTGTGAAGTGATACATGATTTTTACGAGTTCATGATTAAAAGTCTGAATAAAATGGTGAGCATTTGTGTTCAGTCCCCATTGAATCCAAACTTGGTGCATCTTAAAAAATGTCCATGGATTTAGATCTGGACTTTAACTAGGCCTTTCTAAACCAAGGATATGCTTTGTTCAACACTATTACTTTGGCTTCATTTAGGCTCATTCTCCTGCTGAAAGGTGAGCCTCTGCCCCAGTCTCAAGTCTTTTTTGACCTCTAACAGGGTTTTCTTCCAGGATTGCCCTGGATTTAGCTCCATCAAATTTTCCATCAACTATGACCAGCTTCCCGGTCTCTGCTGAAGAAAAGCATCCGAACAGCATGGTCATATGGTATGTTTCTACCATGTTTCACTCTGGGTGATGTGTTCAAGGTGATGCAAAGCTTCTTCTCCCCGTTTGTTTGATGTGCCCCCTACATGACTTGTGGCAAGCTTCAAACAGATCTAATGGATTTCTTCCTTTCACTAATAGCTGTCGTATCAACAGATTATCCCAAATGAACAATGGAGCTCTCTGCAGCTCCTCCAGAGCTCTTTTGGCTGTTTCTCTGATTAATACTCTTCTTGCAAAGTCTTATCCGTTTAGGTGAAGTTTGCCACTGTGCCATACCCTTTCCAATTTTAGGTCCATCCAACACAATACCAGTAAAATACATTAACCCTTTTGGGTGTAAAAAGTAAAAAAGTTCAAAGGGCATGAATACTTCCAAAACATCACAGATAGATTACTTAAGGCATGTTTTAAAGGTTTCAGGGGTAAAGTCGTCTGAAAAAAGGAGATACTAGGTGTTACAGGATATAAAGAATAAGATACTTTTCTTCCTGATCCAGGTGTGGATCCTGATCTGTTAGTGTTTGGAAAACACTTTACGTCCAACGTCCGTGTGCTTCCCCACCACTACAGCAGAGTGAACGCCACAGATCCGCTGCTCTCAGACAAGCGACAGTTCATCCATCCGCCTCCTCATCCGCTGCAGCCTCCCACCTCTGCGCCCTCTGTAAAACCTTCGATTCCAGCGACTGAAGCGGACACCACCACAGCAAAGCAGAGCATTCGTCAGCTCACAACTGATTCTCCAACTAAAAGTGTCCTCTGCTGCACCGAACAAACCTCCCCATCCTCGGAAAGGCACGTGCAAACAACAGTCCCAACAACTGCTGCAACATCTACTGAGCCTAGCATCACCACATCAAATTCGGTTACCACTGCAACCTCCGTTGACCTGGAGATGCCTCCAGAGTTATCTACAACTGCAAAACCCTTCACATCCATCCCTACCCCTCATCCAACCACCACCCTCTTTAAGCTGGCCAGCAGCCCTTCAACAACCCCACCTCTCACAAGTGAGACAGAGAGCATCATCAACAGCAACATGGATGCCACCGTCGAGGAGAACCACACTGCAGGCGGCGATGAAGGTCAGGAAGTCGGTGAGGAAAAACCTGTAGAAGAGATGGGGCCTGGATGGCATGTAGCCGCCCACACTTTACTGGTTGCTGTGGCCATCTGTGTCACGCTCCTGCTGAGCTGCTGTTGCTCTGTTCTGCTTGCGGTGAGCTGGAGGGGCCAGAGGAAGAGGATGGGCCGCTATCGCACATCGTGGAGAGGAAAACGAGGCTCCATGCGTCTTATTAAGTATGTGCTGGTTAAGGAGAACTCCTGAAAGACAGAACTGGCACTTCCTTTTATTGTTTTGTATGAAGAAATGAGGTGTTGCTCAACCCCAGTCACGTAAGAGTATGCACGGACCTGTTACCAGTACTAAAATATACCAGAGCTCTTTAAAGGTACGGTTTCAAAACTGCTAAAATTTCTCCATCATACGGTTCCTAAGATTTAATGAGATGCCAGAGAAAGAGCCAAAGAGACAAGTTTTATCTGGCTGCATCGAGCACAGAGTGATATATTACCACCCCACCCCCACATGTTGACGTGCACTGCTGGTCAGCTAGTTGTAAATGGGTTATTATGCTTTATCCCTTGCTTACAAGTTAGACAAATTTGCCTTTTTGAAAATGTTTCTCTCCATGCTTTAGAAACTAAAGGCGCAGAATAGAAAACATGTATAATATCTAATATGATAAAATTACTACCAAGTTAGGTTGGTGTTTTTTGTTTTTTTTCCCTTTATTTTGCATCAAAATCTTAATAAGACTTACCAGCCACCTAGGTACACCTGTTCAGTTACTTGTTAACTCTAATTGCATCTCATGTAATGAAATGGCAGCAACTTATGTAGGCTTGATGAAAACGACTTGCTGAAATTCAAATCAGGCATCACAATGGAAAGAAAGAAGGGAGGATTTAAGTTACTCTGACTGTGGCATGGTCTCGAGTATTTCAGAAACTGCTGAGCTCACGTGTTTACAGAGAATCATCTGAAAGTATCCAGGCTCACCAATATTAGACAATAATGCATTGGAAAAATATTGCCTGATGCATTTAGGTCCTGATTTCAGCTGCAACACTTAGGTGGTTGCATCAGAATTAGGCAGGAATAACAAAGAAAGAATCCCTCCTGCCTTTAGTACCAACTGTGCATCACTTAAACGCCACAACCCACCTGAGTATTGTTGCTAACCACCATCCTTTTTGACCAGTGTACCCACCTTGACATTGATACTTCCAGTAGGATAATGCACCACATCACAAAGTTCATACCACCTCTAACTGGTTTCTTGAACACAATAATGAGCTCATTGTCCTCCCAGGTCTTGGTCCAATAAAATATGTTTGGGATGTGGTAGAACAGGAGATTTTTCTGATCTATAGGAGTTCAGAAGGCAAAACGAGGTCCAACCTGGTACTAGCAAGTGTCCAGTTAGTTTAGATATTATAGTAGTTATACACAGTATATAATTCAGAAAAAACATGAATAATTATTGCCTGTTTTACAAAGTGATTAGATCATTCCTTACATTTTAGTTTTAAATTTGAAACTGTGGTATTTTTATTGAAGGCTATCGTACCGGCCCATGCCTGCAAACAATTTAGCTGTCCCTCCCTCACTTATCTCAAACCTCTAAAAGACTAGCCAGTTGTCTTCATTGCATCTAGAAGCAGTTGATGGTAACAACTAAAAGGTAATTATCAGTGTGTTCGCAACCTGACTTTTTGTCTAGAGGCTCTTATTGTTCACTGGTGTGCCACGTCTCCTCAGCTTATTGGGGTCCCTCTGACATTAAAGCACACAGATGACTGAGAGATGTCTTCCAAGAGGGAGGAACTGTTAAACACGCTGCTGCAGAAAGCATCATTTCACTGATGTGTGGGATCCTGGATCTGTCAGAATGGAGCTTTTATAACCTGAAAGCTTTCCAGCTTTAAAAGAAAACTCATACACAGCTGCTTATATTACACTTGTATTTTTGTATTAAAAACACATCACATACTGGATATTACAGCAGATTTATTTGAGAACATAAATACTGCTGACCAGGTCAGATATTTGAGATTATTATAATACTAGAACAATGTGGCCCAATCCTTAAGATGTTCTTGTTAATTGAAGATCCTTGTTGCTCTTGGTCTCGACCTTCCTGTAAACGTTTATGAGCACCTCTGAAGTTTTCACACGTTGAGTACCTTCCTGACCGCCTCCTTGTACTGCAGCATGCTGCTCTCACTTGCTCCTTCATTTTTTAGCCTCACAACTGAGTCCTTATAATCCTGCACCTCTTCTCTTTCCAGCAGCTGCTTTCTCACTTCAGCATCCTCTCCCTCTCCGGCCACTTTCATGCGCAGCAGCGTGTCCAGCATGTTCTTTTGGGACGGGCTGTCCTCCCAGCTGTACTCCTCCATGTCTGCAGCGGTCTTCTCAGCCTCCCAGGCTTCAATTTTCTGAAAAACAGAACATCCAGAAATACTTATGCTCAAAACTGAGGATGCTGTTAATTATGATTGAGCCACACTTTTCTGACCATTTTCTTTCTTCACCATAAACCCAATGTCTATACCACTCTGTGAGCTAAAAATGTGCATCCGGTGTGGTCGTTAGAGTCCATCCAAATCACCAAATGATAAACATGATAGATATGCAGAGCTTGAATCCATGAGACTTGAAACGCAGCATTCAGGCCTTTCCAACTAGGATTTTTACATGCTGATACTGGGATGACTAAACGATTTAACATGTTACGCAGCTCTATCTGCAACCTTAACACAGTAATACAGTTCCTGGCAAAAGTATTCACACCGCTTTAACTTTTTTTTTCATTTCATCACACTACCACCACAGCCTTAAATGTATTTTACTGGGGTTTTATGTGGTAGACCAAACTAAAGAGAATATTATTGTGAGAAAGGAAAATGATGTATGGCGGTCAAAACCTTTTTCCAATTCAAATCTGAAAAAGTGTGGTATGCATTTGAACGCTACTTAGCTCCCTTGAGTCAATACTTTGTAAAGCCACCTTTTAATGAAATTACTACTGCAATTTCTTTGTGGTAGGTCCCTATTAGCTGTGCACATTTAGAAGCTGATATACTACTACTACTAATACTACTAATAATAACTTGAACTCAGCCCGACTGGATGGAATGTATCTATGGACATTAATCATTGAGTCTTGGACTTGGTCTGGGCTTTGACTGGGCCATTCTAACACATGAATATGCCTGATCTAAACAATTTGATTGTAGCTTTGGCTGCATGTTTAGGCTTGTTGTCCTACTAAAAGGTAAACCTCCGCACCAATCCCAAGTCTTTTGCAGCCAACAACAGGTTTTTTTTCCCCATTATTGCCCTGCATTTAGCTCCATCCATCTTTCCATTAACTCTGGCCAGCTTCCCTGTCCCTGATGAACAAAAGCACCCCAATAGTATGATGCTGCCACCATGTTTCATGGTGGAGACGTTGTGTTCTGGGTGATTAAAACCACAAAGAGCTTTGCTTGTAGGCCAAGACGTTTAATTTTCCTTTTTTGGTGAGGGAAACCAAGCTTCTTACAAATTTAACAAACCTTTCCCAGAACAGCTGTATATATTCTGAGATTTACACTGGATTTGATTTTGGGGTAAAGGGATCTGAAAACAAATGCACACCACACTTGTCAGATTTTTTAATGTAGAAAACGATGGCAAACTGTATATCCGGTTACTGTGAATTATACTTTTACACGACTTTGTGTTGGTCTGTCATAAAACTACAGTAAAATACACCAATGTTTGCTGTTGCATTGTGACAAAATAAAGGGATTACATTTCACTCGCTGAGAAAAAAACAGATCAAAGACTGAAATAACTTTGAAATTTCTCTTTGCAGCTCCCTTATGGCAACAAATGCCAAATATTTGATGTCCCATCTTTGATGCTCCACTAACAAAGTATTTATCCTGCTCTGTGTGCTACCTTTTGAGCCATCATTGAAATCCCTGGAGAACAATAAGAGCCATTATCCAGCAGCTTAAAGCAAAGCAGTAACCGGGCATCAGTAGTGCTTCGACCCAGGTGTTTGGGGTTAATGACCGTCCTTTACTACGATACGCATCTGATCCTCATTAATTCCTCTCTGGATCAGGTCCAGGCACAAAGTCTGAGAAGCACCAGGTATCTTGTAGATCAGTAGCCTCCTTAGAATACCACAGACAGGAGTTTACCATCAAAACATGAAGCTATTTACCAAAATAAAAATTGGTTGCAGCATGTTCTCTTCCACGGGAACTGTAGAAATATTTGTTTTTATTACAACATTAAAAAAAAAGTAAAAATAAGTGTTTAAGCATCCATCAATGAGTAGATTGTTCAAAATGCATGCGGCTTACTTTCCGACGCGCTTGCAGACAAAAGGCCACCAGTGCTCCTGATTGCACCTGTGTACCTTCAAACAAATCAGTTTGGGAAGACGACAGGAGTTGGGCACTGGGGCAAGTCTCACCTTATGTTACTGAAAGGTTTCTTGCAGTCGGCTCCAGAGCTGATTTGGATTTGCAACAAGTTGGAATTAGCAGGCGAGGTCTTCCTCTCCAAGTGGGGAGATATTATCACCTCAGTGGCTGCTAACAATTGGCTCCTTTGTGGGCTAGCGTTACAACCCGATCACTACTCCACTCTAAAGTCTTCCAAAAGCCCGCTGGACAAGCACTGTGCCTTCCATTGTGTGTCCAAAAGGGCAGCGGACAATGTTCTGCTTCCTGACTCAAACACCTTTTCTCAACCGGGAGATTTTTGCTTAATGTGGCCAAGCCATGACAGGAAGAGCTCCAGAAAGCAGAGGTTGGACAACAAAGGGAGTCCTTTTCTTTTATATGCCTGGCTCCGAATGCGTAAGGACAGTGCTGAGGCTAAAGGCCTGGTGACAGACTGGTCTGATGTGGTTTGCTCAGTGAGAATTCGGGTCAACACCTGATAGGGGAGTCTGTTTTTCACTCATCAGTGAGGAAATGTCAACTGGACAATGCTGCTGTTTGCCGTCCTTCTGCCCGTTTAGCTCTAATGCCTCCCTAATGGGTTTAGCTCACCGAGAAAGGCAGGTAAGAATTTACCCGGAGAAAGATGCCGGGTCATCCTAAAAGACATACGCTATCGAAGAAATGAAAATCCTGAAAATATATGCAGGTCTATGAAAAGAAAAACGTAGAACAATGAATAAAATACTTACATGTTTCTTAGCTTTTGTATTTTGTCACACTCAAACATTTCTGATCAAACAAAGTTTATTAAAGGCAAAGATAACGGGAGTAAATAATGAAAACAGTTTACAAATGACATCATTGATTGAGGAAAAAAGCGATCCAACACAACATGGCACTGTGAAAAAGTAATTGCCCCCTAAACGTAATAACTGAATGTGCCACCCTTAATGGCAACGGCTGCAGTCAAGCATTTGCGTGAACAGGCAGTGAGTCTTTAACATCACTGGGAAGGAATGTTGGCCCACTCTTCTTTCTAGATTTGTAGTAATTCAGACACTTTAGAAGGTTTTCTAGTATGAGTGACCTGTTTAAGGTCACAGCATCTCAGTTGGATTTAGGGCCAGACTTTGACTAAGCCACTCCAAGACCTTTATTCATTGTCTTGCTTTTTAGTTCAAGTAAAGGCAAATTTATTTATATAGCAAACTATGCTCCACAAGGCATCAAAGGAACATCGAAAAGTTAGAGATTTAAAGAGTCAAGCCATTAAAAGCATTGCATTAAAGAAACAAACTGTTAAAATGAAGATTTAAAAGCCAAATTTAAATCCTCTTATGTCTATTTCTTATCATTGACTCTTTTATCACTAATCTTAACTGAGGCAGGTGAAGCCTACAGTGCTTTAGATGTGGTTCTGGGTTGTCAATAATGACCTCTTGGAAGTGATTTTGGTAGGCCCGTCACTCCTGGGATCCATCTGTTCCTCATTAATGGATAATGGCGCTCAATATGGTTCAATGAAGTCCCAAAGCCTTAGAAATGACTTTTTCCCCCAAATCTGTTCTTGAACTGTCTTTACATTGTGGTGTGGTGTGTTATTGTTAAAATGTTTTAACCTTTTAGTTGTCAGAAAGGATCCATTTAAGTGATTACTGAAGCAAAAAGTGTGTTTAATCAAGGATTTTACAGTTGTAGTAATTCTATTTTCACACAGGCACAGGTTGGTTTCGATAGCTCTGTTTCCTATTATAAATGTAATCATCATTAGAAAAAACGACTTTTCGTATTTACTCAGGTCCTTCGCTAATATTAAAATGTCTTTGATGATCTGAAACGTTTCAGCAAGACAGAAAAATGAAAACAGATAACTACAATATATAATAGCCCAAGCATATATAATACACATTACATCAGTAGGAACCTGGGAGGCACTGCGTCTGTGTTAAACGTTGTGTGAGGAACGTTTTCAGAAACATCTAATCTCAAACCAAAGTGAGAACAAACTAAAAGTGACAGTGGGCCTTTAAATGAACAGCTGGCCTTTACATGAATGGATGGTAGTTGAAAGAAAACAAAAGGTCAGTAAAGAAAAGGTCAGACACTTCCAAGGATTCTGAAGAGGCACAAAAATTTTTGGCAAATGCCCAAACACCTAGCGACGAAGTACAGGTACAGACTGACACAGCAGAATGACTAAAAGATCAAGAAACTGCCTGACTCACCCAGGATTCATGGTACAGAACAGTTAGCAGGTACTTGGCATATTCATAGTTCTGCTGTCTCAGAGGGCAGCTGGGGAAAAAAAGGTGAAATATTTAAGAGTATGTTTGAATGTCATTAGCTTGCTGCGTTTTCAGGGGGCCGTATTTACCTGTCTGTTGTGATGCTGAGAATGTCTGAGTCTTTGCAGTACCTCTCCCCAACAAGTTTGAGCATTTTCTTGCGTGCATGGTCATCCAGGTTGAAACGGGACAACTTTACCTTGAGGACAGGAGAGTTTACACAAACCCTTTAAAGGTTTTCATGCAGGCATTAATGCTATTGGCTTTGAATCATTTCTGACCAACACATTTTAAACTGACTACATCTTTTATAGCTCCTTTTCATCATGCATCTCAATAAACTACATCATTACTCAAAAGTCAATTAGTGATTTGACTCAAAAAAATGAAACTCATATATAGCCTTATTACACACAGAGAAGTTTGATGTAACACTTGAAATGTGTTTGAATGTATCTACTTAAAATTGTGATGGTATTCAATTGATCCAGATACATTTACATGTTTTACCCGGTGCCAATGTCACAAGGCACTGGGTATGCAAACATGCACAGAAATGGAGAAGCAGACGCAGCCTAAACCACCAACTCGTCCATTACAGCAAGGGAAAACAATGTGTGTTTCACTCAGACTGGTTCCATTTCTTTTTGCCTGAAGGAATGTAAAATCAGACATGCTGCACTTCTACTAGATTTCAGGTTTCCATTGACAGATTTCCTCTCCAATCTATTTTAGAGCCTAATCCACTGGGATTAATATCCAACTCCTATCTTGCTGGTATAATCTAAGGCAATGTGGGAGGAAAGCAGATGGTTGGTGATTAATAGCAAATATGACACTTTTGTGCCAGGGAAAATTATTAATGTGTCAGTATCTTCACTGTCCTCAGTCTCCAACTATAGTCTGGCTATTTCTCTCCATTGACATGAATGATGAAGCTACGGATTTTTTTGTCATGGTTTTTAAATGTTATAAAGAGTTAATCGTGTTGCAGTTTCTGGCCAGATTTGACTAGAGCAAAGCAAACAGCGTATTTTTTCAGACCTGTAATCATCTGCATTAATGCATCATCTTTTGTTAGATAGATCCTTGCTGGGTTTTGTCTGCATTTACATGTATGGCTCCAGTGTGAAAAAAGATTGTGTACTGATGGATTAGTGGTAGTGGGAGGATTTAGAGGAATATTAAAATGTTTCAGAAAACATGTCGATGGAGAAATGTTTTCTGACTTTTTCCCCTGTGAAAGCGGTTGGGGAGAGGATAAATTAATAGAAGACAAAACCAACTAAATCCAGAGCAAATCTGTCAATTTAATAATGTAAACTCTTTAGTTTGTGAATCAACGGCTGCCAACTGGACAGTGTGTAAATCTGTAATCTCGAGGTACAAATTCAGTTTAACTCATAACTGTCGGCATGGTCAAGTAAAAACAGGAGTTGGGATTTTTTCAGAGCAATCGTGGAAACTCACTTTGAGATGAACAATCCGAGCTGAGGGATTCCTGACAGACGGGCCAGCACACACGTAGTCTGTGCTCTCGACTTTAATCGGAAAGTGCTCGTCGCATTTGGCATCGGTGTCCAAGGCTGAGGGCCACTCTGTGCAGAAAGCTAGGAGCAGATATGAGGAGCAGATATATTCTTAAAATAACAGTGAACATGAGGAAAACACTAAGAAGATACCTTTAAACTAAACAAGTAATATTATCCTGCCTGTGTGTTGGCAACCAAACCGAGCGCTTACGTTTCAGAGCTTCACAATGTTTCTTGATGGCTGCTGGTGTCAAATGCAGAAAGTTTGGTATCTGAAACATAATCAAAAGATCATGTAAAGATTTTGATGACAGAGGGAATTTAACCCTCCTCCAATCAAAAGCTAGATGGTAGATACTTGGACCCTTCTGTGTTTTCCAAAACTGGTTTTGGAATTTACAAAGTAAGCCCTACTTAGGTTAAATTTGTGGGTGTGATCCAAGCCAGGAAAGCAAACCAATTAAAAAGAGCCCTACCAATTCTGCTGAAAAAAAGTGGTCAAATATCCAGACAAGAATTATTCCAGAAGCTTATTGGTCGCATGTGGTCGAGGTGTAACTTGCAAAAGGACATTTATCCAAATAATAACGGGTTGTATTTTTCTATTTGAACCTGTATGTACAATTCTGACCCTGTGTGTTAAAGAGAATCCACAGTAAATTTAAGCTTGGGCACTCAATTCTTTATGTGGCAGCTGCAAATACATCTGGGATGACCCCAGATGTATTTGCAGCTGCCGCGTGAAGGGCCTAAATAACCTAAGCATATCAAAATTAGACACAACATTAAAACCATTAAACATGTGGATTCATAACAACGGAAGAGGAGCAAATGACTCCCATTGAACAAATGAATTTAAGCAGATTATATAAAAAGTGGAATTGCTTAATGGCCCTTTTAATGTAATAATGGATATGATACTCTAGTCTCTACCCCTCCATGTTTTAATCTGCTCGCTAACCACGTGTTTGTAACAGATACTTATACTGGAACGTATAATGGATTAACAGCTTGAAAATAAACACTTGATTGGTTCACCATGAAAAGCATTTTTTTAATTACTTTTTCTATGCATATTTAAAACTATAGAATTGATCTCCTGAAAATTATAGTTGTTACCCAAGAGTCTTATTGAGCTTAAAGATTGGTTCTTTGGTGGCTAGAACCAGCATGATCACTGAAGGCCGAATTTATAACTTTAGCCAGAGTAATCCTTTCCCCTTGGAATATGACACTGGTATCAGGAATGAAACTCTTCTGGCATGTTGGGAGAAATGTGAAGCTGTTCATAGCATCAGTGAGGGTTAAATAACTGTGAGCATTTTTCCCTCCACTAAACTTTCCATCAATGTGCTAGGATTAAGCACTCAGTGAACTGGCAACCTAATTAGCAACAACCTTTAGTGACTGTTGGACAACTGTCCAGTCAGCACTCTCCTCCCACCCCCTTGGCGACTGCCTATTGTCAGCCCCAACACCGCCCCCCAAAAACCATCCTAGGAGGAAACACTGATCTGTATGCTGTGACATTTCAAGCACTCAATCTACAGTAAGTGATGGACAGCAGTGTTGTTCCTCCAGGCAGAATGAAAGAATTAAATCAATATTGTTAGGCCGCCCGGCAGAGTTCCAGCTGTGACGAGTGCAAGCAGTGAATCTGCAAGTGGCTTGAGTCCAGATGGGGCAGCTGGTGTTTGGACACGGCAGCTCAGTAATCCGTGTACAGAGACACAGCAATGAGGTGTTAGCATTGGAGCAAAAGGAGTTTCACTAGCACTGCAGCAGCGCTTACTGACTTTAATTGATTTAGCTAGTCAGAACAAATAAAGCTTGCATTTCTGAGAAAATTGTAATATGAAATGCTAAAACTGCTGATTTGTGCAGTGGGCCTTTATGGGTCATGAAAGCTGACCTTTACTAACTCCAAGTTGCCCTTCTTCTCTGGTGGAACACCTCTCTTCACCGGGTAACCCATCCTCACAGGAAGGGGGACAGCATTTGACCTGAAGGAGGTTGCCGAAGGATAAACTGAGGTCCAGTCCTGATCCAGTGGCATCTTTTCAGTCCTGGGTTCCCCAGGCTAACGTGTCAAAGAACAGAGAGAGCAAAGACAGTTATGATAGTTGTAAAGTAATTGCTAATATGTGCTGTCAAATATTCGTAAAGCAAAACCATCTTTATTTTATGAGCATGAAAAGCTTACTTCTCTCCTTGGTCTTCTGCCAACAGATCCTCTACCACCTCTGTCTGGAAGGCCTAACAATAAAAGGATTTCAACTTTTATGAAAGATATATTACTTTAAACACTATATACAATTCATATATACAAGAAAAGGCTAAAACTACAGTAGTAAGTTCAGTCATAAGAAAAAAACTCTACCTGAAATGCATTATTTTGAACTCGGTACATAAAGTATGTAGGCATAACAATGTTGAAGTAATACGATTTATGCATGTACAATGCTTCAAAAAGTATTCATACCCTTTTTCCCACAATGAAAAGAAAAGCTGCAAGTCTTTCAGAGAAGGCCTCTACAAACTTTGCACATCTAGACACCAACATTTTTCCCATTTATCTTTGCAAATTAGTTCAGGTTCAGTGAGATTACATGGAGTGTGTCTGTACACAGCACTTTTCAATCATGCCACCGAGTCTCAATTCGATTTAGCCTTGAACTTTGACTGGGCCTTTCTAACACAGATAAATGCTTTGATTTAAATAATGACATTGCTACTCTGGCTGTATGTTTAGAGTCTTTTGCAGCTTCTAACAGGTTTTCTTTCAGAGGTGTCCTCCCCTTTTCCCATCTGCCCTGTCCCTATTGAAGAAACGCATCTCTACAGCATGATGCTGCCACCTTGACTTAACATGTTTTGCACACAATCCAAAATGTTTTACCTTGGTCTCCTCTGACCTTTACTAAACAGATACATTCTTAGGGAGATTGACTACACTTGATATAATTTAGAGGCACCAGAATAAAGGAGTCTGAATACAAAAGCATGCTGTGTGTTTCAGGAGTTTATTGGTAAAATGTTTTTTAAACTAGTGAAATAATACTTTATGGTCAGAGCATGTCGGAAATTAGTCTTGCATCACAGCACCTTGGTTTCCTAACATAAATACACAAACAGAATAAAAAGTACATCTTATTAGATGATGGCATTCCAAGCTGGGTAAGATTCAACGTTTAGTTTCAAGATTGCTTGATGTACAAAGACAACACGTGAGAAGGTTCAAGGGTTATGAATGCTTAACACTGTTTGTAGACACTGATGGACTGGATGACAAATGAAAAAGAAACGTCTCTCAATACAGTGCATGTCTCCTTATACTGCTGGATTTCTGTGGTGCTGGATTTGAATTGAAGTCTCTGAAACATGCAAATCAAAAGGCTGGACATACCAACCCATTTAATCTAAACTGTAACAAATATACATACAATATAGCGCATCTGTAGTTGTGCCAACACCTCTTTTGAATGTTTTGTATTATAATGCATCACATCTTATTTTGATTTCTGTAAGCATGTTGTATCCTCTGTGAGTTCCTCTTAAGTTAATCATAAGAAGCACTAGAATTACTAGTTACACAGAATTATTAACATTTCAGCGAAGAATTCAATGCATTTTTAAACGGGATGAAATCGCTGTCAAGATTAGTCGCCCTCATTGAAACTGTACAGTCTAAAGAAATAAAGGCACTGGGCTTCGCTAACGGAAGTTCTAATGGTTAGCTTAGCCTGCGTCAATGACTGTTTGTTTCTTTAAGTATAAACAGCACTTCCTGCAAAAAAACTCACCTTTATTTCCAGAAGTTGAGTTTGCGAACAAAGCTGTCGCATATGTGACTCTGTTTGTTGTTTCCTTTATTCCCAAACCAGAAACATTTGTTCGACCTAGGGACAGAAATACATTTCTACTGAGAGACGCCATGTTTTTCCTCCTTCATTGACTACGGAACCCGACGAGAGACAATGGATTTTGACTGCGAAACGTCACGTTGACCCGTTGTGAGTGTTTCAGTGCCTCCTGCAGATGAAAACAGATTTTTTAAACTTATCTCGAGTAAAATAGTTACTACTCTTTCAAACCGTAGCTCAGGTAAAGATGCGTTTTTGAAGTGGTGGCAATGGACTGCTATAAGCCTACATATTTAAATGGAAAGTGTAAGGTTTAATTTTTGACTCCATCTGATTTGAACACACATAAAATTAGGTTTTAAAGTCCACTTCAAAGTAAAAGGCAACAGTTTAAATGGTAGCTTAAATTCTAATTTAGGAAACAGATTAAACGGAAATGGAAAAAAGTTTTCAAAGTATTGTTTCTGTTAAGTGCATACCATACATACATAGGAAGTGAAAATAAAACAATGCCAAAGTTTATGAAAACATTAATATATCTGGAAAGAATATTAAAATGAGTAGTCATAATGCAAATTAAAAGCACACAGAGGGACTCAGCCTGTGATTTTTTGTGATTTTTCAATACCGTTAACAAAAACACCATGTTATCTTCTTAATGCAAATTGTTTACCTTAAAAAAAACTAAAAGGATTTGCCTGCAACTGCAGTTTGGTTGGATGATAATATTTCCACTTACTTTGACGGTTGGTACTGCAATTTCCAACAACATTTGAATGTAGCATATGACAGCTGCGATGCTCTTGAAGGAGAGAGGTCCTGCGGGCAGCACCCGGCTGAAGGCTGGTGGTTTGATTGCATTTGCGTTATTTCCTTTTATGTCTGAACGCTGCTGGGTGATTTATTTATCATACACAATGCGTGAATGGGGTTTGTTTTAATGAAAAGCTCAGAAGAAGGGAATTTCTGCTTGTTTCAGCTGGAACTTACATCACTTGCAGATTACTACTTCATTTTGAAGGTAAATCAGATTTTTTGTTGACCGATTTATCATTTTATACCAATGTTGCAGAGAGTTTGTGGCATTAAAAACTGAGGATACTGACTTTTAGTTCATTCATATATCCCTACCCCCAGCACTTTTTTTATTCAGCAAATAAACAGCGACTGCGTATGCTATTAGAGAATGGAAAATATATATTTTTTCTACACTCACATCATGTTGTTTAATTTTGCGCGCGGGGGGCGGGGGCAGTTTAACGGAAAGTTAGACAACAGTTTAGTCGGTAATTGGAGTCCTGTCTGACAGTCATTGTTTAATGCATGAGAGTGCAGTTTTTACAGGCAGAAACCCTTATACCGTCCTGTCATCGGCTCATCTATGGTTGAGGATGGGGTACCTGCTTCTAATTGCAGCCCTCCTCTGTTGCCCCTGGAGACTTTTTCCGATCATTTAAAGTAAACATGTCACCACCTGGTTCAGTTTCTCTTCAGACAATACAACAAGCTGCCCTCCAAGCTTTAACTGAAGGCTCTTATAAATGAAAGATGGGAAGTGTTTTGTTGAGTTGTCAGGCTGCCCTGGCTATGTTACAAGTGCTTTATCATTTTAACCATAATGGTCTAAAATTACAATATAATTTCCAGAATTTTGAAAATCTGCTCCTATGTGATCACCAGGTCTTTTATCAGGGGTTTTCACCTATCTGGTCTCTTAAATTTTCATAGTAGCTCCTAAATTTGCAACAGGGTGTAGGATAAAAGCTGTAGCAGGTTTTGATATGGGCTGTATGCCTCACCGCCCAGGGCATCATTGTGAGGGGGGAAGCAGAAGCACTCGGAGGGGAAAAACCCATACCCAAAAATAAGGTTAGCTCTCAGTTGCACCACAAAAAAGTTTTGATATTGCTTACTGTCATGTCATGTTAGTGGTAAATGGGCATCACCCTGTGTAAGGATTGAAAGCAGACATGAACATATTAAGCTGCTACTACTGAAGTTACTCTCAGGTTGATTATAGCTTCCTAGGCAGTGCAAAATAAAGGACTGTTTAACTCTTTCAAGACTAGTCATACCTATGATTAAGTGTTCGTGCAAGAACCACCACTGATAACTATTTTAAAAGGTTTCAAATCATGCATACAGTGCCATTCAAATGCATTTATAACTTTTTTTGCATTTCATGTTAACTCCACAAAATTCAGTGTGTTTTATTGGGATTTTATGTGACAGACCAATGCAAAGTAACTCATGATTGTAAAGTGGAAGACAACATGTATATGTTTAAAAAGTTTTTTGCAAACAAAAATATTTAAAAAATATGCTCTGATTTTGTATGCAGTCCCCTTGTATTCTGATATATAATTATTCCTTAAATAATTACTGTAAAAATAAAGTCACCTATATTATAAAGAAAGCCTACTGAATATAGCTGTGCTGTAAAGGCTTCAAAGGTTTGTTAGAGAAAATAATATTCCACGCTTTGAACATCTCACTGAGCACTTTTCAATCAATCATCTGGAGAAAGTATAGCTTGACTGGAAACCTCCCAAGAAATGGCCATCCACCTAAGCTGACAGGCCAGGCAAGGGGAGTACTAATTTTAGAGGCAGCCAAGAGACCCATGGTTACTTTAGAGGTTCTGCAGAGATCCAGGGCTCAGGTGGGAGAAACGTCTAGTTATATACTCCATAATTCTGGCCTTTAATCAAAAGTCAATAAGAAGTTCAGTTTAACGTTTGCCAAAAGCTATTCAGGGGACACGGCAAAAGAATGAGCTCCAGTCAGATGAGACCAAAAATAAAGTTTTATGGCATCCATGCATAACACTACATAACTCAAAATTAACACTATGCATCACTCTAAACACACATATGATGGTGAAAGCATCATGCTCTAGGAATGCTTTTCTTCAGACAAGAAAGCTGGCCAGAGTTGACGTGAAGATGAATGGATCTAAATACGAACCAAACCTGGAAGAAAACCTGATCGATGCTGCAAAATATTTTAGACTTATTAACCTTTCAGGAGCTCAACAACCCTAAACAAACAGCCGGAGCTACAGTGGAACGGTTTAGATCAAAATATGTTCTTATGTTAGAATGACTCAGTGAAAGTCCGGACCTTGAGAATCTGTGGGAAGATCTGAAAATTGATATTCAGAGATTCTCTCCATCCAATCTGACAGCTTGACCGACCATACGAATATAAATGCATGCCACACTTTTTAGATTTTTATTCAAAACAACCATGTTTCCTTTTCCTTCCATTCCACAATTTGGTTTGATTTTTTTTTTTTTTTTGAGTTGGTTTATCACATAAAATCTCAATAAAACAAATTGAGCTTCTTGGTTCAATGTTACAAAATGTGAAAAAGTTAAAAGGGTATGAACAGCTCTCCACAGCACCGTAAGTGTTAGTTTGCATAATTTGCTTCTGCTTCATACCACATCAACATGACGTAACTGTGACTGTAAAGATACTGAGGGTAAAAAAAGTGAAAGAGAGGTCAGTAAACAGTAATGCATGTGGCCAAAGCTATCCATTTCCTTTATCAGTCTCATTTTTTATCCAGCTGCATTTTGACCTTAGTGTGGACAGCTGAATTATTTCCTCTAAATATATTCTGAGTGCATGTGGTGCATCTGTTTTGCCTTTCCAGATGGAAGAGGATGGGGGGGATTGACGTCCATGTAGGGCGATCCAGCAGGATGGCGATTTCACAAAAGAAAATCCTCAGACAGACGATGGAAAAGAGCTAGTCTGTGGTGCATTCTGGGAACAGTGCAAAACGTTACGTAAAAGAATAACATTACCTGTTAATGGTGTCTATTATGTTGAAAAAGGTCATAGGAGTATAACCTCTAACTTCAGGATTTAAATGAGACTAGATTTTATGAATGAAAATCCTAACTTTCTGCTAAAAACACAGGACATTTGAGCCTTAGCGGTAATAGACAACAAAAAGCTCTTACCAAAATCCTGTGCATAGCATGTTTATGATTCACATATGGCCGCAGTTAAAAGGATGAGGCGGAAGTGAACTTTATTTTTCTCTTGATAGCTTTTTTTCAAGCATCAGAGTAGCTGTATCACAGCTGTTCACCTAGATGACCTCAGATCAGGGCCCAGCATAATTTACAAATGCTCTTCACAGCCTTTTTCAAACAGTATACAAAATTTAAATTATATATCTCACCTTCTTACTCTTCTTGTTGGAAATAATTTCTGGGTATTGTTTACACTTTTAAATCCTGTGACTGGCGGGTAGAACAAACCATACTTCATTACTGCATCACCCACGAAGCTGACTCCCCCCTACACAAGTCAAGCAATGGGGGACTGTGACTACTTTATCTGGCTAGTCTGGGTCGTAACAGAGACAGGCTGACTTCTACCCCCCGAGCCGGATTGATCCATTTATACAACACATGGAGACAGCAAAAGGCACCTTTATCCCACCTTGAAGAGTTTTGTGAAAGGGGTTAGAGTCTTTAATGACCTGTTGACTTGAAAGGATGAAGGAGGATCTGCAGTTTGAGGACTGAATCACAATTCCGCAGATGGAGACCCTAATCATGGCTAAAGCAGTGCTAGGCTAACAATTCTCTTTAAACAGATGGAGCTGTTGAAGGTTTTTTGATACATTTTACCTTTTCCTCTGTCATTAAATTCTCGAGTTTACACTTAAAGACAAAGACAGATGCGTACCCCAAAAAGTGGCATCACCTTGCATCTTTCTAGCACAAGGGGGCACGTGTAAAGTGGGGCTCTAGGTCATCTTTTTAAATCAAAATATAAAGTTCATATACATACATCAGCATTTTTAAATATCACTTTGAAAGGCATTTTTAAAAATCTCCTTAATAGCATGTGGACAGTAGGTACAAATGGAGTAGAAAATCCCTGTTTTACAAAGTAGCCATGTTAATATGGGCAGGGTTGTGAGTTAAGCTGTTGATGCTGTAGATCATTTGGTGTTGCTCTGGATGCTGAAATGTTAGGCCTGCATGTCTGATACAGCTGCAGTTTATTTTATTTATCATTCAGAAGCACTTCTGTTGCAAAATCAATTTTTCTGTTCTTGCAGCCTGTTGTTGACACATGATTGGGCAGAACTTTTTCCTTTTTGTGAAATCTGAAAACTTTTGTTTGACAAGTCAAAAATTCAAAGCGAGTGTGATTTCTTCAGTGACATAAGCTGTAGTGGAGAGGTCCCAATGACGACTTCTTAGGAGTTCTGCACATTAGTTTCTTGTGAGGTATAAAATGTGCTGACCTGAAATAACTTTTTGTTTTGTTCTTGCCACCTTGAGTAAACAACTGTTCTTTTTTCTTACAGAGTATTAACAGACCTTTACTTTAAAGCCTGGAGTTCCATTGAGTTCAGTTCTAAAAAACAATATTTTATTGAAATAGTTAGTTTGGTTGGTCTACTGTTTTGGCACTGAAATAACTCATTTGTAGATTCCTGATGATTTGACCACTTTACCACCCTTTTCCCTTGTATAACCTTTTGTGCATTAAACAACAAGTGTGACTAAATATATTTCAGGCATAGAGAGCCTGACTGTATGGTACTTAGATAATAAGCTTATTGCAGTCCAGACAGTTCCTCGCGATATGCATATTGCACACGCTGTCACTGCGATAACAATAAATAACAATATATTGGGCAGCCCTAATAAATTTTGTATTGTATCGTATTATACCGTAAAGCACTACAATGCAGTTTAAAATGTAAACCTTGGGTGTCCAATCCTTCTCCAGGTGAATGACGGTAAACGCAGGTTGTCATTTGTGCTCTTCATAGTCTCGCCCCACAGATTGCTAGAAACCTGGGTTTTCCTGTCACAGACAACATACCCACCATAGAAAACTGGTGGCTGACACAGGCTTGTTCATTGCTGGTGACTCCTGAAATGTATCATTTGAATCACATGTTTTGTCATTACTTGATGTTTTTAATGAATTAGGAAATACTTTTAAACTGAATGGATATATTATTCAGTTTGGACATAGAGGTTGTGATGAAGATGATGATCTTTTTGTCTTTATTTCCTCTCAGAAAACGTTTTATTTTGTTTGTACATCCCTCAGTAAAACTATTCTGGATTTTCTGCAACTTGTCATGGCAACAGGACAGCCTTTATTTTTTAGTACACTTCTGTTAGAAAGGAACAATAAAAGTGAAAGTCAGGTGAGAGAAGATCAGTGAACTATACAAAGATGCTCAATAACAAGTGCGTGACACTAGAGGGGAAGGTTGATTCCAGTCCATACTGTACATCCTCATGACTCATGTTACCTTTTCCTTTTCAGGTATGGACACACATGCAGTCCTACAAAGACCGCTCTTCTCCTCCGCAGGTAGCTAGTTCTCATCTCCTATCGGGCTCCTCCCCCCCACCAGAACTGTGGTCAAAACCACCAGAATTTTAAAGTCCTCTTTAGCCCCCCCCCAGCCAGCTAGACCATCCTGAAGGGGGCATAATGGGGGAAAGGCGAGCCCACTCCTTTCACATGACCTGCCATGTGCAGCGGGACTACGGCAGCAGGATGAGGAGCTCCTTCATACGCTGCAGCCCCAATGGATGTGTCGGCACAAGCATCAGCCTCAGCCAGGACCAGGAGATGGACCTCGCAGCCTCCGCTGGTTCCACCACTGGCTGTGGTGCCCTGCCGGTTCCCGCGTCTGACATCGGCCACTACTCCCCAGTATCCCTGGAACTGGATCCCCTGGCAGTGAATAATGGATCAGGTTTTCCCTGCTTACCTCCAGCTCACACAAAGGATCCGGACCTGCAGATTGCACACAGCCATCCGTCTGTCACCCCTATCCCGCCACCTCTCCCTCGCTCTAGTTGGCTGCGCCATCATCAGAAGGACTTCCAGAGTCCTTACATTAAGACTAGCATGCAGGGGGATATTTACAACTTTCTAGAAAGACCTGCGGGCTTGAAATGCTTCCTCTACCACTTTCTAGTGTGAGTACCCATCTGCTTCTATGTTTACTTATTTGGGTGGACACTTCAGATTGCTCATAAAGCCAATTGCAAAGAGTACAATACTAAGAAAAGGTCCTAGGCACTTAACCTGGGTGTTCTAACTAGACGGTCTCTGTGCTCTGCCTCTCTGTTAATTACATCAAGGGCTTCTTCCTGTATTAGGATTTTGTTCCCAGTAACAGAAGAAAACATGTCTATCCACACCTCTAGGCCTTTGACAACAAATCTGCAAACCCCTTTAAAACATGGCATCTACAATTTAAAGTGTAGATTTAGACAGGGAACTTTGCATATCATGTATATTTAAAGCTTTTGAAATATCCCAGAAAAAAATATTTGATTAAGTTGGAATATTGTTGATTTAACATTAATTAAATATTCCATGCTGCATCTATAAGCCATTTCCTTTAAAATTAGACACAGCTTCTAAATATCAAAAGTAAAAAGAATCTTTTCTCAACCTACATTAAAGGGCTGCATAAATTTGAGTAGTTTGAGATTTTTCAAAAATAAAACTACTAGTATCAGAAATCCGAGACATTGTCTCCTAGGTAAGTATGTTACCATGAGAAGAGGCTGTCTATGATGCTCGTGCATAAGGTATTCCACCGATTGTGACCACTGTTAATGGCCGTGAAGCATGAGGATTTAGGTCAGATTAGATCGAAAATATGAATAATATTCATCATGGAAGTTCAATTGAAATGCCTCCACTGAACACTGTTTGCGATTCATGTTGCTTACAAAATAGAATGCTGCCTGCTAAACTGTTCATTCACTCCTTAGATCTCGGCTGCTACATTTGTTGTCACAACCACAACTTGCGTTAGCTGTGTTTTAATTGTATGTACACAAGTAAAGCATCATTATGAGTGGAAGCGAGTAATTTAGCTGATGTCTCTCTAACAAAGTCTCTTTTTAATCAATAAAAATCTGAAAAGTTTGCCGGGCATTTATATTCAGGTGTCGCTCTCATGAGAAATACTTTGCACACATTTAGAGACTAACGGCTCTTTGCTTGCCCATGTTAGTCTTGTCTCCATAATAATAGCGCGACAGTTACAGGCATATTGAAGGGATGGTTTCCGTTGACATCAATTTTCAAGTATTGCTACGGCTTTTCAATTGGATTTGGGTCTGGACTTTGACTGGCCCATTGTATGATTTTATCTACCAAACCATTCCACTGTAGTTGTTGCAGTTTGCTTAGGCTGTGTGAGATTCCTCAGTCCACTACAGGACATTGTAATTCCTGTTAATGCTGAATAAAAGGCAACGGGCGTCTTGTTTCTGTAAAGATGTTTCAACCTTTTGACTCCGAAAGGCTTCTTCGTTAACTGCGTAGGCAGCTTTAAATCTCTCCACCAAGTCTCGACTCTTCTCTTTTGCAGCCTCTGATGGGTTTTCTTACAATATTGCCTTTTATTTACCTACATCCACCTGTCCATAAACTCTGACCAGCTAATCTATTCCTGCTAATCGACAACATCTCACACAGTATATGTGCTGCCACACCGTGTTCACCTCTGGGGATTGAGCTGTTCGGGTGATCGTTTTACATGTGTATTTTTCTGTCACACAAAAAAACAAAGATTGGTAATTTGTCAGAGTGGTCAGTAAAGCTATCGTGATTTTGGTTTCCTCCCCCCCATCCCCACCTCCATCCGCTCTCGAACCTCTGCTACTCCGCCCATCTCCTGTGTCGCCCCACACTCAGCTGACCAGATCCATCTTTTTCAATATGTTGGGGGGGTTCCTGTCTCCAGTGTGGCTATAGCCATGGTGGGGCGACCCCCGCCAGATGTTTCGCCTTACTGGGGGGGGGGGGGGGGGGGGGGGGGGGATATTTGTCGTTGGGAGTGGACTGAGTGTGGTGGGGACTTGGCAGAAGGCCAAATAAAAAAAACAAAAAAAAGAAAAAAAATTAACACAATTATATATCGATATAGTACATCACTTATATTATATACATATATATATATACATATAAATATTTTGATTATATGAAGTAAGATTGCCTGCGGGCCCATATGCTTTCTCTCTCTCCATTTGTTAAGCTCTCTCACAATCGTTCGACTACGACTGGCTTGCGCTAGATCAAAAAAAAGAACTCTAAAATGTTTTTTACCACCGTTTCTTTCATCTTTTTATCATCTTTCAGTCTCTTTTATGCCACATCTTTTTAACTGTTTCAATTTACTGGTTCTATTACTTTGGCAATGCTACCTCTCTCTGTCTTTCTTTAATTACCAAGACTGCGTTTTATAGAGCCTAGGGGGAATTATTTCAGCTCCGCAGTGAGCCAGGTCAGAACCTGTGTATGGTTATGTTGCGTGACTGGACTTTAGTCTGGCTGTCAAAGGGCAGGGCATGTTAACACTTGGACTTTTGTGTACCTGTTTCCTCGGCGTCTATACTGGTCAGCCAGGATTAGAGAAGTCTGTAGGCCTGTTGTGAGGCTGCTCCATTCGACTACGCGTGGAATAGGACAGGTGATCTGCCTGACAATAACTTTGGTAGCTTTGTATAAACTGCACAGATATCCTTGCCTGCTTTGCATTTTTAGCACCCACAAAAAATAAAAAACCTCCACCAATCACCCGCATGTATTTTCTGGTGGGCGTCTATGCTATACCCTTGTCGGGAGCTACGTGTTCCCCTGCGTGCCCAGACAACGCATGTACAGCTCCAGCTCAATGTCCCGTGTCGCTGACAACTGAGTCTAGAACCATGCGGAGTATGTGGAGTGTGACACATAGGGACAGAAAATCGACTCAGCGCTGCGTGTGATCTAATAGAAGATTAAATGACCATCAACTGTGAAACGTATGTACTTGACTACTTTATTATTTAAGCCTCAGTCATAACGTGGTCTTCAAAAATAGGAATATGTCACAACAAATATCAAGCTTTTTATTTTATTACTGTTTTGATTATGATGTTATAGTCTGTTCCTTAATACTTAATACTATATAATATTTTAGCTGGACTGCATCCGGTGTGGCGCAGTTGGTAGCCACTGTTGCCTTTTTGCAGCAAGAGAGGTTCCTGGGTTCGATTCCGGTCCGGGGGGTCTATTCGTGCATGTGATCGTTTTTTTGCATGGTTCTGCACCCTTGCATGCGTGGGTCTCTGCATCCGGGTAGCTCCGGCAGTTCGCTCCCGCTGTCCTCAACGACTATGTGCCAGCATGGTAAATTGGTCACTCTATGTCTATCAATTGCCCTTGAGGTCGTATCACTAGAGTGTCGTGGCACTCGTTGTTTGTGTGTTGCCCTGCGATGGACTGGGCGACCGTGTCCTATGGTGTACGCCGCGCTCTCGCCCTGATCTCGCTTGTCGGAGAGTAGGTGCACCAGGCTTCTCTCGTGACCGGCTACTATGTGAATCAAGCGACGTCACGAAGTGATTGCACGACTGTCACTTTATATATTTTATTAAATAATACTTTCCTCTACGTTAAGGGTTGTCCTCTAAGTAAAAGAGACTGGAAAAACCCACAAACCAAAAAAATAATCGAAAGATAATACGCTTACCCCCAGTAGACTGCTTGGATGGTATTAGGACAAAACGAAAGGGGATAGCCAAGCTCTGGCATTATTGAACAGCATAAAACTGTACACACACAGAATGCAATTCCACATTTTCTTAAATACAAGATTTAATTAACAAAAATCAGTCAACTCAAAGTCGATCATTTTTCAATCAACAAACTCTTTCTAGCTAAAACAATCAACTAAACTACCTAAGAGAATTAACTGAATAAGGAAGACTAATTTGGCTATGTACAAATATAACCAAGTTTAATCAACGATGATTGTTAGAATCGATGACGCGACAAGAGTGATGTACCATTATTATGCATGCCATGTTATGTTTGAGAACCAAGGATTATCTTTGAAGAATATGGGAAATGAAGTTAAGTTTGTACCTTGGAAAAAACTCAGGCAATAATTGGTATATTCCTTCAAACATACATTCACAATGCAAGTCAAGGACTAAAATTAATTATTTTAATAAAATAGCATTTTAAAGAATGATTTGTACTCTGATAATATAAATCCAGGTCCACCGAAATGACCCTCATTCTGGGATGAGCTCAATGCTCTCTCTGTTTAATTGCTCTTTTATGTTATTAAAAATATTTAAGGAAATGTTTTGAATAAGAACCAAACCTTTTGGATAAATGGGTCTTAATGGTGTTTAATTAGTTAACACGTTTAGTAAAATAATATTTAAGAAACTATTACTTCCTAGATTGGAAACTAACAACCTTTTTGGATAAATGATCTTTAGCTGACTCTTAAAGTGGGCGAGCACATATTCTCAGCCATTAGCGGTTGGAGCTAACAATAGAAGCTCATGGCTGGGTACCAGAATCAAACACATACTTTTAAAATACCTCTAATAAAAGAGTTGAAATGCATAAGCGTGGATGGTGCGTTATGACTGATCTTCTGTGTTTAAAAACCACCCTTTAAATAAAGTTTGTCTAAAATTAAAAAAACACAACACAGAACACATCCTTAGCTGAGTGCCATTCTGCTAGCACTTACTGTAGCTGAGTTTCTCAACACAAACAAAAACAAACGTCACTAAACGAACATTATTTAGATTATTTACCTCTAAACTAATCTTCTCTGCCAAAACACTACCTCTTACGTGAACCATGCTGAGGAGAATTTGTCCTGGGTGTTGAGGAAGCATCCACATGTGGGTAAACAAAGGGTGAACTTGCTGCTAACCTCCGCAGCTGTGGGAAAGGGCTTTAGCTGGGTGCACGTTCGGCTCCTTCAGTGGCCGTGATGCGGCGGGGTAGCTCTCGCTACCTGGACATACACGCACGCAGGAAGGCGTGTGATGCGGTCCTGGCCTTCTTTTCCAGGCCGTGGGGGGAATCCGGGACCTGTGTGAATGAGATCTGTTTGTTGGAACGCAGGGTTTCCATTCAAACAGTGACGTCACAGGAGGTCTGCTGTCCTTCTGTTCCTGGGCTGAGTTAGGAGTAGGTTACTGTGATTTATTTTGAAAATTCCAGAAAAGATCAAACTGGCCTTTAAATGTTGAAATCCATGGCTGGGGTCCCAACAGTACTGAATGAAAATCATTTTATTTAATACGTTTAACTTGAACATTTAGTTCTTAGGCATTTTATTCTTTTCACCTCAATTTAAACATAAAGATAACTGTTGGTGTGAAAGTGAATAAGTAATCTAAATAAATACAAAATCAGAATTAATAATAAACCTGCTTTTCTTATAACAAAACTGGAGCTCTTTTGAATATGTTTCAATAAACAGACATTTAAACCTAAAAAATCAGCAACAGAACACTTAACAAAAATAATGTTCAGGCTCACTATTTCAGTTTAACTTTGTCATCATATAACTGAGCTTTAATGAGACACCTGAGATTGCTTTTCTTTGATAAGCTTTAATAGATCGCAGAGTGGAAACAATTCAATTCAGTTTAATCCAGTTTATTTATATAGCTCCAATTCACAACACATGTTGCCTCAAGGCACTTTAGAAAAGTCAGGTACATACATTCCAATTAGTCCTAATCATTGAACAGTGCAGTCAGATTCAGTTATTTATTCAAATTGGATAAAAAGTTTTTCTATCTAAGGAAACCCAGCAGATTGCATCGAGTCAGTGACTTGCAGCATTCACTCCTCCTGGATGAGCATGTAGAGACAGTGGACAGTCACTGGCGTTGACTTTGCAGCAATCCCTCATAAACAGCTTTTCTTTCTCTCCCAGTAGCGGCGCGTCGTCCAGGTGAATTGCAATGACACCCCTGCTCTAGTCTTTTCCACCTGTAGTTGTTAAGGACTTCTTATTGCTTTTTTTTAATAATAGCTTTCTTATTGCCACTTCTCCAAAATGGCAATAAAAGACCAGATTTTTGGAGTTCCATCAACAGATTCTCCTAACTGAGCTGTGGATTGCTGATGCTCCTCCAAAGTTGCCATAAACCCTTTGCTGCTACTTAGATTAAAGCTCTCTTTGCTCAGTGAGTCTGCCCAGTTTATGCCTGGTTCACATGGCAGGATTTTAATGCAGATTTTTGAACCCAATATTCCCCTTCCGACATGCCCCGATTATCGTGATGACTCTTAAGATAATCTTATGAGATATCCCTGCTGTGTGTGGTGTGTTAAAAGTTATCTAGTCTACATAGGGCTATTTATTCACAGATTTTCTACATCATATCCCAGAATCCTTCACAGAAGAGCCATAGATAGACTGTGAAAACCATATCATTCTCCTTCCACTTCACAATTATGCACTACTTTATATAGTTCTAGCACATAAAATCCTTATTAAAAATTACATTTGCAAACCGCTACATTTGCAAAGTGCTGTATAAAGATTTTTTTTTAAGGAAGGTTAGTTTGCCCCATTTGTCAGCAGTGGAGAAGCAATATAGTAATTCAGTGCTGTAATTCAGGTTAACAGCCTCAATCAGGGGTTTTCTGTTTGCATTTCTTTGTGGTCAGGCTGACGAATCAGTAACTCAGAGGAAGGTGGGCAAGGCAGCTCATTGTGGGTAGGTGCTCTTACATTAGCAAAGAAATTGTGTGTGCAAGGGCATGCAGTGAGCAAGACAGAAAGTACATTCTTAAAATCAGATGTAAGTATGCATCACAAATAAACAACTTCTTAACAGGCACTGCCATTAACATGATTGTGTTGAACATCAGAAAGCTAAACCAGAGCAAAAGTCTCTTTTTCAATTTTCTGTTTGTTCTGGTTTTGGTATTTTTTTTTCTAGTTTAAATTGGGTAAAGCACTCTATACAACCATGGACATTTTTTGTCAGTAATGTTTTAAGTAACAGTAACAGTTTTATGTCCATTTGTATTTTAAGTAAAGCTTTAGGAATCATTTTTTGTGGTTCAGCATTACAGTGATGCACTGGCATCTCACAGCAAAAAACATCTTCACCCTTTCTAATATGGGGTTTGCATGTTCTTCCTGTGCGTGCATTCTGTATATTTATATCAAGTGAAGTGGTTGTCTCATGCAGTCAGCAGACATGCAAGTAAGGTTAAATAGGGGCTCTAAAAAGGGTGCATCTATACATGTGCATGCTTTTCTGTCTCTACTGTGTAATCTTTCGTTATACTTGGATGGATGGATGGATGGATGGATGGCATGACAAGGCAAGGCAAGTTTATATAGCACATTTCAGTAGCAAGACAATCCAAAGTGCTGTACATGAAAAAAAAGAAAAAGAAACATAATAGGAAAAGTACATTGCAGTGGCTTTAAGGTAATTAAATAATTAAAGAGAATAAAAAATCAATAATTAAAACGATGATAAAAAATGAATAAAATAAAAATAAGTGATTAAATGATTGATAAGAAAATGAAAGGAAAGTTGGACTGAAAACTTAACTAATAATGTTTAGATAACACATTCAAAGGCCATTCTAAACAAATAAGTTTTGAATCTTGATTTAAAGCAACTTAGGATTTCAGTGCGTTTATAGTTTTCTGGGAGTCTATTCCAGATTAGTGGAGCATTAAAATAAAAGCTGCTTCTCCATGTTTGGTTTCTGGATCTGGGTGTGCAGATTAGATTTGAGCCAGAAGACCTGAGAGGTCTGGGTGGTTGATACACTGACAACAAGTCTGTAATGTATTTTGGGGCCAAGACATTCACGAATTTATAGACTAACAGAAGTATTTTCAAGTCTATTCTTTGAGATACGGGGATCAGTGTAAGATGTGCTCCACTTTCTTAGTTTTAATGAGGACACAGGCAGCAGAGTGTTGGATCAACTGCAGCTGTCTGATCGACTTTTTAAGCAGACCTGTGAAGACACTGTTGCAGTAATCAATTCTACAAAAAATGAACGCATTAATTAGTTTTTCAAGGTCGCAGTGGCGATTGCACTAAGACTGCAAGGGAAGCTCAGCTTCCCCTAAGATGTCAAAAAATAAGTGATCAAATACATACTGTTGTGTGTACATGTCATTGACTAAATATGCACTAGAACGCACTCAACGTTTGTTCAGAATCAGCTTCTTATCACTGGTAATGACGCTGCTTTCCTCTCACTCATTCCCGCAGCTTCACAGTGCTTTAAACAGTGAGTTCAGTAGCGAAGCAAAAATGCTGGGCTTTGTCCCGCGGACGCTCAGCGTCTCTGAGGGTCTATGGGGCAGTGGGCTGGCCTCGGCTGGCCCAGACGCTCAGCTTTTGCATGATGATTGGATGATCTGAATCCCTTTTTGATTGACAGCGGAATCAGCGAATCAGCAATCTTGAAATTGAGCTTCCCCTCCTTGAAAGACCAGCATCCGTCACTGTTGGTAGATGATCATATTCTTATGTCATTCAATGAAAAGCAAATTAATTGCTTAAACATCACACAATGTGATTGTCTGGATTTTTGTTTTAGATTCCATCCCTCACAGTTGAAGAGTACCTATGATAAAAATTAAAGACTTCCACATGCTTTGCAAGTGGTAAAACCTGCAAAATCGCCAGTGTATCAAATACTTGTTCTTGCCACTGTATGCAGATTTCTGACAACCCAGAGAATCCGCAACACAAGGGACAAGCCTGAACCTCTGAATAACTGAAGGATTATCATATTTATTATGTACTTATCTTCGGAAGACCCAAAGGCCACATAAAAAAGCATTTGATTTAGGCTTAAAGGTTTAAATGGACAACTCCGTAACAAAATCTCCAACCATTACCAAGCTCAAACTCATGTCAAATCTAATTCTGCTTTTTACCTGAATTTTCAAAATGGGAATCCACAAAACTAATAATCGCAAAAAACATGAAAAATGAGAGTAATTTCAATCTTGCCATTGTTAATGAATTCAATGAACACATTAAGTCGATGGACAATACAGACAAAGCAGCATCTCTTAGCCATAACACAAGCAAAATCCACAGTAGCTTTATGACAAATAAAATCATGAAAAGAATGTTGGTGAAAAACAAAATGGGTTTAATTGGTCTGATTAATGGAAATTATTTTATTTAGGGTTAAAATTTTGCACATCCATCCATTCATCCATACTTCTGTTTCTTCAGTCAGTCTTTTTTTTTTTTACTGTGTCCTGTCCAGCGGTGTAGCGCTCAGAACTGTTGTCTGAGTTCCAAGAAGACCAACGCTTTAAAGCTCTGCTTGATATTTATAAAACAAACGGAATAAACAGAAATTAGGGCTACATAGTTTTATATAAAAGGTAAACCTTTGTGCTTGGTCACTGGGGAGTATTTTACACTTCAAATATATTTTCAGTCACTGAGAGATTAGGTCTGTGGTCATGGATAACCAGTATCCCAATGTTCTGGCTGCTGTGTAATTATTTCTAAGCTTTTAACTTATAAAGGGCTTTGTTATAGGTTGGTTTAGTTGCCTTTAATCACTCAAACCAAACTGTAAAAGAAAATTGCTAAAACCTTCCATCCTTTTCTGATTTTGCTCAACTAATGAATTTGTTGAATGAAGATATTTCAGTAAAAAGAAATCCTCTCTGCTTTACACTCATGCTCCCTGTGCCCTGCTGCAATGGTATTTATTATCAGGAGTAACTGCTGACAGTTACAATTGTCAGCTCTAGTGTTCCTTACTTACAAAGGAGCGGGAACTTGATCCTCACCATCATTTAAAATTAAAGCCTCTAACCATTCATCACTAACAGTCCTTTAAGTAACTCTTAATTTTTAATAGCGATTGCTGGTGGTCATCTATTTTCCTGTCCTCTTTGGTGAGCAGCAGTGAAGAAAAGATGAATAATGGGCTGAATGCAGCACTGATGACATCCTTAATAGGTCAGCTCTAAAGGGCCCGCTCTACATTAAGACAATAAATAACACACACACAGGTGGTTAACTACTTTATTTTTGTCAATTGTAGGGAGCCTCGTTATGACAGATTTTAGTTTACAAAACTCATTTTTGTTTCTTAGAGTTACACTCAGACCTGCATTTATCAGTAAGAAGTGAAAGAAGGGGTGTGTTGAAAAGCCTAACGGCCATGGCAACGCTCTCCAGGTTCACTGTTGCCCCATTTCAACTTGCTCTATTTAGGAAATGTGGCTAAGCTTCACCTGTTCTCGCTCTTATTGGCACGGAACCTGTTGTGTTTCCATTGACTCACTGATGGAGATGGAGTTGTGGCTTGAAGCCCCACCTTCAGCCATCAGTGTAGAGCACTGTGCTGCTATTAATGTTACTGTGTGATATTGTCAAATTAAAGTAATCTGAGTGAAATAAATAAGCAAAGTACAAATAATGTTTGTATTATTGGATATGCAAGAATGTCTTATGTGTTTTTTACATGTATAAAATGGTCCACTGTGATAATTATCTGGACACAGCCCAGCCAGAACCTATAAAATAAGGCTCAGGGGAAGCAGGGAGGAGAGACGATGCTGTTTGGACTGGTGAAGCTCCAAAGTTTGCCTAAAGAAGTTAACATTTTCGGCTTTATGATGAAGTTTTTGCCTCAGCAATGGCAAAAACGAGGACAAGGACCTTAAAATGGTAAAAGGCCTGAACTTGTATAGCGCTTTATCAAGTCCCTTGAGACCCCAAAGCACTTTACTCTACAATCTGTCATTCATCCATTCATACTGTAAGAATTGTGATTGATGAATTAATATTAAGAATTATAATTTAAAATAATAATTAAAAAAATAAAATTTCTTAACCAAAAATCATTACTTATGAATTGAAATCAGAGATGTCCTCTGGTGTTGTAATTATGGCTCAAAGCCCTTGATAATTACAATTATTAAATGCTCAGGAATAATTGATAATTATTACTAGATGTCACTGTTTAATCAAACGCTTCACCGAAGGTGGGGGAACTTTGAACTTCTTTTGACAGACAAATCACTCTTGCTCAAAATAAACACAAACGCTTTCTCTTTATCTACGTGAATATTTATTAAATGAACAGCCCTGATAGACCTCGCTACTCTGATTCGATAATCCTCACCTAATCAGGCATGCAAAAATTCTACACAAAAGGGGTAAAATAACTAACTAAACAAGACAAAACAACCTTGAGTGTGTGTGGAAGTCAAACCAGCAGTTATGGCAAAAACAAGGGAAAATATGGTACTGGGCGAAGCTTTTGGAGTGGCCTCCACCAGGCTGCAGTCATAAAACCCCCAAAGTTGGAGTTCAGTGAAACACAAAGGGTCATGAAACCTTTAGGCGGCAACCAGTGGAAAAACACTAAGAGTGTAGACAATGGTACAGTGAATATTCCACCATGAGGTTCTAGCAGTCCAACTTTAAGTTCACCTGAGTCTGTGCTCAGGTGTTCAAACACGTGAGACACGCACAGCTTCAAAGCGCGGCGGCTTTCAGAGTCCAACAGCAATCAAAGTTTCACTGCATGCACATACAACTTAGAACACATTGGACAATAAGTGGCGATACTAAATCGCTCTAAAATCCTACTCTATCCTGCCCAAGCTATTTCTAATAGAAAAAAAACGAAATGGGATTACTTGGTGTCGTCTTCTCTGGAGCAGGGGGAGAGGGGGGAGTTTGTTACGCGTCCGTAACAAACTCCTTTGGCAAAAGGAAAAAATATGATGGACCGTCAGCAGTCTACTGGAACAAAAACAAAGAGGAAAATTTTGTCTCCTTGGAAAACCTCCGTGGGTTTTTCTTGGGTTACATATCAAATCCACGCCTTCGATCGGTAAAGTAAAACTTGCAGGTCTTCGTATCCCTGCAAGGTTAGCTTTTTGAGCTTCTCTTGAGTTTGGCCAGTGAGGAGAATTAATGAAAACCCACGTGTGGTTTCTTCTCCAGAATGATGCTCCTCTGTTGCGTGGAAACGCATTTCAGTTTCCAGCGGGAGAAAAAGCAAAGGTGGGGCGTCTCCCGTGTCCTTATATAGCCCACTGTGACATCAGAGCTGTGACGCCCCTTCCTATCAGCTGCAATTCCTGCTGGGAGTTGTGGTAGCAGACCATACTGGGGTATATAGTAGCAGATGACACTGGGAGGTATAGTAGTGAACAAATGGTCCAACAATACACACATTCACACACTGACAGTGGTGAGCTACAATGTAGTCACAGCTGCCCTGGGGTGCACTGACAGAAGTGAGGCTGCCATAGACAGGCGCCACTGAGCCCTCTGACCACCATCAGCAGACATGTCCGGTGAAGTGTCTTGCCCAAGGACGCAACGACTGAGACGGACAGAGCGGGGGTTTGAACCGGCAACCCAGCGATTACAGGACGAACTTAAAACGCAAAACTGTGTTTTTCTGACCACGGTGACATTAGTTTGAGGTTGGAAATGGGATATTCATGTTCCGCAGATTCAGCAGGGTCTTCTTCCCTTTTGATCCGATACAGGCAGTCTGATTTCGGGAAGCTGGTCTCTGTCTGCCCCCTCCTTCTGCAGACAGTGGTTAGATTAAGGACCGTTCATGGTGGTACTGTTTTGTGTGCTGTTGGGGAAATTTATTTGCATCTGAACAGCTGATTTTATCTGTGATCAGCTGGTTTAGGATATTATTAAATACAGTGCCCCGTCTGTGTGTAATTCGGAAAGCTGAGATGATGTCCTTTTTCTTTTCTTGCAGCCTTCAGGCATGGTTTCTGATTTGTAAATAGTAAAATTATATAAAAAATTGGCCTGCCTTGTGGTCATTAATATTATTGTAGTTGCTCTTGAGTTTTATTAACTTTTCCCTGCGGTACCTTGGCGAAAACCTTCTAATTTCTCCTGGTTCCATGGCCAATCAGTAAACAGCAGTCAATTCAAGTCACAAGTAGTCCCTAATCAGCCCAGGTCATACCTGCTCGGGAGCAGGGTTGAAAAAAGTAGGTACTGTACGGGAAAAAACAGTAATGGAAAAATGCACAAGGGGGCTAAGTGGAGTGGAGCCGGGCTAAATGGAGCCAGTGGAAAAGAGAGACTTTACAGATATAACCTACAACTTATGAATGCAATAGAATCATTCTTTTCTGAGATTATCACCAAAAACATTAATGATTGTGCCTTGTTTACTATGGTCTACAGGTTAACAAACCCTCCTGTGTTTGTAGCATCTAAACTCCACTCTACCAGGGCCTGCAGTGAATTTGCTAACCTCTTTACTGAGAAAATTCAGAAGATGAGAGGGGTAGTGTGTACATCAATATCAAGTCCAGCACCAATATTGTCTCCAATCAGAACAAATTGAAACAAATTGACACAACTCTGCCAAATCAACTACAAAAGCTTAGAATACATTATGCACAAACTAAGCTTCTCCTCCAGCTGTCTTGATATTTAACCTATAGCTTTCTTTAGGAAGGTTATTACATTTTAATTGGTTAATATAATAAACTCACACCCAGGCCTTAAAAACAGCAATTATCAAACCACTGTTGGAAAAAAACCCAAAACCATTTGGACAAGTTCTTACTGCAAAATTACAGGAATATCTCAAATCTCTCCTTCATCAGTAAGGCGATTGAAAAAGCTGTGCTTCAACAGTTTAAATACCTTCTTAACAATGACCAGCCATTTTGATGTTTGCAGGTCAGGTTTCAATGCTCACCACAGTACCAAGACTCCCCCTGTCAAGATGTTTAGTGACATCCGCATAAATGCAGACTGTGGATAAAACACAGGGTTGGTGTTATTGTACTTCAGCATTTGACACTGTTGATCACAGTATATTATTGGAACGACTTGAAAATTGGGTTGGTCTCTCTGGTAGAACACTGGTTTGAGTCTTACATGAAGGACAGAGACTTTTTTGTGTCAGTAGGTAACTTTACATCAGAGACCACAAAAATCACTCAAGGTTCCAGACCCTTCTATTCAAATTCTACATGCTCCCCCATGCTCAGATCACAACAAACAAGATAAGTTACCATAACTATGCAGACGACACACAGCTATATCCAATGTCACAAGGTGACTATGAACCTTTTCAAGTGTTGGGTAGATGCATTGAACAAATCAATAAGTGGATGTTCCATAATTTCCTTAGTTGAATAAAACCAAAACTGAAGTAATTCTTTTTGAACCAAAGGAGGAACCTATTTTTTTCTTTCCTCATTTTCTCATCTGTGCTTCCATCAATGTTTGACGTTTAACATTTTGGGGAATGTCACTTTTGTCCAGTGTGAGCATCTGTTACCGTGAGACTCTATTCAACTGGCTAAATACTACATTAGCATGTAAAATGTTCATAAGACCTGGAATATATTAGCCAATAATTATTGCACTCCAGGCAGTCTTTTGTGATATGAAAATTGTACACACAGATATTGTGATGATGATATATTCGCAATATATTGTGCAGCCATTACATTTTCACATTTATGTACACAAATGAGGTGGTATCATCAGAAATTTAAGTTTATTTAAGCCTGGCACAAATCCAGGTTTAAGTGTTCATAAAATCCTGTAATTGAACATGAGTCACGGTGAAGCAAAAACAGTATTTTTTTTTTTAATATACGGTCTTTGTCATGTTCTGAAATTATTTAAATATAAAAATGTGCATACCACTAAAAAGGCAAACTGAAAAAGTTTTTTGGAAAATCTAAGTACACCCTAAAAACTCTGGATATGTACCAAATACACAAAACTTTTACTGGAGGTTCATGTTCTTTTTACCATGACTGTATTTAATTAGATAACACCTTATGGCCCCTTTCCATCAGTATCTATTCAACTCTACACAGTTCAGGTTGTTTTCCTTTACAATTGCGACCATCTCAAGGAGAGTGGTCATAGCAAGGCCACCCCTAAGTCTGAAAAGTTACATGATATGATTGTTTGTCATGAGGCAGCAATAGAGGACATTGAAGCAATGTTAAACCTACTGCTAAGTCTATGGCTTTTTGTCAGACTTAAAGTAAAAGAAGAAAGACAGAGAATGCAACGGGTGGCGCGACAAAACACGTGTGGGAAAGCTAATGGTGCCTAATGCTAGCTTGCCTTAGTGTTCATGTACACAATAACCCCAGAGCAAAGCGATTTAGTAGTTAAAGATATTCGTACTCGTATTTGTCATGTTCTGCTTCATTCATGACCGGGTTGTGGAGGCAGCAGACTCAGTAGAGACACCCAGACACCCTTCTCCCCAGAAACCTCCTCTAGCTCCTCCGGGGGGAGCCAAAGGCGTTTCCAGGCCAACCGAGAGACATAGTCCCTCCAGCGTGTCCTGGGCCGCCCTTTGGGCCTCCTCCCAGTGGGATGTGCCAGGAACACCTTCCGAGGAAGGTCTGTCGATCTCCTGCTTCATTCTCCCCTCACTCGTGAACAAGACCCCAAGATACTTTAACTCCTCCACCTGAGGCAGGAACCGCCCCAGTGCATGCTGTAGGTCTTGGCTAGAGGGGGCAAGCAGGACCACGTCATCTGCGAAAAAAAAAAAGAGACATATCCACTGGTTCCCAAACTAGAGCCCCTCTGGCCCTTGGCAGTGCCTAGAAATCCTGTCCATAAAAGTTATGAACAAGACCAGTGATAAAGGGCAGCCCTGCCAGAGTTCAACAAGCACTGGGAATCATATCTATGCTCTGTTTACTTCAGATAGCTATGCTGTTTCAAGGTTATTGCTGCAGACAGTCAGTCTTGGCATTTAACCAAGCCTCCCAGTGGTGGGATGTTATTGCTCCTAGTTTAATGAACATGCAGTGGTTCCAGAACCTTATGATGTCTGAACAAATGTTAAGCTTCCTGTGTTTTAAAACTATGTTCAATAAATGAAATAGGACAGCCTGTCCTAAAACAGATGTCAGGGCAGAAGCAGGGAAGTATGGCAGGTCCAAATTAAGAGAGTTGGAGGAATACCCATTGTAGAAAGAGATTCTGGAACAAAAAAAACACACACAACTCAACAATATTTGCAATAAGTCAGCGTGCGAAACGTTCGTGAAGATTATATTGATGCTGGCTAGATATCTTATTTATTGTCCTTATGCAGGAGGCAACAACTCTACTTTCAGAACAAAGGAAGCTTACCCCTAAAGGATTGACTAGCATAAAAGAGGCTTAAAGTCACAAAACATTCACCATTATTCACCAGGAATCCAGTAAAGTAGATGCAGAGTCTAGGGTGCACTTCCTCAAATTGCTCAGTGCCTGTAAGTAGCACCCTTTTCTTTGAATCACTTCCAATTAGTTTGAACCACTCTGGCCGTTGTCCTTGAGGGTGGGGGGGGGGATATCCACTAGAAATAGTAGGTCTCACCTCCATGCACAGCGTGGGCTCTGGAACCCAGCTCCTCAAGAGAGGCTGGACTTTCTTCTACTCTGGAGTGGCCCGCGGGGAGAGGCGGCGAGCTGGGGTGGGTTAGCTTGTTGCCCCCCAGCTCAGCCGTCTCGTGTTGGGGTTTACCCCAGTGGATGAGAAAGTCGCATCCCGGCGCCTTCGGGTCTCTGAATGTCGCTTCGGACTACGGGCTGAGCGGTAGTGTGGAGTGCCTGGCCTTCTTGATTATTGGACTTCTGTGCTAGTCATTGTGCTAGATTGTCCACAATGAACACTATGTTCAAGCATAAGGGTGTTCATCAGTGCACTTGGCACCACACACCCTAGGCAGGAGGTCAATGGTCGACTTTGTTGTCGTGTCTTCAGACCTTCAGCCACATGTTTTGGACACTCTGACACAGCTTCAGGAGGAGCAGTGTGGTTTTCATCCCAGCTGTGGAACATTGGACCAGCTCTACGCCCTCTGCAGGGTACTCGAGGGTTCATGGGAGTCCAACCGGTCCACATGTGTTTTGTGGACCTGGAGAAGGCATTCGACTGTGTCTCTCGTGGTACCCTGTGGGGGGTGCTCCAGGAGCACAAAGTTGGGGGCCCTTTTTTAGGGGCCGTCCGATCTCTGTACAAATGGAGCAGGAGTTTGGTCCGCATTGCCGGCACTAAGTCGGACCTGTTCCTGGTGCATTTTGGACTCAGCAGGGCTGCCTTTTGTCACCGGTCCAGTTCATAACTTTTATTGACAAGATTTATAGGTGCAGCCAAGGGCCGGAGGGGGTCTGGTTTAGGGACCAGTGGATTTCGTCTCTTCTTTTTGCAGATGAAATGGCAGATGACACTGGGGCTCGCAGCCGAGTGTGAAGCGGCTGGGATGAAGATCAGCTCCTCCAAATCCGAGGCCATGGTTCTCGACCGGAAAAGGGTGGCTTGTCCTCTTTAGGTTGGAGGGGAGTTCCTGCCTCAAGTGGGGTCTTGTTCACGAGTGAGGGGAGAATGGAGCGGGAGATTGACAGACGGATCGCTGCAGCTGCCGTGAATGGGGACGCTGTGCCAGTCCGTTGTGGTGAAGAGAGAGCTGAGCCGAAAAGCAAAGCTCTCGATTTACCAGTCAGTCTACGTTCCTACCCTCACCTATGGTCATGAACTTTAGGTCATGACCGAAAGAACGAGATCCCAGATACAAGCGGCTGAAATGCGCTTCCTCCGTAGGGTGGCCGGGCACTCCCTTAGAGATAGGGTGAGGAGCTCGGCCATACGGGAGGAGTTCAGAGTAGAGCCGATGCTACTCCACATTGAGAGGAGTCAATTAAGGTGGCTCAGGCATCGATACCGGATGCCTCCTGGACGCCTCCCTTGAGCGGTGTTCCAGGCACGTCCCACCGGGAGGAGGCCCAGGGAATGGCCCAGGACACACTGGAGGGACTATGTCTCTCGGCTGGCCTGGGAACGCCTTGGGCTCCCATCGGAGGAGCTGGAGGAGGTGTCTGGGGAGAGGAGAGTCTGGGTGTCTCTATGGAGTCTGCTGCCCCCGCGACCCGGTCCTGGATGAAGCGGAAGATGACGAATACGAGTACAAAACAAAAAATGTATAAGATGTGAATACTTTTGCTAGCACTATAGATGTGAGTGCTATATGACCATCTGTTATAACAGTTACAGCTCTGGTCAAAAGGACAGATTTATTTGCACTTTAAGTGTTGTACAAAAATCTTCATGTTGATTTAATAAAGTCAACTAAAGTAAATATTTAAGATTTGTTTCAGTTGCAGCTTAAAGCTCGTTATAGTGCATGTTAATGAGTTTGCTCTGGCTTCTTGTAGATAGACAGTAGAATATTTAATATTAGAACCTGTACAATTGAACAAGGGTTACATGTCCTCCAACCATGTTGCACGCAGACAGAAATACAAGCATACAAAAATGAAACTGAATTTATGTCAGAGTAAGTCAGACTCAGTAAAAATCCTTTGGACGTGGGACAGCAAATGTGGCCATGTGTCCAAAAAGTCTTACGCAATGGTGTCGAGCATTGCCAGCTCACAGACAACCTGGGCAGTGACCCACCACCACCTCACCCCTCACGTTTGTACCACTCCCTCTTTGTTATTTACAGAACCAAAGGAAATAAGGATGCTGCCCTCCATGACTCCTTCATGACCTTCCAGACTAGAGTCAGATTATACCCACACTTTAATGCGATGTGATACAGAGGAAAGCATGTTTGAAGTAAAAAGGTTAGAGCTGAAAATCCTCAGACGAATGACATCAGCATAAAATAAAAACATAAACTTTGCAGTATTTTTTAAAAACCCTGTTCCTGTCATTAAGAGGTCATCACATGACACTGCAAATTCGGTCTTTTTGTCCTACTATAGCTTCACTGGTTGAGAGTAGAGGAAGAATGGCACCTGTTTTTTCCACATGAAAATGCCAGATGCTGTCTAAAAGACTTGGATGTGTTTTTACATCTGGACAGATTACTGAAATAACTTCAGTGAATCCTCTGTTTCCATGCCCCACCCCCACCCCCCTGTTTGTGAAGAAGAAAACCTCTTATTGAAAGCTTCTACATAGGCTAGATATACGTAACCCCTGGTTGGTCCTTTTTTGTCACTGTGTTGAAAAGTCTCAAATCCCAAGTCTTTTTCTGTTTTAATGTAGCTGCTTGCTGGTGTAATCTTTTTTCCCCTAATGAAATATGGGGATTTAACATAGCCCATTTGATCTTATCCTTTTCTAAGCAATTGTGTTCTCAGTTTTTCACTGCATTGGTGATTGGCAGTTTATAGTTGAAACCAGTTATTTACATACACTGTATAACACAATGACATTTTTTTCACTGTCTGAGAATTAATCAGTCTAAACGCTTCCTGTTATAGATTACTTAGGATTACCAAAAGTATTTATATTTGTTAAATTCCAGAATAAGGAGAGACAGGTTTTTTATGACTTTCTTAAAACTTTGAAGTTTACATACACTAGAATTACTATGCCCTTAAACATCATTATCTTCATCATCATAATAATCATTTATTTATTTATAAAGCGCTTTACAAACCAAAGGCAACTAAAGTGCTGTACAGGTAAATAAAAAACTAAAATGGAAGATATAAATAAAAACCGCCAAACACAGATGTGAGCGCCGTCCAGAGCACGCTCGGGGGTGGTGGTGGTGGTTTGGGGCCTGCTCCTGGAAGGAGGACTGCCTCTATGCCAGGCTGGGGGTGCCTTCCCGGCGTCTCTGGCCTGGTGGGTGGCTGAACCTGAGGCTGTGGTGGCTAAGGCTTGGTGGGTTGGGGGTGTGGGGACTTGGAGGCTAGGTGTACCTGCTGATGCCTGCGTGGTGCCTGGTGTCCTGCTTGGACCGGTGGGTCTGTGGGTCCTGCGCTCCTGACAGTAGGCTTGCTTCACATATTTCTCCCAGACTGCTCCCGCCTGGAGCGGTGTCCACCCTGTGGGGACTTCACTCTGGCATCTTTGGGGATCTCTTGTCGGCGGTGTAGGTGTGGGCAGGACAAAGGACAAAAGGAGGCAGTTGGGGATCACAACCTAGCCACAACCCCAATTTTAATGCTCTTTAGATTTCACAGTACTACATACACACATGCAAACACTGTGGGGGTGGAGTGTCTGGGCCTGAGGAGCATGGCTCCTGGCCGGTGCCTGTGCTGGTTCATTGCGGACTGGAGGCATGTTGAAGCATTTTATTTTTCAACCATCTAACCCATTGAACCCCAAGAGAAGTTCTGTACAGCACCAACCAGACATGACTACAACGTTAGTCACAGAATATAGTGGAAAAAAAGATGACGAGGCTCGGATGGAATAACCATGATTGTGCCTGGATGCTGATATAGTGTAATCCAACCTAAGCTCCTCTTTGCGATGAAATAGGGAGGGGGGTCAGAAAATTGGGCTGTTGAGGTCTGCTGCGCTGTTTGGCAACACTGTTTTGTACCAATTTATATAACTGTGTAGGTTGTATGAGCGTGCTTTGGACTGTGTGATGTTTCTGATGCCCTGTTAAAATTTCGACTGGGGCCTAGATGTGTGGAGTTTGACTGTTTCCCACATGCATGAGTGGGTTTTTTTAGGATACCTTGTGTTCCTTACACAGTTCAAAACCTGCTTGCTAGGTTAATTATTGGCTCCAAACAGCCTATTGGTGTGAAAGTGTGTTTTCATTCATCTTGTTTGTAAGTCAAATTGAGAATCTGTGGCAAGACCTAAGATTTTCACAGATACCCTCGATCCAATCTGACTGAGATTTTTCTATTTTCCGTTAAAGGACAAGCAAAAGATTCACTTTCTATGTGTGCAAACCTTGTGGAGACATATCCAAACAAATTGCCACTATAATTGCAGAGAAATGTGGTTCTAAAGAGAAAAGGGGGGACATGAATATAAATTCATGTCACACTGTCCACAATTCAAAAGTAGCACATAGTTGGGCCCCCAAAACAGCGGGTAGACCTGTTTTTATTAGAGAATCATTGTTACTGACATATTCAAATCTTAAAAAGAGAAACGTTAGTAGCAACAACTTAGCTAAATAAGGCAAATTTTACTCTCTGTCTCTGTAAGAGACAAGGAAAAAAAAATCTGTGCTTGAGTGTTCCCCCTTGACTTTTTAAATAAGGCAAACCTACAAAGCCCTGTTAATTTTTAGGACCCACAATTATTTACATATCCCTTTGTTTTCAGTTTGTTTCACTTGAATCCAAGCAGGTAAACAAAAAAGGAAAAATTTTAATTAAAAAATTTAAATCATTTTTGTAGCCCACGAGCACTTTAACATAAAAATTTTGGCTCATGTGGCAACAAGTTTGGACACTACTGATTTAAAGGAGGACAGTTCTTAATGTTTACCTGATATTGCTGGCAGGCATATACTTTTTCAAACTTCCTTTTTCCTATAAAAATCAGTATTAGATGGAGCTATGTGAAAGCTGTGACTGAAAAGGAAGTTTTTGATTTATCCGATGACCCAAGAGTAAAACCAAATGGTTTTTCTGTTAGTTTATAATGCTAAAAGGGTGTTTGCGCTTAACACTGTTGTTGCCTTGTGACCATAAGGTTTTCACACATTTATGTTAGCTTAAATTTCAATTAGTATTTGATTCCTTTAACTTCAGTGATTGATAATAACTAAAATTTAAAATGCGCACTCTGTGTTCTCTTTATATGCTGTATATTTTGTTTATGTGCACAGTGAGGTATTTGACGTTTTCATAGCTTACATAGCCTGAGTGTCACTGCTGACTGAGTGGATAGTTTAGTGTGGCTCTATGCTCTATCTTAGTGCAGCCAGACAGATTTGCAGTCAACAACACTCGCTAAAACCCCAGCTGTTTTGTTTTAATCAGATCCCAGGGTTTTGGCCTGGCAAAACAAGGTTAGCTAATGGCTTTGAGGGACTCAGTCATGTCTGCAGGAAAAAAGCACTTAACAGCAGCGTCAATGCAGAAATTCTTAGGACATGGCATTAGTTAAATATGAAATCCTTTTGTCTAACTGCTGTCTGTAACTGATAAAATAGCATCACTTAAAAAAATTCAGCTCACATGACTGTTGTCATGGGTAGGTAAGTATTCTGCAATGTTTTGTTTACGGTATTGGGAAATGTTTAATGTCAAGAATCGTAACCTTATTATACCAGCACATAGCACAACATACCATAAGTAAATTCTGTTACTAAACACAAATCCCATTAGTCCTATTTTTCTTTCTAAGTTGATAAATATTTGTAGTTAAACATTTTTTTCTTGTTTTTTTTTAACAACAAGCAGATACTGAAAAGTGAACAGTCTTAATTAGTACATATAAGTGATCTGCTTCACTTTTAGTTTTTTTTTTTAAATATAAGTTACAAAGAAGCACAGAAATAAACTACTGGTTCATCTCTTAACCTGCCTTATCTTGTTCAGAGGATGCCTGGTGGCACTATCCAAAGTACACATGTAGTACTTTGCAAAAGTATTCACACCTTTCGCAAATGGGGCTGCATGGTGGCGCAGTTGGTAGCACTGTTGCCTTGCAGCAAGAAGGTCCTGGGTTCCCGGGGGTCTTTCTGCATGGAGTTTACATGTTCTCCCATGTCGTCTCTAAAACTGCCCTTAGGTGTATGAATGAGTGTGTGGATGGTTGTTTGTGTGTTGCTCTGCGAGGGACTGGCGACCTGTCCAGGATGTACCCCGCCTCTCGCCCATTGACTGCTGGAGATAGGCACCAGCTTCCCCGTGACCCACTATGGAATAAACGGTAGAAAATGACTGTCTGACTGACCTTTCTCAAATGTTGTCACATTAGAACCACACACTTTAATGCATTTTATTTGATTTATTTTGGTACACCAACACAAAGTAGTGCTTAGTTGTAAGGTGAAGCAAAAATAATTTAACAATGATTTTCACATTTTTTGAATTAAAAAATCTAAAAAGTGCTGCATGCATTTGTATTGTACCCTGTTCACCCCATCATCTAAAAAAATAGAGTATGGCATGACTCCAAACCTACCAAGACATGACTGTCCAACTAAGGTGATAGGCCAGGCAAGGAAATCATTAAGAGGCCAAAGGGGTCTCATGTGGGGAAATCTGTTACTGCACTCTACCAGTCTGGTCTTTATGGAAGAGTGGCAAGATAAAACACATTGTTGAATGAACATCATAAGAAATCCTTTTTACTAATTGCACCAAGTCATTGCAAACGTGGTGAGATAAGACCAAAATGGACAGAAGGGTTCTAAGGAGTTACCTCCTCCTCAGGTAGAAATGTTTGATTTTATGTAAAAAAAAAATATGGATCTGAAAGTACAGAGTGCATCAATGAACGGATTAAAACATTAAATTTTCCAACAGGGGCCTCATTCAGCCCTAATATATTAAAATTCATTAATTTTTGTCGCTAGTCTAACTTTTCTTTACCTTTCTTTACTTTTCTTACTTTCCTTTATTATGCCAATGTAATGTACTTTGTATGTTTGTTTGTCACTGCAAAGTACTTTTCTCATCATCTATTTATAGATAAAAGCAGAATGCAATGATTTGCAAATCCTGATCATCTATACGCAATTGAATACACTAGAACGACAAAATATTTGATGTTCAAACTGACAAACATTATTGGTGTTTTGCAAAAATTCATTCATTGTGAATTTGATGCTGTTTGTAAACAACCAAAGTAATTGTTTACAAACCATTTGTAAACATCTGCATAAGCAAACAGTGCAACAGTTTAAGAACAATGCTTCTCAACATTGGGAATTTAGGGATTTGATCATCTACAGTCCATAATACTATCAAAAGATTCAGAGATTCTGGAGAAATCTCTGCATGTAAGCAGCAAGGCCAAAAACCAACATTGAATGCTTTTGACCTTCGATCCCTCAGGAGGGACTGCATTAAAAACCATCATTCTGTAACAGATATTACTACATGGGCTCAGGAACACATCAGAAAACCACAGTCAGTTAACACAGTTCGCCGCTACATCTACAAGTGCAAATCAAAACTCCAAGGAAACTATGGAAAATCAAAACTACCATGGAAAGAGAAAGCCATATATCAGCAACACCTAGAAACGCCGCCGGCTTCAATGGGCCCAAGCTCATCTGAGATGGACTGATGCAAAGTGGAAAGGTGTGCTGTGGTCTGATGAGTCTGATGTTAGCTCCCATTGCATCAGTAAATTGCACATGATTGAAGGCACCATTAATGCTGAAAGGTACATACAGGTTTTTAGAGCAACATATGCTGCCATCCAAACTACGTCTGTTTCAGGGACGTCCTGCTTCTTTCAGCAAGACAATGCCAATCCACATTCTGCAAGTGTTCCAACAGTGTTGCTTTGTAGTAAAGGAGCGCGGGTACTAGACTGGCTCTCACTTAATATATTCCTTAATTCTGGAAATAATAATGTTGAATCCTGTGGCTTGTGTCTACATTGTCTGTTTCATGGCTTTAAATGGGAAATGGTTTTAAATCTTTAGTCCCATATGTTGCTCAAGCAGGTGTTTCATTAAAATCTTCCATTCCAAAAATGTGACTGGCTGATGCACCTTGTAGGCCACAACGATACATCCAAAAGGCCTTGCAGAATATCCTTCATCTACATTTACCCAAGCGTATAGAAAAAAAGATTTTAGATTTTTTTTTTTTTACATTTGTGCTTTGAGCTGAAGTTAGTTATGAACTGATAGTGATTCTTAAGGATAGGAGAGAGAAAGCAGCGTGTCTTTGAGTACAAGTCACTGGGAGCAGTAATTAATCCCTATAGAGTTAAATCATTGTCCCATCTGGCCAGCAGGTCATGTGTGCGTGAGAGGAATCCTCTTTCAGCATCCTTTCTCTTCATCACTTCACTTTGTGTTAACCTCACAGCATACATAATCTGTCAAGCAGAGCACATCTTCTGCTTTTTAACTGGATCATCTGAGAATCCAGATCCAGTGATATGTTTCTCTTTCAGAGGGAAAAGAAATATCTCGGTTTATACAGTTTTCTGCGCTGTATAAAAAGACACTGAATTTTTTTCCCCTCACCATCTGACAGGTCAGTTAGGATTACCAAATTTAAATTTGTCAAATGCTAGAATAATAAGAAAGATTCTTTTAGACAGTTTTAAATCCTTATTTTTCTTCAAATTCAGAAGTTTACGTACATTTCCCTAATATTAGGTAGAATTCCCTTTCAGATTGTATAACTTGAGTCAAACGTTTTATGCAGGAATTTTGACCAATTCTTCCTGACAGAACTATTGTAACTTTTTATGTTTGTAAACTGAGAAGGGAATGAGTTCAGAGCTTTGGAATAGCCACTCCAAAACGTTGACTTGATTTCCTTACGCCACTTTGTAACCAAACTTGTGGTATGCTATGGGTCACAATGCATTTGGGAGACCCATTTGTGTCCAAGCTGATGTTGCTTTAATATTTCCACACAATATTCTTTGGTTATGATGCCATTTATTGTGTGAAGTGCATCAGTCCCTCCTGCAGCCAAATTCTTGAACGGTGTGACAGGTGGGCATTCCCATGGTGTTTATACTAAGGCCTAATTGTTTAGCAGATGAACATTGTACCTTCAGACAACTGGCAATTGTACTGAAGAATGAACCAGACTTGTGGAGGTCCACAATTTCTTTTCCTGATTTCTTGGCTCATTTTTTTTTGCATTTTTCTAATATGTCACATAAGGAAGCAGGGAGTTTAAGGTGTGCCTCCAAGTAACTCAAATGTTGTGAATTTATCCACCAGAAGCTCATAATGTCATAATGTTAACTGCCAACCTGACCCACATGCAGAGAACAACCAGAGACTGATAAGATTAATGAATGTTTATTTAAACAAATGATCCAGGGAACAGGAAACAAGACAGGAACCGCCTGGCTGCGGGAGAAGAGCAGAGTTACAAACTGGACCTCAGAAAAAGCACCAGAACTGATTGTGCAGCTTACAGGTAAGCGCAGGGAAATCCACCAGGGGAAATGGTCATAGATCCAGTGGTGTGAGAGAGAGAGTGGTCACCTTCACCCGCTGTGATTGTCGAGACGGGCCGAACAGGAGGTGCTGGGAGGGTGGACTGGATTCGCTCGGCTGGAGGCTCGCAGAAGAGTCAGCCCAAAGGTTCAATCCAGGAATCGGTTCAAACTGATTCACTTGAAGTCTCTGGTCAACTCCATCGGATCCACAAGTCATGCACCTGGAAGTGTCAGCACAGGGTAAAATCAGTACAGAGGTGAAGCACATCAAACTTAGCTTTCAACAACGAGATCAGATTTCTAGGGTGGCCAGCAGCTGTACCATGAAGGCAAAACGCTCAGGCAACGAAGTGCAGGCGCAGCCTCTTCATATACTGCCCAGCTGATGAGCCTGATGAGCTGCACCTGTCCCAACTCCAGCACCTCCCGAAAACCGCACCTGGTGGTAAAATGGGTTAGCTGCAGGAAGATCACACCACGGATTCTGACACATAATGCCATGGCATCATCATCTTGGCTTCCCCAAATTGTCTAAAAGCATGTTACCTTATTTTATGTAAATTTCTGACATTGAAAAAAGGACAAAACAATCATAGGAAATCATAGGAAAGAAACAATCATGACACCCAGGAAGGTGTCATGGGTAGATACAGAGTCAGGCCTGGTATTTAGCAAATAGAAAAACGTCGGTACTCCTAAGTGACCGAAACCACAAAAAGCTTAGTCAGATTTAATTTCAGAGTATGAGAAAAAGAATTGTCTTAATATACTTTGTAAATATCCGGTGTCAGCTATATTTGCATTATCTTGGACATGTTATGAAACAGGAAAACCTCTTACTTAACCTTCCCAACATATGGCATGCAATCCAACTTACAGTTCATAGCATTGTAGTGCATCCTCTGACATGTGTGTTTTAAAGTGACTTTTATCCTGATGATGGTGCATGCAAATACTGTTAGTCAGGTTACTGAGAAGCTTTTTAAAAGGTTTCAAGGATTATCTCCCTTGCATGGTGAAAATGCTCCTAGGTGGTTTTTCTATTAATTCTTGTTGTGCCAAGAAAGTTGACTCAGGAAAGGTGAAACACAGCCTGCCGAGAGCCTCTGTAAAAAAATGTGGAATTAGTTTAATGATTTGTAAAATAGTGCTGTGGATTGACAAGTGAAAACATGTCAAAAGTGAAAAACTAAATATAGCTGTGCTAGGGGTTATGGCATTACTTTTTTTGATGATAAATTAATTACATTTTTTTAATCTAAAAAAAGCATGAATTAACCAGGTCTTGTAGCACTGCTGGTAATAATCCTATTATACTGTTATGGAGCGATGTGATTGCATAATACTTTGGGCAGAGATACAATCTTTGTTTTTTTGTAGCTTCAGTTGTTTTGTATTTCTTTTTTTCTCTGATATGGGAAATATAACTAAACTATTTTAAGATATTTACACTAACAAATCATGACACTTCCATGTCAATTATTTGTGGGTGTTGTTTTGGGATTTTCTCTGATCATGATTATCTTCCCCAGGCTGTGTTTTAATAGTTCTTTCCTTAGGTTTAGTTTGTTAATGATTCTTGTGTTCTCTTCTTGATGCATTGTAGTTTATGTCCTGCAAGAGTTTCCTTGGGTTAGATTGTTTTCTTGTTTGCCTGTTCATGTTCTTGTTACCCCATCCACCCAATGCCAGCTTGCAATCTACTATTCAGTCCACCTGCTCCTTGTAATCAGTCTCACTGCTTTCACCTTTGCCATGGTCTATATATACTCTTCAGTTCTGTTTGTTCCTTTCTGGTGTATACTTATGTTCATGCCGTGCTCAGTCAGACCATGTCTGCTCTGTTCATGCCAAGCCTGTCCATGACTGCTTATTTCATGCCATGTCAGCTCATTTCCTACCACATATACCCAACCTCTTGCCTGTAAGTTTTTGCTTTTTAAGTTATAAAATCTTGGATTCTCCATACCATCTGCTCCTATTTGTCTGCACTTGGGTCCTACTCTGCGTTCATTATATAATAATGCAGTTAATATGCACTGTTGTGATCACTCTCCACAATAATTAGATGTCAATGTGAACACACCAAAGAAACTTAGCCATGACAATATATTCTTCTTTGCTGTCCCTCTCCTTCACTTGTTAGTCCCATCTTTCCCTTCTCCACCTTCCTCATTCACGCTCGTCTTCTTCCAACCTCATTTAGGGGAGCTACTCGTGTATGTTTAGCTCAGGAGGCCGTATTTGTAGGCGATGTATGTACACTGACAGATGGAGCGTCTCGTCGGAATGTTTCACCGTTGCTAGGAGCTTTGGAAACACCCTTTTAACTAATAATACAGCCAGGTTGATGAAAACAGAGGAAAACTGAGACAAAGTACCTCAAACCTTATATTGTATTATATTGTATATTGCTGTTTAGCGGTTTATTTAGTTGTTATGGTTGGAAACATTATACTACTACTGTCTGCTTAAATGTATGCCTTGGTCTCAAATGGAAATGACTGTTTACTACCAACAGTTTGACAGCTTCCATCATTTGCTTGTCAAATTACAGATGCCTTTTTAAAAAATGTCAAGATTGAGCAAACATACAACATAATTGAAAGATAATTTATTTCAGTAATTAGATTTAAAAAGTGAAACATTTATAAATTCAATACACAAAATATATGGGATATATAATAAATTGGTTATTTCTTTACATTTTGATGACAAAGGCTTACATCTAATAAAAACCAAAAATCTGTTTCTGGAAAACCTATATTGAGTAAGATGTAGTAGTAAAAATGAGTAGTAAAAAATGACTTTTAATATGTTATGTTGTGGCTGTGTTATGGCCTACACAATCATGTGGAAGATTCCTGACTTGACAGATGTCCAGAACAGTCATTAATACCCTTATCAAGGTGGGTAAGGGACTAAAGATAATTGCTACGGAAGCTGTGTATTCACAGAGTGCATATTAATGTAAAGTTGAGTGAAAGGAAGAAAACTGTGGGAGTAAAAATGCTCACACGCAACAAGTATTACTGCAGCCTTGAAAGGGTTTTGTGAGAACATGTGTTTGCAGACCAATACCTTTCACACATACAGCAACAATGAACCATGGTTCACTTCACGTCTGAGGAAGCTCCACCAGAACAAGAAGGAGGCTTACACCAGCGGGGACTGGGCCCTGTATAAGCAGGCCTGGAACAAACTGACCAAGGAGATCAGGGCAGCGAAGAGAATTTACAGCGAGAAGCTAAAAAACAGCTTCTCAGCAGATGACCTGATATCAGTTTGGATTGGTCTAAAAACCTCACTGCCTACAGGAACTCATACCCTCCAGCCTGAGTAGAATCCTTGTCTAGCAGATAACTTTAACAGCTTCTACTGCAGGTTTGAAAAGCAGCGTTTCACACCGCGCACCAACTCGTCCACGTCTCACTCTGACACAAATGGTTAACATGCACCAACCACCCTCCTCTCCTCAGACCGCTGTTTGGACTTAAGATCTCTAAGGAAAATGTAAAAAGGCTCTTTCAGCATCAGGAAACCAGGAAAGCTCCAGGACCTGACAGTGTTTCCCTTTCATTCTTGAGAGCCTGTGCTGACCAACTAACTCCCATCTTCACTCATATCTTCAGCAAGTGTCTAGAGTTCCAAATGCTCCACCATCATCCCGCTCCTCAAGAAACGCTGCATCATGTGGCTAAATGAATATAAGCCTGTTGCCTTGACGCCTGTGGTCATGAAAGCCTTTGAGCATCTGGCGTTGAAGCATCTGAAGGACATTACAGCCTTCCTGCTGGACCCCCTGCAGTTTGCTTACCACGCAAACAGGTTGGCAGATGATGTGGTCATCTTGGGACTACATTTCATCCAGCACCATCTCAACCACCCAGGGACGTATGCCAAGATTCGGTTTGTGGACTTCATCTTGACCTTAACACACCGTCAACCCAGACATCCTAGAAACAGAACCTTACCCAGCTCACAGTGCCGGCCTCCACCTGTCAGTGGATCACCAGATTACTGCCTGACCGGTAACTCTTTGGCAACTCAAGAAATACAGCCTCCCACTGCTGGTCATCTTCTACATGGTCATTATTGAGTCTGACCTGTGTTCGTCCTTCACTGTATGGTTTGGCTCAGTCACAAAGCAGGACCGTTCCAAACTGCAACGAAGAATTAGATCTGTGGGGAGGATCATTGGGGCTGACCATCCCTCCATCCAGGACTTGTACAGGTCTAGGGCCAAGAAAAGGGCAGCTAACATCTCTACAGATCCCACACATCCTAGATACAAACCGTTTAGACTTTTACCTTCAGGTCGGCGCTAAAGAGCACTATTTGCAAAAACCAGCCGCCACAGAGACAGTTTCTCTCCCCAGGCTGTCACTCTGATGAACACCTAATCATCAGAGTGCCCAGATACCATGCATATTTGCAGCTCTCAACCTTATCTTCCTCTTTTGTAAAAACACTGTATATGCCCATATTTACAAAAAAAATTTATATTTCAAATGTCTTCATTGACAGAACAATGAAACTAAAGTCAGATTCCTTGTTTGTGTGCAGAAACTGGGCAAATGATAGTGATTCTGTTTTAGTGTTTATTTTTAGTGTTTTAAAGCAATAAAAAAGTACTATTTGATGCAAGGTACTGACCGGTTACTCTCTGTCTCTCTGCAGCTTCCTCATGGTCTTGGTGTGTCTTATCTTCAGTGTTCTGTCCACAATAGAACAATATGCAGAATTTGCTGCAGGAACTCTCTTTTGGATGGTGAGTATTTTTTATTAAGATTAATAAACAAAATCTGTATACACCGTCACAGAAAAACACATGGAGTTTAAATAATTTGTTACTTTCAGTAATCACGAAAAAAGATATTTGCGTGTTCATTTTAGTATTAATTTCTCCCTTAATGGCTTTGAACCTTCTAGTTGTAGAAATCCTTGTTTTTGTGTTGGGGGTTATTCATTAATTTAGAGCTTCTTTTAGATACGAGTTCAGATTTCCAAACAAAATTACATTAAAATAAGTTACATTGTAAACAATTCAGTATGAAGTTAATATATTTAGATTTAGGGAGGCTCTACTGGTAATAGGAGTGAAAATAGATATGAAACAATGAAAGTTCACAGTATTTACTGCCTTGGTACAACATCCAACCATTATCTAAACCATTTTTATTCTTTTCATAGTTGTAGGTTCTTCAGCCAATCCACATTGCCATTGGAAAGGGTTGCTGTCAACTCATATGAGTATTTTTCCTTGTATTCTTATATAGAAGTTGGCTGAACACCAGCAAAAGCCTAAACAGTAAAGTTCAAGCATTTGGCTTAATTCATATTATCGTTTTATTTAAAACCGTTTTTAATTCAATTCAATTCAGTTTTACTGTATTGCGCCAATTCATAACACATGTCGTCTCAAAGCACTTCACAAAGGGTTTGGAATGGTGTTGGGTTGTTGGGGAGTTTTAGAGTTTGGCCATTTTAAAATCAGCTATGTGTAGGGGTACTAAGTAAAATAATAAACTGATAAAGTTTGTCCACTGGTGGCCAGTGTTCTACTAAAAACAACAAGGATTTGGGGTACCCCTCTCTGTCAGACTGATTATAACCATTGGAAAAGAGAAGGGGTCATACAGGTAGCAGGAATGGAGGGTGTGTTTGCACCTCAACCATAACTGAGCCGGTTTAGGCTGAACCTGACTCCCCCTTACTCTATCCAACATGGGAGAGTGTTGTTTCCTGTCGCATTGTGTGAAAGGTTTAAAATGGGCTAAGTATATTCAATCGAATCATACAGATTTCAATTCAGGTACATACATTCTTATTAATCGTAACCATTGAACAGAGCAGTCAGATTCAGTTATTTATTCAAATTGGATAAAAAGCCTTTCTATCTAAGGAAACCCAGCAGATTGCATCAAGTCAGTGACCCGCAGTCACTCCTCCTGGATGAGCAATTAGCGATAGTGGAAGGTCACTGGCGTTGACTTTGCAGCAATCCCTCACACTGAGCATGCATGTAGCGACAATGGAGAGGAAAAACTCCCTTTTAACAGGAAGAAACCTCCAGCAGAACCAGGCTCAGTGTGAGCGGCCATCTGCCACGACCGACTGGGGGTTTGACACAAAAGCACTGATCCAGGAGTACTTTCCATGGGAAGGAAAAGTAAATATTAATGGATGTAGCTTCTTTAGTCGTTTCACCTAGAAAGAAAGAACAGATAAACTCTTGAGCCAGTTTTCAAGTTTAGAGTATGAGAATAGAGCAAATACAGTTAGTCACAGTAAAAGCTCAGTCAGTAGCTATGTCTAGGAAAAAAATGGGGTTAAACACTGAAAGACAGGACCAAGTGTATCATTGGTAGAAGGTGAGCATTAAGCTGTTGGCAGCAGAAGCTTGGACAATGACCCCGTCCAGGAAGGTGTCATTGGTAGATACAGAGTCAGGCCAGGTGTAGCTTTTAGGAATAGAAAAGAGAGAGAACGTAAAGTTAAAAGCTGAATTAACAGCATATAATGAAAAATTGGAGAGTAGTATGAGAATGTAGCAGAAAGAGTGAAAGTGGACATTGTGTCCTCCAGCAGCCTAAACCTATAGCAGCATAACTACAGAGATAGTCATAAGCCATTCCAACTATAAGCTTTATCAAAAGGGAAAGTTTTAAGCCTAGCCTTAAAAGTAGACAGGCTGTCTGCCTCACTGACTAAAACTGGGAGCTGGTTCCACAGGAGAGGAGCCTGATAACTAAAGGATCTGCCTCCCATTCTACTTCTAGAGACTCTAGGAACCACCAATAAACCTGCAGTCTGAGAACGAAGTGCTCTGTTAGGAACGTATGGAACAATCAGATCTCTGATGTATGATGGAGCTAAATCATTAAGGACTTTATATGTGAGAAGGAGAATTTTAAATTCTATTCTGGATTTAACAGGGAGCCAATGAAGGGAAGCTAAAACAGGAGAAATATGATCTCTCTTTTTAATTTTCATCAGAACTCTTGCTGCAGCATTTTGAATCAGCTGAAGGCTTTTAACTGCATTTTGTGGACATCCTGATAGTAAAGAATTACAATAGTCCAGCCTTGAAGTAACAAATGCATGGACTAGTTTTTCAGCATCACACCTGAATAGGACATTTCTAATTTTGGCAATGTTCCGGAGATGAAAGAAGGAAGAATGTTATCTTCAGGATTTTCACACAGAGGGAAAGAAGAAAATATTGAATGGTAGAGACAAAGACGGTAGCAACTAAAGTAAACCAGCATGACCTGATATTGATTACAAGCATTGTCAAAAAGGAAAGTCTGTGGCTGCTTACCAAACCCATCCATCTGAGCTTGCACGGTACCTGAAGGATCTTCCTCATGTTATCTTAAGAAACCTGGAAACTGCATGTAGATCTGCATTGTGAGAATAAACTATTTACAGTGTGTATGTGGTCCTGTGAGGTCTTCCTGAAAACAGAGCTTGGTCTTGAATGGTTTTACAGAAAATATTTTGAAATTCTTAGTAATGAAGAAAGTGTTTAGTCAAGGATTCTTCATGAAATTAAGAACATTATGGAGAAAGACTGTTATTTAACAACAGTATCTTCAGTCAGAGGCTTCTTCAGATCCACTGTAATACTGACCGCTACATGAGGTCCTTCCATCCAACATCTTAAACAACTTTTTGAAGAAACTTGTGTAGTATAATTACACAGAATTTAGTTTCCCTTTGGGAATAAAGTATTTGAGAACAGAGTTGAACTGAATTAGAAAAAGAATAATCTCATATGTTTGTTCCTTTCAATTGCCCGGAGTGACAATTGAAAAGAAACCAGACCATGATGCAAACGATGCATAAATTACTAGTGTTTATCAGTACACTGAAGGAGGCAGAGGATTTTAGGAAGCTGTAATGTGACAAATTATCCATCTTGCATGTAAAATGTGTTCCAGCTTCTTTGACAGATAACAATTTTAAATCTAACAGCAAAGTAATGAATTAAAGATTAGCTCCTTTTATCCACCAAAGAGTAATCTTTAACTCCTCAATCAAAATTTAAAAAAGGTGCTGCAAAGTGCATGACTGTTGGTTGATGCATTTATAGACTTAAAATAGGAGGATATCTTAGTTTTGATACATTGAATGAACTGGAAAAAAAATCAGATTTTTCAGCTACACCAATCATAGCTGATCGAAGGAAAATGTACTGATTTAAAACGCTGGCTGATTAATTGGTTCATCTCTATTTGGAATACGTGAGAATTTTACTCTGCAGTATCCTTTTATGTCCACAGGATGGCGATATAAGATTTTAGTTTGAGGAGATCCTACCTGCCGGCCATCTTGATAAGTCTAAAGATATTATTAAATACTGAAGACTAATGACATTTAGCAAATACAAACAACCTGACACAGACTGCTGACAATGCACTTCTCCAAAGCCCTTAATACTTTCATGATCACACTTGTTATATAGAATCATTTGGCGACACACAGACTGCGCCTGCTGATACTTGCTGTTTAGATTGACTTTTTTGTGGCTTATTTGTCTATTAGGTCCACTAAGTGATGCAATAAATCGAGGTCTAACAACAGTGTGAGAACAATTATGGCCATTTGGAAACCCTACAAAGAGCTTGCATCATCCGTCTCCTGCCAGCACACAGGGAATATAAATACACACGTAGCTTCTGAATGCATGCACACACTGTGCACACTCATAGAAAAGTTGCACAAACACACACGTAACACTTCCATCTAGAGCACAGAGTGGACACTGTGTTCTGTAAGCGTCTGGCCAGTGCCCTTTAAGGGCCTATTATCAGTTTTTTCTCTGTTTGGTCTCCATAAACAGTCAGGTATTCTTTAATTTGAAACTTTTTGAAACTCTTTAAACTTTTTGAAACTCTTTTAATCATGTTTAATCATCTGTTGAAAGAAAAATATCCTGTAAATAAAATTAGACGCATTCAAAATTTGCTTTAAACAGTCTGCAAACTGAACTGCATGTTTGTTTGCAAGCTAGTAAATAATTGGTTTAGGTTTAATATTAATTTGTGAGATATCTATTTTGTTTTACCATGTGCCTGTCTGTGCAGTTTGTGTGAGTGTGTTTGTAGAGGTGGTGGTGCACGCTGGTGGTAGTAACTATACTTAGAAAGTTCAGGGTCAGCTCACATCAGAGAATCACAAGCTGCTTGCTTTGGATGGCACAGGGGACATTAGTCCTTGAGGATATTTGGCCTTCGGGACAGCTGCCAAAGTAAAGTTAGGCAGGCTGGGCGGCAGGACACACACACATACACAAATACATACATACATACACAAACTCACCCTGTTTTCTTACTATATGTTGTGAGGACCTCGCATTGGCTCTCATTGACTTCCATTGATTTCCTTTTATTTTCAACCCTTTCTATGGCCTAACCCGACCACTAAACCTAACCATTGCCAGTAGATAACCTAATCCTAAACTTCACCTAAACTCAGTTCAGACCTTAATCCTAAACCTAACCTTTAGCAAAATACCAAGTGAGAACCATGAAAATGTCCTCACTTTACAACAAACCGTCCTCACTTTGCTGGTAAAATACAAAAAAACGGTCCTCACTCAGCCACACCAACTGGAGCACACACATACACACACAAAGGTAAATATAATTTTAACTTCAAACGGAGTACAGTGCCCTCCAAACTCCTGGCTAAGATGTGTGGGGGAAAAAAGACTTTAAATAAATGTAACTTTTTTGTTGATGCAAACCTTTGCAATGTAAATATTGCTATAATTTTTTAATTAACATTTTTGTGATTTTATGTGTCTGTGTTTTTACCTTTTTCTTCTCTGTCATGTTTGTCTTAAAATGTTATGGTATTCAGAACATTTTTATTTGGGTACAGTCATTCACATATTAAACAAATTTACCACAATAAATGGTAATCTAAAATTTTCATGGATGCTTTAAATTCATATTTGTTTTTATTTCTTTTTAAAGGATTTTATTGCTAAAAAACCTTTCTGTTTCCCTGGGGTATAAATGTGACATGCAACTGATGTCCACTTTTCTTTAAGCCTGTGCCCAGTATGCTGTGGAAAGATCTAGATATATATTGCCAACAGGACAGTAAGTAAGATAAATCTCCAAAGCTGACTTTTAGAGAACTGCAGCAAAGATTGGCATCCTGAAATCATCAGGTTTTTGTAACAAGTATCTACAACCAGTTTTTTGAGGCCTCCTCTGTCCTACCATTTCAAATGTAATTGTGTGTGGTTCACTAAAGTCTAATGGAGGCCTACTGGATTTGTTTGTGTTGGTCAGATGAGACTCAGATTAAGCTTTTCTGCAATAAAAAACTCTGTGTCAGTTTGGGTTAAAAGAAGATTAATTTGTTTAAAATCAACTTCTGGCCACTATTGAGTTTGGGTGGGGGACCTGTGATGCTGTGGGCTGTTTTTCTTTTCCAAAGACCCCATGTACCTTGTTAGGATGCATGCCATCATGAACTCACATCATGAAATCTGGTGTACTCTTAACAGAAGACTAAAGATGGGCCATCACTGGGTCTTTCAACAGGTCCAAAACGTATGGAAATCTTTGTTGAAAGATGAATGGTCGAAGTGTGTGTGCCCCAACCTTGTGAAATGTTAAAGAAAAGACTAAGGGCTGTCCTATTGGCAAAATGAAGTTGTGCAAAGTTTTTACAGCAGAATTACAAAAGAAAACGATAATAATAAACAAGTCATTGGTTATTTTATAAAAAAAGAATTATGTCTTAACATGTTTTCCCCATTATTTAATGATTTTATTCAAGTGTGTAATGATGTTGCTGCAATACAGATGAATTACTTTTTACGCATCTTTACCAGGGTTGCCAATTGCTAAGGATGCTGCAGCAGGTCAGGCATGATTTTATGATTTATCTGATGTATTTACAGTAACTAATATTAACGGTTAATGTGTCGTGATTATCAAAATTGTACGAAACAATTTAAGACTGACCTAACATGAACATTTAACTGCATAGTGAAAAGCATGTCTGAACGAGACTAAATTATTCAGATAACAATATTTTATATTCAGATAAGATAAAACATTACTGATCCAAGCCAATAGAAATTAGGCAAATCTGTTTTTAAACAATGTACCACTGAAATAACTCTGAGACAGTGTGTGCAAATTCAGATATTTTTGTCACCAAGGTTGGAAACATTAATAACAAGCCAATCATGTTGATATTTTGTACCTTTTATGAATCGCAAAGCAACATCACATAACTCAGGTGCCTTTTTGTGTGTAACATGTGAGTGTGTGCTTTTTTTCCTCTCTGTAGTGAGACACCATGCAATCTAATAAAATTTTCACATGATGCTCTTGTAATGTGCTTCATCCTCCATCCTGCTTTGACAAGATTATCGGTGCACAAACGGGCAGCTGTTTCCAGTAAACACATAGTTGCTGGTTTCAGAAACAAAACACCCTACACCAACATCTGGGTGACCCATTTTATGGAATTATTATGACTAATCTCTTCAAATTTCCCAAATTCATGTGTACCTTTGACTTTCGGATTTCATCCATCTGTCATAAAGCTCAATAGGTCTGTGTTTGTTTTTGACTTGGAGTGTGTGTGTGTGTGGTGGTGGGGGGTGGACTTTAGCTGCTGTATCAGGATAGAACTAGCCTACTTTATCACTAATGGAGAGCACATTGTTATCAAGTTTAACAAAATCAGTTGAAAGTCTACATAAATAAACTGTGAGTGAATTTGAAATACTGAAATTAAGCAAAATCTGTTGCTAAGCCAAACGTTAAGGCTAGACTTCTGTTTAGGATTCAAATTCATTTAAGTTTCTGATGTTGCTCCAGTGATCTCAATTAAATTTGCATTACATTTGAGTGCATAGATGCTTCTTTATTTTGGCCATGCATTCGTTTCAACCCCCTTTACATTAACATCGCTACATAAAATCCAGCGCAACCTATTTTCTTCAGAGGTCACCTAATTAATACAATAGACAACTTATAACTTATAAATTTATAAATAATATCCCAAGCTTCAAACACCCAATAGAGCCCTGTTCAGTCCTCGTACTCGTACTCGTCGTCTTCCGCTTATCCGGGACCGGGTCGCGGGGGCAGCAGACTCCACTGACACCTCCTCCAGCTCATCCGGGGGGAGCCCAAGGCGTTCCCAGGCCACTCGAGAGACATAGTCCCTTCAGCGTGTCCTGGGCCGTCCCCTGGGCCTCCTCCCGGTGGGACGTGCCTGGAACACCTCCCGAGGAAGGCGTCCAGGAGGCATCCGGTATAGATGCCCGAGCCACCTCAACTGGCTCCTCTCAATGTGGAGGAGCAGCGGCTCTACTCCGAGCCCCTCCCGGATGGCCGAGCTCCTCACCCTATCTCTAAGGGAGTGCCCGGCCACCCTACGGAGGAAGCTCATTTCAGCCTCTTGTATCCGGGATCTCGTTCTTTCGGTCATCACCCAAAGTTCATGGCCATAGGTGAGGGTAGGAACGTAGACCGACCGGTAAATCGAGAGCTTCGCTTTTCGGCTCAGCTTTCTTTACCACAACGGACCGGCAAAGTGCCCCCATTACTGCGGCAGCCGCACCAATCCATCTGTCGATCTCCCGCTCCATTCTTCCCTCACTAGTGATCAAGACCCCGAGATACTTGAACTCCTCCACTTGAGGCAGGAACTCCCCTCCAACCTGAAGAGGACAAGCCACCCTTTTCCGGTCGAGTACCATGGCCTCTGACTTGGAGGAGCTGATCTTCATCCGAGCCACTTTACACTCAGCTGCGAACCGCCCCAGCGCATGCTGTAGGTCTTGGCTAGAGGGGGCCAGCAGGACCACGTCATCTGCAAAAAGAAGAGACGAAATCCTCTGGTCCCCAAACCAGACCCCCTCCGGCCCTTGGCTGCATCTAGAAATCCTGTCCATAAAAGTTATGAACAGGACCGGTGACAAAGGGTAGCCCTGCTGGAGTCCAACATGCACCGGGAACAGGTCCGACTTAGTGCCAGCAATGCGGACCAAACTCCTGCTCCGCTCGTACAGGGACCGGATGGCCCCTAATAAAGGGGGCCCGATTCCACACTCCTGGAGCACCCCCCACAGGGCATCACGAGGGACACAGTCGAATGCTCTCTCCAGGTCCACAAAACACATGTGGACCGGTTGGGCAAACTCCCATGAATCCTCAAGTACCCTGTAGAGGGTATAGAGCTGGTCCAGTATTCCACGGCTGGGACGAAAACCACACTGCTCCTCCTGAAGCTGAGGCCGGACTCTCCTCTCCAATACCTTGGTGTAGGCCTTACCAGGGAGGCTGAGGAGTGTGTGCCACGCAATGTTGAAGAGGCGTGTCAACCATGACAGCCCCACAACATCCAGAGATGTGAGGTACTCAGGGCAGATCTCATCCACCCCTGAAGCCCTGCCACCGCGGAGCATTTTAACCACTTCGGTGACTTCAGCCTGGGTGATGAAAGAGTCCAACCTCGAGTCCCCAGCCTCTGTTTCCACCAGGGAATGCGTGATGGCAGGATTGAGGAGATCCTCGAAGTACTCCTTCCACCGCCCGATAATGTTCTCAGTCGAGGTCAGCAGCCTCCCACCCCCACTGTAAACAGTGTTGGCGAAGCACTCCTTCCCCCTCCTGACGCGCCGGACGGTTTGCCAGAATCACTTTGAGGCCAACCGGTAGTCCTTCTCCATGGCCTCACCGAACTCCTCCCAGGCCCGAGTTTTTGCCTCTGCCACAGCTCGGGCCGCAGCACACTTGGCCTCACGGTACCCGTCAGCCGCCTCAGGAGTCCCACAAGCCAACCACAGCCGATAGGACTCCTTCTTCAGCTTTACAGCATCCCTTACTGCCGGTGTCCACCACCGGGTTCTGGGATTGCCGCCGCGACAGGCACCGCAGACCTTACGGCCGCAGCTACGGGCAGCAGCATCGAAAAAAGATGCGGTCCACTCGGACTCTATCACTGCCAAGTCTGTCCGGCTTTCTCCTCCTATAGTGATCAATGGACAGCTCAGCCCCTCTCTTCACCCGAGTGGCCAAAACATGTGGCCGAAGGTCTAATGATACGACAACAAAGTCGATCATTGACCTCCTGCCTGGACCCTGTTCAGTCCATCATCTGAAAATGGAAAGAGTATAATACAGCTGCAAACCTACCAAGACATGGCTGCCCACCTAAACCGACAGATAAGCATTATTCTGGGAAGCTACTCAGAAGCCCATGGTGGCTCTGGAGGAGCTGTGAAGATTTATGGCTCAGATGATTAGAATTTGTCCACAGGGCAAATATTTTTCCACAAATGTGGGCTTTGTGGAGGAGTAGAAAGAAGAAAGTCGTGTTAAATGAAAACCATAAGAAGTCTTGTTGGCAGTTTGCTACAAGCCAAGTAGGAGGCATATCACAAATGTCGAAGAAGGTGATCTGGTCAGATGAGACCAGAAATTAACTTTTTAACCTACTTCCTCAGAGCTATGTGTGACAGAAAACTAACAAAGCACATCACCCTCTATTCATCATCCCTTCTGTGAGACATGGGGTTGGCAGCATTATGCAGTGTTGATTCCTTTTTGTCAGGAGAAACAGGGAATCTGGTCATAAAATACGGTATGTTGCTAGCATAGAAGAAAACATGCTATATGATGCAAAAGACTTGAGACTGGGGTGCAGGTTTACCTTCCAGCTGGAATACAACCCTAAACATACAACCAGAGCTACAATAGAATGGCGTGGATCAAAGCATATTTATGTGTCAGAATGGCCCTGTCGAAGTCCAAGCTAAGGGGTGACGGCGGCGACGGTGGTAGGGGTTCGTCCTGTAACCATTAGGTTGTCAATTCCAGCCCCAGCTCTGTCTGTCCCAGTCATTGGATTCTTGGGCAAGACACTTCACTCTCCTTGGCTGCTGATGGTGGTCAGAGAGCCTGGTGGTGCCGATTGTATGGCAGCCTCACCCCTGTCAGTCTGCCCCAGGGCAGCTGTGGCTACATTGTAGCATGTCACTGTCAGTGCGTGTTTGTGTGGATGAATGTTTGTAGTGTAAAGTGCTTTGGGGTCTCTGGGGACTTCATTAAACAATATACAAGTGCAGGGCATTTACCAAGTACCTTCAGTTTAAAAGACTCGGGACTTGAACCTCAGACAGCTGCAACAACAACCCACAGGGCTATACCGCGCACCGCCGCATGGTTCAGCAAAGCTGTGACCTTGGGGGGGGGGGGGGGGGGGGGGGGTGTTGGCTCTAAACAATGCACACCACACTTTTCAGATTTATATTTGTTAAAAACATTTGATAACCATTAATAATTTTTCTTCCACTTTATGGTTCTCACGTCACAAAAATAAGAAAAAATTCAAGTTGTATGAATAATTTTGCAAGTTTAGACCAACCAATAATCCTTTGTCCCAGACTGTAACATAACACTTTATTCCACGAGGAAGACTTATTTGATTGACAGGTCATTGTTTTGCAGTCTTGTGGTGCTGTGTTATTGTAGCAGGGCAAATGGTATTAAGTTTCATACAGGGGGTGGTCAAGGAACAGGAAGTTCAGGCAAGTGCAGTCAATAAGGAGGCCACCCACGTGGCAAAAGGCTCAAACAGTCAGTATGGTGACTAAATATTATGGAAAAACAGTGGCCAGGAAAATAATCTCCATCAGACAGACTTAAAGTATGTTGTACAACGTTGAAAGATATATCCAATGGTGAAAAGGAAAACAAAGTTTGAAAGCACTATTTTCAGCAGAGATACACAATGTAAAATCACAGCTTTTTTTGGTAAAATCAAACATCTGAGGTAAACCTTTACCCCCTTTACCTGTTAGAAAGCTGTGTGATGCCATTTTTTCCTCAGACTTCAATCACTTTGCCATTGACCCTGTCTCAATATGAGCTGTCATCAACCATGTTATCAAGCTCCATCTCTCCCCGAGGGTGGATGGGTGGTCCGGGTAAAACCAGACCACCTCAGTGTCTCTCTTCTTCTGCCTCACACACCTGTCATTGCTCCCTCATATCACATTGTAAGTCTTGGTGATTGATTATAATGGCCTTAAATTGGTCTTAATGCATGCCGCTGTTATCACTGCTTTCAGGAACGACATGTTATCTGCTTCTGCAGCCCCTTGTCCTGTGTGTATGTTTTGCTGTTTTGTCTCTGAGCCTGTGGATTAAGGCAACCCTTGCTCCCCCTTTGCATTGTGCTCCGCAGGAGATCGTGCTGGTGCTGTTCTTTGGCACGGAGTATGTGGTCCGGCTGTGGTCGGCAGGCTGCCGCAGCAAATATGCAGGCATCAAAGGACGCCTCCGCTTTATCAGGAAGCCCATATCAATCATAGGTGCACCTGGCATTCTCCTTTATACTAATTTAGTACAAATCATATTATAAAGTGTTTTTTTTTACATCACAAACCTTGTGATTCAAGTAATATTTTTTTGTCATGGACAATTTAAGTAAAACTCAGCTAGGTTCAGTAGCTATTTATTTGTTCCTTGTTTTTGTATTTCTTTTTCTCACAGATTTGATAGTTGTCATTGCCTCCATCATTGTGCTCGGTGTGGGGTCAAATGGACAAGTGTTTGCCACATCTGCCATCAGGTAGCGTAATGATTTTAAACCAAACACCAAACCTATTTTTTGACACCTGGAATGGACTTGGAGGAATATGACAGATCAGGTGGTGCTGTGTGTTCCAGGGGCATTCGTTTTCTGCAGATCCTGCGCATGCTGCATGTGGATCGACAGGGGGGAACATGGAGGCTGCTGGGATCTGTTGTCTTTATTCATCGACAGGTGGGTGAGAAAAAAACTTCCATGTGATAATTCTAGGTTTACACTTTTACTGTTGATCTACCCAGTCATAGTTATTATTAACTAAAAAAAATGTTTTCATAATCCTTGAACTTCTCCACATTTTGTTGAGATATTTCATTGGACTTTTATGATAGACCAACGTAGGTTGCACATAGTGATTAAAACTGCTTACAAATAAAAACCTGTATAGTGTGGTGTGTATATATATTCAGCTGTGAGTTCATCTTAGATCATCTAGAGCCTAAAACTTTTGCCCAACCTTCTGCAGAATGCCAGCTTGCAGGCTGAATAGTTGGACAGGCAATGTAAACATCAGTTTTCAAGTCCTGGCAAAGGCTTTTAGGTCTTTACTTTGACTGTGCCATTCTAGGACCGTTGTTCTGCTGGAAGGGGCACCTCAAGCCCAGTCTTAAGTCTCTTCCAGCCTCTTTCTTCCATATCCCTGTATTTAGCTCCATCCACCTGACCAGCTACCATATTCATAAAGGTTTGTGGTTCTAACATGACTAAACATGAAGAACTTTAAGTGATATCCTTTTGCACTAAAGTGTTGATGTATAAAAAGTTTTCTTTTATACACAAGTCCGATTGAAGATATAAAAGGGACCTCAACTGAAGAAAGCACAGGCATAACTAGTGCTTTTACACGAAGTTAAAATCCCCATTAAATTTACTCCTCATGACATGACGGTGTGTGTGCATGAACAAAAATCTACTGCAGATCTGGCTTTATAAGGAGAAGAAAAGAAGCAGTCAACCTTACCTGCTCGATTTTATTTTCTTTGTGTTATTGTACTCTTGTTTTAGATTGCTTTTTTGCTGATACACAATAGAGTCAGAGGATGTAACACTGGAGTACATGGTGTTTCCTTTGTTGGATCACACCTGACATTCATGTCTTTGACACAAAAGAGGTGCAGAACTTAACACTGAAGATTGAGTGGAGAGGGCAATTAAGTTACTTCTGAGAGTAAGTCTAATGTGATTCTGCGTTTCTGCGTTGTTGGATAATTTGTCAAATGATATGCTCTGTTTAGTAGAAATATATTGCTTTTTAAAGAAGCAGCTAGAGGGGGAATACCCTGAGGTCATTATCATTGCACTCCACATCATTTACATCAGCTTTTTGCTCTCAGTGTCTCATTTACAAAGCAAATAGCGCGAATGATATGTCGGTGCAACCATTGGGGACAACATGTTGCTGTTTTTGCATCAGGTCATTGTTGCCCTCCATCTCCACCGAAAACAATAAGGTACAAAAGTGAATAAAAGGAGAAAAATTTTCCCTTAAAGTGAGCCTTCATGTAAATAGAACTAAAGCACTTCTTAACAATGTACGAAAATGTCACTGGATATGTAAGGAGACAATTTAGATGTTTATTATTATTTTTTTTTGTATTTTTTTTTACCGTTTCCTGTCCGGCAGAGTAATGCTCAGAATAGTTGTCTGAGTCCCAAGAAAAAGCCCAACAGATTGGTGGAGCATTACAGCTAACACTTTAAAGCTCTGCCTGATATTTATAAAAGAAACTTTATTAGAAACTGCTTTGGGATTATTTTAATTGTTACAGACACGGAGACATTGAGGGGAGAGAAGGAGAAAAGAATGGAGGAAAGAAAGAAGGATGAAGGGAATACAAGATAACACGCTGCTTGCTTCTACACCTGCAGAAACATTCATATTAACAGCTTTTTTACCAAAAAGTGCACAGTACTTATGAATGCAAGATGTATTTAGTGGTAAATGTGACTCAATATAGAACATTTGTGTATCTGTTAACACCTTAATCTAAACACCTGTGGGTCTGAATGTGAGCACGCTTGTGGATACAAGGTTTCTTGTATAGCGAGTGTGAGGAGCCACAGACCTGCCCCCCTGGACCTGGGACAGATATGGAGGAGATCCGAGTCATAGACATCCAAAGGCATCCCCAGAGCACAGGGACCCCAGGAGAACCATCGGTGGGACTACTGCAATCCCCCAGAGAAGAGCAGGGGAGAGTCCCAGGGGAACCACCCAGCAGCCACAGTGCAGAAGCCCCAGGGAGCTGCAGCGACGAGCCCGCAGGCCCCGCCGGCAGCCATCTACGCCCGAGCAGATCCAGCAATGGACCCGGGACATATCATTCTCTAAGCTGTCGCTACATGCATGCTCAGTATGAGGGATTGCTGCAAAGTCAACGCCAGTGACTGTCCACTGTCTCTACATGCCCATCCGGGAGGAGTGAATGCTGCAAGTCACTGACTGGATGCAATCTGCTGGGTTTCCTTGGATAGAAAAACTTTTTATCCAATTTGAATAAATAACAGAATCTGACTGCACTGTTCAATGATTAAGATTTATTGGAATGTATGTACCTGACTTTTGTGAAGTGCCTTGAGACAACATGTGTTGTGAATTGGCGCTATATAAATAAACTGAAATAAATAAATGAGAAATAAAAAATAAGCAGAGGCCAGACAGAGCCCAGGGGGCCAGACCCCGGCAAGCAGCCACCATGAGTGAGCAGGCACGCACCAAAGCACCCAGCCCCGGACACAGAGAACCACATGTACACAAGCGGGCAGAGATTCCAACCACTGGCAGGTAGTGTGGCGGGGAGGAAATAGGCCCCACATTTGATGGGGGGCCTAAACTGATCCAGGCACTCCAAGACCCAAAAAACAGGCACACACCGTCACAATCACACATTCCCACCCTCATGTGTATACATAAATGCACTCACACCCACGCACACAACGTAAAGACAAACACCAATGGACGTCGTACACTCACTCACACTCCCCATATATACTCCCAGGTCCAGGTGCTGATACCCCATAGGGGTAACCAGCTCCCGGACTCAGGAGGTGGTCCCCTTCCCTCCAGCGGTGGAGACAAGCAGACCGCCCAAGCACCTGAAACTGGGCTGAGCTAGCCTGGGCTGGTGCCTGAGCCTGAGTGACCCCGGCCCGGAACCAGACCCCCCATCCCGACCCCAGTCCCCAACGGCCTCATCCTCATCCGGAGAGGGGGTCATGTACAAAAGGGGGGTCTACATGGTCCAAACTAGCCTGCCAACCAGAACCGCCACAGGATGAAACAGTCCCAAACCCCCACTGAATTCCAACCCTAACCCCATGAGCCCCCACCCCCAATGAACACCAACATGAATTTCCCCACAGGGACACCCCCAACCAGGACACAGATATCAAACACATGCCCCCAAACCCAAATGCCCAAACTTAGCACAAACATAAAAATCAGTTGCAAAAAGCAACATAATTAAATTTTAAAAATGATCAAAAAGTACATTTTTTTTTACAAATAGTCTATGCATTATTGTGTTTTATTGATTTTTATTGCATTCTGTTATTTTTACTTAACCATTAAAAAAAGGCTTTTTGGGTTCTGTCCCGGAGAGAGAGGTGATTTATGCACTCTTGCTGCATGAAGTGTCAAGTTGACCTTCACACAACAACCAGCTGGAGCAAACTGTCCTCAGTGTTGCTTAACCAACATTGTGTATTGACTTCATTTGTCCTGTCCTTGAGTCTTGTTTATTACAACAGGATGTCAATCGTTATCTTTTACAATGAATGAATAAGAAAACACGTTCTAAAAATAATGAGCACAGAGGAATTAACTATATGCGGCAAGACCATTAGGAACATAATGAACAACACGCAGATGATGAGAATGCAACAAAACATCCAAGGATTATGACAGTGGTCCACTGTACATATTCCTTTAGTGTCTGAATGCATTTCAGACTAACGACTAACATGCACTCAATGGGGGTGAGATGTAATCCTCAGATATGAGGCAATTCCCTAGCAAGAACCACACCACAAAGATAAAAGATTAAAGGTTTATTTGAAGGAAGGGGTCGAAGGAATGGAACTGGAAGTGAGGATTAAGTCGTCTCTGGAGACATCTGGAAGGCCTCGGAGGAGATGACCAAGCATGGGCGTTCAGTCTTCACGAAAATTGCTTCTTTCCTGACCCTACTTGGGACCCCCAGATGGGACCTGCAATGAAGAGAATAACTAATGAAGAAGTAGGGATGAGCGTGACATGATGAAGGGGAGAAAGTAGGGATAAGGGTGTAGAGATGAAGGAAAGGAAGAGGGATGGGGGTGTAGGGATGAGGTGAGAAGGAGTTAAGGGAATGGAAGGAAAGAACGCGACTGTGAGGTATGGGTAAACTGGGTATAAGTAGACCGCAGGGTGACTAGGTGCGGTTTGGGCAATGCCCTGCTCCTGAACCTATGTTTTGGTAAATAGTAAATGGCCTGCACTTGTATAGCGCTTTATCCAGTCTGAGGACTCCATAGCACTTTACACTAAAATCATCCACCCATTCATACACATATTCACACACTGACAGTGGCAAGCTACATTTTAGCCACAGCTGCCCTGGGGTAGACTGCCAGAAGTGAGGCTGCAATACAACCGCCACATCTGACCACCATCAGCAGGCAAGCTGGGTGAAGTGTCTTGCCCAAGGACACAGCGACTGAGATGGACGGAGCAGCCGTTCGCATCAGCAACCCACTGATTATAGGCCAACTCCTACCATCTGAGCCACAGTTGCCCCATAACATATGATAAGAACATTTCCTCAGATTAACATATGCAGTTCATATCGAGTGCAGCATAATTTATTACAAAATTGAAGCACTATGCACTGGAAGGGAAGATGAATTATGCCCTTAGGGAAATTCCTGGCCTGTTTATGTAAAGCTAGTGATGTGGTAGGCTGCTGTTGCAGGTTGCATTTCTGCTCCTTCTCCATAATTACCACCAACTTTCAGGAAACTGTTCAAGAAACATCTCTGGTCTTTGACAATAGAGGCTTTTTGCCTTTTCTTTAAATTTCCATTAATATGGACCTCTTTTCTGCAGCAAATTCTCCTTTGTGAGGACATTTGCCAATGTAATAACATGCACATGCAGAAAGGCTGGCTTCAGTCAGTCATCAGCTGCGTGGCTGATGTCACTCGGAGATGATTTGAAACACAGTTTGTTTGAAGTAGTGCTTATATGTTTTCATCAGCCTAGTGGCTTGAAAACATATTGTTACAAATACAAAGACATGCATGTGGTTAGAGAGCAGTTTGTGTGCAGCTTGTGTGAAGCAGATTTGACACATTTTCCAGGTGAGCGTTTGAAAGAACATGAACATGAAAAGTGGAGCCAAGGAATTAAGCCATTCCAAGCCTTAGTTTCATGTCAAAAAGGGACCCTTGATTTAGATATTTGTTAGGATGTTATACTTTATTTTACTGTTTCTTCTCTTCCTTACTTTCATTTTTCCAGGAGCTGATCACCACCCTGTACATTGGCTTTTTGGGTCTGATCTTTTCCTCCTACTTTGTCTACTTGGCGGAGAAGGATGCTGTGGATGAGGAGGGCAAGACAGGCTTTTCCAGCTATGCTGATGCCCTGTGGTGGGGCGTGGTAAGGCAGCAACACAAGAAAGTAAAATGCTTCGTGTTCAGACTCTTGGAGCATTTTTAAATGCACAGTGCTGTGAAAAGGGATTGGCACCTTTACTGATCCCTTCTAATTTTGTCATGCTTTTCTGTTGTTTAAGATCATGTCACAGCATCTGAATTGCACTTAAATCAAGACTTTGACTAGGTCACTCCAAATCCTTCTTTATTTTCTTTTGATACATTCAGATGTGGACTTGTGGGGTTCTTTGGCTCATTGTTCTACTGGAACCTAAGTGGGCTTGAGCTTAAGGTCACAAACTGACAGCTGGGCATTATCCTTTGGAATTTTCTGCTGGAGAGCTGAATACATGTTTTGATAAATAACAGCAAGTCACCCAGATCCTGAAGCAGCAAAGCATCTCCGGACCATCATAGTACCACCACCATATTGGACTATCAGTATGATTTCCTTTTTCTATGTCACGTTAGCTTTTAGCAAGACGTAACATAATGCAGTTCTTTGAAAAAACCTTTTACTAATTGGTACACAGAATATTTTGCCAAACGTCTTTTTTGGGAAATGTGATATTTGGGTTACTTTTGGTCAGTAGTGGTTTTGACCTTGGAACTCTTATGCATTTATTGTTACTATTGTTGAATGATGAGGGATGACCTTAGAAGATGCAAGCGTGGCCTGCAGTGCGTTAGAGTAGATGCACTCTTGGAATAACCTTTGTAGGTCAACCACTTCTGGAAAGGTTCACCAGTGTTTCATGTTTTGTCCCTTTTGTGGTTGAATGGTTCTCACTGTGGCTTGCTTGCCTTAGAAACTGCTCTCAACCCTTTTCTAAATGCAGTTGTTGTTATTGAATTTCCTTTAGCTTGGGGCATGATGTGTTGCTTTTTGAGATCCTGTGGGTCACTCTATGTTGACAGACAGGTTCTGATAAAGCAATTTCTTCATTCTACAAGTCTGGTATCAATCAGGCTGTGTTGCGCCTTGTGGGGGCGTTGCCTTGATTAAAATAATTCACCATTTGAAGACTGAGTTTTGTATTTAATGAAGTTATAGTTGTCTTGTATAAAAATTTGTTTGATAAACTGAAACATTTAGCTGTAGCAAGAAAGCAAACTCGGAAGCAATCTGTAAGGGAGATATATATTTTCATGGCACTGTATAGTTGGAATCCTTATTACGACTAAAGACAGCTCCCAAACTTAAAAGGTTGTTCTTTTTGTTAAGGAACAAATTATAGTTAAAAAGCACATTTAAGTAATGTTCTAATTAGGAAAATGACTGTGGTCACCCTGTTTGGATCAGTCATCGTCTTCCTTTTGCTTTTACTCTCAGTTGTTTTCTGTTTATTACACAGAAATGTGACAGAAACAGTTAATCCAAACGGATTGGGGTTGATGTTTTCCAAGCTCGGAGTTGTTTTCACCCCAGCGTGAAGACTCAGATTTCCAGAGAAGTTAATTAAACTTTTGAATTGAAAGTGCAGAATAATGAGAAACCTATGGCAGCCTTGTGCAGGGGATCAGCGTGCCACAAAGAAGACGGTAATAAACTATTCACCTCTTGCATCTTTGCCTCAAAGAACTTTTAGAGCGCCAATATAAAGTGTCAGTTCCCTTAATTAAAACTTTAATTGTGGGTTTGCTACCTTTTATGTAACACGGGTTACAAGGGTCACAATGCTCCTCCCTGCTATGTGCAGGCTGTTATTTGTGTTTTTTTTTTTGTTTTTTTGTTCACAGCACAGAGAAAAGAGCTGCACTCTGAGATTTGCTCCTCTTTGTGGTTTTCTGAAACTGTAAACTTGAGAGTCATGATATGCTTTTACAATAGGTGGGGTGAGGAATGCAAGTGTTGTGTGTGTGCTTGCTGAAATGCATCTGTGCTGATTGGAGCCTGCTAAGCTTTTCCACAGTGCATTCCTTCTCTTGGCATAGTTTGAACATTCAAATGTGCAGGTGCACTGCACAGCTGGAGGACAGGCCAATGCTGTGATTCATATCATATTCCTTCTCCTAAAGCATGGTTCTTCCATCCCCCAACTAGCTCTTCTTTTTGCCTATTTACTGTGACTGATAGTTAGACCAGTTTGATTTACCAAAAACCTATTCTCAGTGAGGCAAGAAAGCGATGTTAACACAATATTACTTGTTTTTGTTTATACCCCACAATTAAAATGGATGGATTTGGTTATTTGGATAGCTGAAGTATTATTACCCCTTGACCTTTTTCACATATGTCACATTGTAATCACAGGCGTCCATGTATTATATTGGAATTTCTTGTGATAGATCATGATAATATGTATTCTTTAATCCAATACTCCTAAATAAAATCCAGTGCAACCAGCTGCCTTCACCTATTTATAAAAAAGGTTTGTGTAATTTAATCACAGTATAAATCCAGCTGTTCAGTGAAGGCCCTTGGAGTTTTTTTAGAGAACATTAGTGAACACTGAACATTCCCCAGAGCGCTGTTCAGTCCATTCTGTGTTAAGATAACGCATGTGGCATACCTACAGACCATTTAAGTAGAGCATGGCTAAAAAGAAATCAGCTAAAAGGGAAGTGGTACTTCTGAAGGAGCTGCAAATATTTACTACTTTACATCTGTCGATATAACAACTATTAGTTGTTCACTACCAATCTGGCCTGTATGTAAAAGTATAAGAAGAAAGCCTTTGTTCAGATAAGCCATAAGAAGTCCTGAGAGTCCTAAGGAGTCCAAAGAAGCTGATCAGAGCTGATGGGAAGATGGATGGAGCTAAATACAAGACAATCTTGGAAGAAAACATGTTAGAGGCTACTGAAGACCTGATAGTGGGGCAGATGTTCAGTTTTGAGGTCTATTGACCCCAAACACACAGCCAGAGCTATAATAGAATCATTTAGGTAAAATCTTATTCATATGTTAGAATGACCCAGTCAGCATCATTTTACTTTAAGGATTTTATGCTACTTCATGCTGTCTATCACACTAAATAACAATATTTAAATTTAGGTCTGTTGTTGTACACTGTATGCTAGGTGTGAATACTTTTGCAAAGCCCTGTACATAATTAAAAATCAGATCTCTGATGTGTATGGATTTGAAGTAGTTTTGGGCCCACACTCTACAGTCTGAATGAAAGGACCTGTTTTTTGAATAGAGCATTCCACTCTTATGTCAGAAGGACATTGTTTAGTCATCGGATTTGTGGATGAGTGATTAAATCCCCCAGAACTCCACCCACCACTAACATACACCAACCCGCCTCTCCCGCCTCCGCTCTTTCTTTCTTTACCCTCAAAGCTCTTTAAAGTATCTCACCTTACATCAGCCGCTTTGTATTAGCACGCAGCAGTGGCTCACCCAGTGATACCCCACAGACACCCACAGTAAGCCGAGCGCGCTCTGAATGTGTCAGAACTGGCTCGGCTTTCAGAGTGGGGCGCACATGCGGGAGCAAGGGCTATTTGTTTTCCCTCCTTAGCCCTGCAAATTCCTGCACTCATTGAGGATTAGTGGATGGGAATCTCATTCCCCTGGAGAAAAAAGAACCCCAAATGCCTCAGCAATCGTTCAGACAGTTGTGGGGCAACTCAACAATGGCTGATGAACTTCTTTATTGTCCAAATCAAGATTTAAGATCTTAGAATGACCATTTTATTGCAGCTGCATTTAATTAAAATGAAAGAGGATTTAACATATCTGTTTTATTTGACATATAAATATAAATTCCATTGTAACGGAGAGTTCTGCAATAAATTTGTTGAATTTGTATAATAGTTTGGCTTTGTAAATGCCAGCTTCATTCTCATGAGGACTTTAGGAGTATGTTAGATAACCCTGTTGTATGTGTGAAAATCTCCAATCCTTTTTCCTCAGGTGACTGTCACCACCATCGGATACGGAGACAAAATTCCTCAAACGTGGATAGGGAAGGCCATTGCCTCCTGTTTCAGTGTCTTTGCCATCTCTTTCTTCGCTCTACCTGCTGTAAGTACAGTTTTTTTTATTATATCAGTTTAATTTAGACTCTACTTTTGGATTTCAATTTGTTGTATAATTATCAAGTACATTTAGATATTATCTCTAGCCTCTAAGTTCAGAGTTAAATATTTAACAGTTGGAATATTGAAGTTGTACTAATTGTTTTTCCTGTTCAGGGAATTTTGGGTTCAGGATTTGCCCTCAAAGTTCAGCAGAAGCAGAGACAGAAGCACTTTAACAGACAAATCCCTGCTGCAGCCTGCCTCATCCAGGTAAACTCCATGGAAACCTGCACTGCTTTCTATTTAAAACATGGAATGACACCTCAAGCATCTTCACTTCACATATACAGTGAAGAAAATAAGAACACCCTGCGACTTTGCAAGTTCTCCCACTTAGAAATCATGGAGGGTCTGAAATTTTCATCTTAGGTGCATGTCTACTGTGTGAGACATAATCTAAAAAAAAAAAAAAAAATCCGGAAATCACAATGTATGATTTTATAATAATTTATTTGTTTGTTACTGCTGCTAATAACTATTTGAACACCTGCCAATCAGCAAAAATTCTGATCCTCAAAGACCTGTTAGTCTGCCTCTAAAAAGTCCACCTCCACTCCACTTATTATTCTAAATTAGAGGCACCTGTTTGAGGTCGTTAGCTGCATAAAGAAACCTGTCCACCCCACACAATCAGTAAGACTCAAACTACTAACATGGCTAAGACCAAAGAGCTGTCCAAAGACACCAGAGACAAAATTATAGACCTCCACAAGGCTGGAAAGGGCTACGGAGCAATTGCCAAGCAGCTTGGTGAAAAAAGATCAGCTGTTGGAGCAATTATTAGAAAATGGAAGAAGCTAAACATGACTGTCAGTCTCCCTCGGACTGGGGCTCCATGCAAGATCTCACCTCGTGGCGTATCAATGATCCTAAGAAAGGTGAGGAATCAGCCCAGAACTACACGGGAGGAGCTGATCAATGACCTGAAGAGAGCTGGCACCACTGTTTCCAAGGTTACTGTGGGTAATACACTAAGACGTCATAGTTTAAAGTCATGCATGGCACGGAAGGTTACCCTGCTTAAATAGGCACACATCCAGGCCCGTCTTAAATTTGCCCATGACCATTTGGATGATCCAGAGGAGTCATGGGAGAACGTTCTGTGGTCAGATGAGACCAAAATAGAACTTTTTGGTCTTAATTCAACTCACTGTGTTTGGAGGACGAAGAATGATGAGTACCATCCCAAAAACACCATCCCTACTGTGAAGCATGGGGGTGTTTTTCTGCACATGGGACAGGACGACTGCACTGTATTAAGGAGAGGATGACTGGGGCCATGTATTGCAAGATTTTGAGGAACAACCTACTTCCCTCAGTTAGAGCATTAAGGATGGGTCGTGGCTGGGTCTTCCAACATGACAATGACCCGAAGCACACAGCCAGGATAACCAAGGAGTGGCTCCGTAAGAAGCATATCAAGGTTCTGGAGTTGCCTAGCCAGTCTACAGACTTAAACCCTGTAGAAAATCTTTGGAGGGAGCTCAAACTCCATGTTCCTCAGCGACAGCCCAGAAACCTGGCTGATCTGGAGAAGATCTGTCTGGATGAATGGGACAAAATCCCTGCTGCAGTTTGTGCAAACCTGGTGAAAAACTACAGGAAACGTTTGACCACTGTAATTGCAAACAAAGGCTACTGAACCAAATATTAACATTGATTTTCACAGGTGTTCAAATACTTATTTGCAGCAGTAACACACAAAGAAATTATTAAAAAAATCATGCATTGTGATTTCCGGATTAATTTTTTTTTTTGATTATGTCTCTCACAGTGGACATGCACCTAAGATGAAAATTTCAGACCCCTCTATGATTTCTAAGTACGAGAACTTGCAAAGTCACAGGGTGTTCAAATACTTATTTTCCTCGCTGTATTCCTGTTAAAGTTCACTCAAGAGTCCCAGGTGATTTCTTACCAAAAATATGTTTTGGTAGGCAAACATAATCCTGAGCTTTGACCAGGAAAATTAAATCAGTTTTCTGTTCAAACAAAGTGAAAGTTTCAGCTAGATTTCAAGGTGCAAGAGGCCTATTATTTTCCTGACCTGACCTGTCTACTGCGTTCCTTGATCTTCATGATGCTGTTTGTACACTTATGTTCTCCAACAACTTTCTGAGGCCTTCACAGAACAGCTAGGTTTATACAGAGACCAATTCCACAACTGTACTGCAGAAGGTTATTTTCTTGCACCGGATTTCATTTACAGGTTTCAGAGTAAAGGGGACTGAAGACAAATGCACACTTTACTTTCGAGGATTTTATTTGTAAAGCTAATTGAACAACACTTTCCTTCTGCTTGACTATTATCACCGCATTGTGGTTGTCTATTAAATAAAAACCTTGTATAGCAAAAGAAAAAGGGATGCTTTTACAAAGCGATGTGCTTTAATTATGGACAGATAGACAGGTACTTACCCTTATCCAGTGTTTAGCATCAATATGGAAAAATATGAAATTACACTGTTTTGTTCAAACGATTTCTACCTTTCTAACCCTCCTACATAGAGTGGGGAGGCAGTTGTTTACTTGATAGTTATTATCCCTCACTTTGTTCAAAGAAAAAACACACAGAGCTCCATTGGATGTTGTGGCATTTTAGCCAAATCATCCTAAAAGTAACGTTTGTCAGCAAATGGCAAATAATTGTGGGGTTAAATGGTGAACAGGTCACAATCTGATTGGTAGACAACCACTAAAATTGACCTGCATAACTCTGGCTTCCTCCTTCTTTGGTTTGCTCTAAATAAAGGAATGAAAGAAAATAGTGGCTGTTTAATATTGTGCTCCATGTAATGTTTAAGAATGTTGGAGAGGTGGCTCTTCAGGAACACTAAAGTAGACAGTTTAGATTTGTGGCATTCATTAGATTTTCCTGTTTGGCATCTGTGACAACTTGTGTTTTCCAGACACTCTGGAGGTGTTACGCTGCAGAGAAACCAAACGGCTGTGCTGCTACATGGAAAATGTACATTTTAACTCCAGAGGGCGTGGCCGCAGCGCAAGCTGACAACAGCAACCCCAGCATCAAGAAATTGAACATGACGGTAGCTGTTTTCTTCATACGTTGAAATTTTTCATTAAAATGTCTCCTATTAAAAGACACATTAAACATTTCTCCAGAGAATTTCTCAGTATGTCAAGCTGAATTATTTCACAGTTAAAAGCTCATCTTGTTAAAAGTGCTGATGTAAAAAGCTGTATTGTTTTTTTTTTGTGCAGTTCACCTTTTGCAACAATATTAGCTACACTGTGCAAAGACCATAAAGCATAAAAGGGTGGGCGAAGTTCCCACAAATATACACACATTCTAAGGGACACAATGCACAGAAAACACAAATACCCACACACAACAGCTCCTCCTACCTCAAAGGCTTGACTCCAGCAGGATGACTCGAGTCCTTTGTCTCTGCCGGACAAAAGCCCAGTCAGTTGAGATGATGTCACCACTGCCTTTCTCATGGGAGTAAACCTTTGTCAAGTAGTACAACGACAAAAAAATCTTTGTGTCGCATTGAGCCCACAGATATTGGAAAGAATGAAGGCTGTTTCCCCTCTTTTCTGTTTCGGCATGTGACTTTCTCCGTTGTCTTTCCTCCTTTCTGCCTCTTCTCAGTTGTTCAAGATGCTTCCCCAGATTTTCCTGTAACCGACTCTCTGTTACTGTCCTTCTCATGCCAGCAACTGTCTTACGGTCTTTGTTCCATCTTTTTTCTTGCGATCTAGTTTTCTTTTCTAATTTCCATTAATGACGCAACCAAACAGTTAAGTCCCTTTAGACTTACTGCATGTGGCAAATACCCAAGTCTGACCCCATCAGTCTAAATAATCAAGCTACTTTAAAGGTCACATCCATAATGTTGGCTGTTTGTGTTCGGATCTGCCTGGAGACAGTATTTAACTTCTCACTGCCTCACATAATACACTCAGTGCAATGATTTGACTCTAGGAAACAGAGATTAAACAGGTAACACTTATATCATCATAGCCTGAGTTCATGATTTGGTCAGATTGAGATGTGTAATGGAAGAAATGTACTGTGTTTTTTACACCAGGATAAATGGCTGAATAGGTTCAGTTATTATTCTGAGAAAGTTTTATAGGAAACATTTTCCAAACACCTGCAAAGGATCCAATCAGATGCACTGAGCTGTTAGCTGACTGGCTATGTGCACAATTTATGATTACATGTTTGCTGTAAAGATAAAATAATGTGTGCTTGGTAAACAGACTGAATTAGATTAAACACTAAACCAACTTATGGCCATGTTAAAGACTCACCTTCACTTCTAATATCACATATTTATTCCATGAGATCACAGGATATTGTACCAGAGTATAGACCAGATTACAGTACCTGGAGCAGAGCTACAGTCGTAAAATAGGATCACTATGTTATATATAGCCATTCCACCTGCATGTTTCTTTGGTGTATTATCAAACTGCAGATGAAGGCAGGGAGTGCTGATATGTTCTGTATGCACCTGGAAGTTGCATTTCCTTTGTGCCCAGTCGGAAATGCAGAATGAATCCCACATGAAACCGGAAATCCAAGTGGGAAAGTCAGAGGTCTAGAGCAGAGCAGCCCTGAGTTTAGTGTCCAATAAAGCCTCTGCCTATGTGAAACATAGTCAAAGTTACAGGTATAAACTATTTATTAATGCACACTGTACATTGACAATTTGCAAGCATGCTCTTACAGTGTTTGATCACATGAAATGCAGGTTGTATTTGGACTTCTACTAGAAGTTAACACCATATTGATTAGTAAGTCCCGCTAGTTTTCTGACCATTCAACCTATTACATTGTTTATTGCCACTAACAGCGAATCAGCCAATCACATAGGAGCAACTAAATGCATTTAGCCATCCAGACGAGGTGAAGATAACTTGCTGAAGTTCAAATGAACATCAGAAAGGGAAAGAAAGTGAATTTCCGTCACTTTGAACATGGCATGACAGCACTGGTCTGAGTGTTCTATTCTATCTATTCTATCTATTGAGATTTCAATGCACAACCTGGATAGTCTGAAACAGCTGTAGGGAGGAAAATGCATTGGTCTCAGAGCAGAATGAATTGACTGGGTCAAGAGGACAGAAAGGCAGCAGTTCACATAACCAGTTGCTTCAACCAGTGTATGTAGAACTCCATCTCTGAACATAATAATTCTTAGTACTTTCCCTCTACAACACTCAGTTGAAAAGTCCCTCCTATTTTTTCTTGGCTAAATTTCTACCCTGGTACTTTGTTGTTGCCCTGATCAATGCAGTGGAAACACAGTGGGATAATGGTTGCCCCAGAAAACTACTCCAGCTGCTGAAAAATATCCTGTAATGGAAACGCATATTAATATTTGGTAAAAATGTCCTTTAGTGAACAGCTGTATTTGCAATGAGGTTTAATTACACACAGGTGGACTCCGATTACTAATTAGATGACCTCTGAAAGCAATTGGTTGCACAGGATCTACTTAGGGGTATCAGATTAAAGGTGGTTGAACACAAATCCACACCAACCCTTCGAAAATTGCCCTTCCTCAACAATCTTGCACTTCTTAGTGTTAGTTTATCGATACAATCCCAAAGAAATACATTTAAGTTATTGCAGCAGTTCACATAACCAGTTGCTTTAACCATTGTATGCAGAATACCATCTCTGAACATAATAAATTGAAGCAGATAGAGAACAACAGCAGAACACCACTCCAGGTGCCACTTCTGTCAGCTAAGAACAGGAAACTGATATTACAATAAACATGGGCTCACTGGCACTGGACAGGGACAGAATGGACAGGTGGTAGGGTCAGAATTTGGCATAAAACATAAAAGCATGGGTCCATCCTGACTTGTAGTAACGGTTAGGCCTGGTAGAGGTGGTATAATAGCATGGCAGGTATTTCTTGGCTTACTTTGGGCTCCAACCAGATGGCTATCGTTTAAACACCACAACCTTCCTGGTAGCTGATAAATTAAAGAAAAGTACAAAACTTCTGTCCACTTGCAGACAGAAACTTCACAACATTCAACTTTCAATTTGGATCCGGAAGCAAATCACCCCAAAAAATATGGTTTATCATAATATATTTGAAAACACTTTTAAATGTAATACTTGTTTGAAGTTTCTTCTTATTGCTAATATTCCCAGGATCCAAGCTTTTTTTTGCCACTTGGTGCATTACATCTGTACAGATTGTCCAAGACAAAACATTCTAAGCAGTGTGTATTGTTCTAACTATTATTAACCTTTTAGTTAAGAATACTTCTGCCTAATAAAATTACTAACTATCTATTAAACTTTCTTTATGGACAGTGACATTTTGTGATTTGAGATGATATTTTTTTGGGATTAAAGGTTCTGGAGAAAAATGAATAAATAAAAAAAAAAGTAACTAACTAGAAAAGTACAGCCTGTTTGTTTTTCTCCTTATTTAACTTTTAGCACCTGCTCTGGTGCTGAGTTTGGATGTAAAACTACTTGAGTTGGATTTAACTCTCTGTCTCCTTGCAACCTGAAATAGATTTCATATGAGAGTGTTTATTAACCATCTGTTGCTGCTTACAAGTGAGATCAGTTAAGTGTCTGTAATGCTGTGATGTCTTTCTAATGAGACAAAGAAAATCATCAGGGAAAATCATTAAAATGTCAAAACATGACATGAAAAATGTCATCTTGGGACTTTTTTTTTTTTACTGTTGACTCGCTTGGATTCATTACAATGCTGTGTTTAAATTACTAGACTTAATAGATCTGTTGATTATTCACAATTTAATTACAATGACAAAGGTGACCTGATGTTTCATCTGTCTGGCAGAAAAAGGGGACTAAGAGAAGGCTTAAGTCCAAAGGAACCAGTTCTTTGGGTGTTGCCTCAGAGAGGGCTGTGTCGATCCCTCAAATCACTTATGATCACATTGACGACTCATCGGAAAAGAAGGATGTCTCATTTTTCATCGAAGAGCCAAGGGGGACAACTGAAGGTAATGCTATACTGGAAAAATCCTTCTTCTTGTATAACTTTGCTTTACAGTTGCGCCTACAAGCTCATATCAAGTGCTAATTTGTAATATGCTCTGACTGAGCTCCTTTCTTTCTGGCAGGTTTTTCAAAGGAAGCCTGCTAACCTTTATAAATTGCAATTCTTCCATCAGTCCATGCTCATGAACTTGCCAAGATTACACATGAAAGCACCAAATCCCATTTTATTACTGCTTGATTAAACCCACTCCTTTTGGATCTCTTGACAAGAGCTTTAGTATTTGAACTTGACACCTCGAAATGATTCTCTGAGGGTGTTTTTAAACAGGAACTTATATGGCACTGGAATTACCTTTGCTGATTTAACACAGGTGAAAAAATGCTTTGCTTGATAAATACAGTGCGTTGCAAAAGTATTCATCATACCTCTTGACTTTTGTCACATTCTGTCACTGTACAACCGCAAACGTAAATGTAGTAAATAGGATTTTATGTTCAACACAAGGTAGTGTATAACTAAATGGAAAGATGTTACATGGTAACTAAAATCTGAAGTCTTAAGGTCTGCGCTTAGACATGTACTTTGCATTTGTATTTAGTCGATACTTTGTAGAAGGACCTGTTGCTGCAGTTACAGCTGCTGTATGCCTCTACCAGCTTTGGACATCTATAGATTCCCTCTCTGTTTAGGTCCATCCAAGTTCCCATCAGCTCTGACTACTTTCCCTGTTCCTTCTGGGAAAAAGCTTAAAGCTGGCACTATGATTCACTATGGGGATGGAGTGTTCAAGGCGACACACAGCCCTGTTGGCAGAAAGATGGGTTTCATCTATGAGACCCGGAACATTTCTTTCCTTGGGCGTTGTTGTATGAGTACAAAAAAAGGTCATGACATCCAGAGACACTGAGCAGGTAACTCATTCCTCTGTAGCAGTGTTGACCAAGGTCTAGGTTTAGGACTTTGTTTTTAAATTTCAGCAATAAAACTATAACAAATGATTATGTCAAAGCAAATATACTTTCTAATTTACATGGAGGCACTACAAAATCCACAGAAAGGTGTAGCTGTAACAAATTTTTAAATGGATTTTCCTAATAAAGGTACAACGCAGAGATGAGGAGAGACACTTCCTGTCTGGATTTTAACCTCCAACAGGTGAGCTGGTGTTCTAGCCATAAACTTGTGATCATTCCACAGCATTTCTGTGGTGAAACTGAATTTATAATGACTTTAAAGTCGCATGAAATTTGTAAAATTTAGAGTAAATTAACAAATAAAGTCGGAGAGACATGTACTAACGGACCATAATCCACGGACAGAGCAGAAGCAGCTAGTTTGGAGTAAAATAAATCTGTTAAGGATGCACACTGGTTGGTTGTTTTTAATTGTACCTCAGAACAGGTCTAAATACCATGAAATATTACTTTGCCTGACATTTTCACTCCTCCTCTCCTCACAGGCAGGTGTAAACAGACATTGATGATTTAAAATCTATTACAGTTAATGTTAAAACACAAAATATGAGCTGCAAATTATTTTAAAATGAAATGAGTTATCTTGTCGAAAACATTAAACCAGTTCGAAATTCTTAGTACTTTCCCTCAACAACACTCAATTGAAAAGTCTCTCCTACTTTTTGGCTAAATTTCTACCCTGGTACTTTGTTGTTGCCCTGCTAAATGCAGTGGAAACACAGTGGGATAATGGTTGCCCCAGAAAACTACTAAGGCTGCTGAAAAATATCCTGTAATGGAAACGCACATTAATATTCGGTAAAAAATGTCCTTAAGTGAACAGCTGTATTTGCAATGAGATTAAATTACACACAGGTGGACTCGGATTACTAATTAGATGACCTCTGAAAGCAATTGGTTGCACAGGATTTACTTGGGGGTATCAGATTAAAGGTGGTTGAACACAAATCCACCCCAACCCTTTGAAAATTGTCCTTCATCAACAATCTTGCACTTCTTTGTGTTAGTCCATCGATACAATCCCAAAGAAATACATGTAAGTTTGTGATTATAAAGTGACAATAGGTGTGTAACTCCGTAGGGCACTTTCCTGCGTATTAAGAGACATTAAAAGATGTCACGCTACTTTCAGGACCTTGAAAATCCATTATCTCTGGAAAAGATTTGTTAAGCTCTGAGGGGAATTAGCTGCTCAAAACAAGCTCATTGTGAATGGCATGTTTTTATGGCACTTCACAAATGCTTCCACACAGATTGTGCTTTTGTGTTGTCAAACTTATTTTTAAAAACTTCGCACACACCTATTCATTTAAAATGAATAGGTAGGTGTGTCCTATCTTTTGAATGCTACTGAGTGTTTATGTCTTCGGTGGAGTCAGAACAAAAGCTAGAAATAGATCTGTTGGCAGTAAAAGAGTAAAGATAATGGACTGAGTTGGGTTCTCACCACTGAAGAGTGAGAAAACAGATATAAGAGCACTTTGGGCCTCTCTGTGGAGACTGATTTACCTTATGATGGGAGAAGCTGTCATGGGATGGCTCCTCATTTTCAGGCAGTAAACAGAGACCCGGTCCTCCTTCACTTGGAGCCAAGATGGCTGCCAGGTGCCTCCCTTAAGCCACATGGTAGCCATTACAGCCTCAGTGGTGATTAGAGGTCATAGTTACAAGCTCTTTACGGCTTCAGGAGCCCCCCTCGCTGGCCACAGACACTCTCATCAGACTTAAATGGAAACTGCTTTAAAATACCAGCTTGTCAAAGTTACAAGTGGGAATTTCTTGTAATCCCGGTTACAGTTTACCAAGGCCGTCACATCAAAGCCAATATATGTTTATTACAGTACACATGGCAAAGATTGATCAAAGAAACTTAAATCAACAGTTTGATCTGTGTGTGTCTAATTTCAGGATGATTTGAAATGTAGGCCAATGCACACAATATACGGTGGTTTTGCTTCCTGTGTTAAAAACCATCCTAAGCAAATGAACTGACCCAGATTCCAGCTTAATAAACAGACCTTATGAGTTCTTCCTGACACAGCACACTATCATAAAAACAGCTGCAGTGACATAAACCTGACATAAAGGCAAACCATCACCATAAGAGCAGCTACCAACACCAGGAAGAGCTTAAGTCGTCTCCTTAATTGGGTGTATCTTGGAAAATGAGCAGATGGCGTGGCTGCATGGGAAAGAAGCAATAAAATTCAAGAGATGTCCAATCACTTAGACAGCACACGATATCCTCTCATTATTTATAGGGTATTTCTTGTATTTGTGTAACAAATATTTCATAGTCATCAGTAAAGAAGCATACATGACCACTTGAAGGGGAATAAGAAACAGGCTAAGCCATGAGCGATTATTGAAGAAGTAAAGAAGCCATTGTCTGCAGCCTGCTGACTCTAATTACAATGTCTGTGTTGAAAGAACAAGGATCTGTAGGATCTCTGCTTCAGATCCATCAACGAATGTCTGTCCCATATCGATGAACCTAATATTGGTTCAAAATTTCTCAATATTTATTTGCAAAGAGTTGTGAGTCGTTATCCAAACTGAGTAGGGATGTTACTAATTATTGACTCTCATTGATCCTTGTATTTTGACAGAAAATATTTCTGTAATAAAATATTTAAAATATTAAAGAATCCAAAATATTCAATGTTTTTCATTTAAAGACTAAAGTACAATATTAGTTGTTTCTGGGGATTTACATTTTCTGCTCAAACCTTGTTAAATTTTTCTTCTATTTGCCTTTATTGCAGGGATTAACAGAACGTTCAGGAAAACAGGTGAGTTGTTCTACCAACCACTAAAGGTGACATGTTCACTAAAAAGTTTAATGCCTTGCAAAAGTATTTATATCCCTTGAACTTCAATGTATTCTATATGAATTTCACGTGAAAGACCATCACAAGTTGAGCATAGATGTGAAGTGAACGAAAAAGGACACACAATGTTCACACTTTTTTCAACTGCAAATCTGAAGTGTGTGGCATGCATATGCATTTAGCAGGCCCCTAAGTAAAGTCACCTAATTAGCATTCAGATCCACCTTTGTATAATGTAATCTCAGTGTAAATCCAGCTGTTCAATGAAGACCTCAGAGGTATCTTAGAGAACATTTGTGAACAAACGGCATCACGAAGATCAAGGGACACAGCAAACAGTTAAGTGGTAGTCATCTGTAATGGAAAGAGTATTACAAAGTTGCAAACCTTCAGAGACATGGCCATCCACCTTAACTGCAATGCCAATCAAGGAGAGCATAAATCAGAGAAACAGGCAACCAAAAGAAACGTTGGGCAAAAAGTTCTGTTTCAAGATGTGCAAAGTTGATAGAGACATACTTCAAAAGACTTGCAGCTGTAATTGCTGTGAAAGATAATACAGACGAATGCTTCACTTTTTAATTATTGGGAAAAAACACTTTAATGGAGTCTGAATGTTTTTGCAAGGCACCACATGTTTCAGGTGTGTGATTTATGTCAAGATTGTATTTTAGGTAACCTGGTATTATGGTAGATTCTTATTTATGTCTTGTCTTTGCTACATCTTGTCTTTTGTTAGTGTTTGTTAGGGTAGTGCAAATGTATTTTCACTGTTGGACAAGGAGCCACTTCACTAAATACTTCTATTTGCTATTAAAAACTCGTCTGTGTTGATCATTAGCCAGCCTGCCCCTTTTAATGTGGCCTAGACTATTTCAATTAGACTTACTGGCTGGCTGAGCCTTTGTCCTCAACCAGACCAAACCAGAGCCAAACAGAGACACTCTCAAGCACTGGTCCCAAGTTGACCCGGACTGTTTTCTTTACTGGGTGTCCTGCCAACAGAATGGGTGAGCAACAGGACCTGCGTGGCCAGATATGGACCGAGTCCTTGGGGAAACAGAGCACACACAGGCTGGGACACTAAAGAGAGGTGGGGAGATATACAGTTGATAAGCTGCCATTGTGGAGCTCCAGTGGTTAGAAATGAACAGGTCATTGTTTAATTTAGTCATTCCGCTTGTCTATCTGACTCAGCCCATCTCCCCCCATGTGTGAGAGACTAACTCAATGTAGTGCAGTTTCTCTACCTCCTTATTGTTTTTTTTTCTCTGCACTTTTTTTTTTCCTTGTTTTTCTTTCACTGGTTGGTGAAATCAGCTACTTATCAAACTGTTTTCTGTGCTTTTAGACAGTAAAACAAGTTTACATTCACATAAAATTGTTCCAAAAGGCAGCTTTGTTTATGTTTGGATAGTCTACCTATTTTCTTACTTCCACTTCCTCTCTCATTCCCCGTCTCCACTTCCACATTTGACATTGTGGAACAAAGTGGATGATGGAATACAAGCGGCTTTGAAAGGCTTTTACTTGAATTGGAATGGTCATTCAGTACTTGGATGCAGATTTGCCTCGCCATTCTTCATCACAATGGACTCTTGGTGCTTTGGAGGAGAGACATGTCAAACTCTGCTGACAGTCTGGCTGCAGGTCAAGACCCGGCTACACATGTTGTTCTTTGCTGTTGTTTTTAGCCGCCCCAGTTGGCCAGCCAGCTGCACTGCTGAAGTGGAGCTCTGCAGTTTCTCTCTGTCTGTGTTGGGTTCAAACTAGTCTGGATACCTCTTAATATTTTTCACGTTTGTCGTATTACAAGCACAAACTATTGTGATTCTTATCTTATGTGATAGACCAACACAAAGTAATGCATCGTTGTGCAGACGAAGGAAAATGATTCATGGTTTTCCAATTTTTCGAAATAAAAATCTGAAAAGTGTGGTGTGCATTTGTATTCAGTCATCTTTACTTTAATACACCTAAAAAATCCCAGTGCAACCTAATGTCTGCAGATGTATTTTATAAATAAAAAAGCTATAGATTCCCCCTTTGTAAAATAAAATTTCAGTATAAATCCAGCTGTTCTGTGATGGCTTCAGAGGTCCTTCAAATGGCATCATGACCAACAAGGAACACAACAGACAGCTCAGGGATAAAGTTGTGGGGATGTTTAAAGCAGGGTTGAGTTATAAAAGAAGGTCCTACACTTTGGACATCTCTCTGAGTTCTCTTCGTCATAATGGAAAGAGTATGGCACAACTGCAAACCTACCAGGAGGTAGCTGTACACCTAAATTAACAAGGAGAGCATTAATTCGAGGAACAAGCAAGAGGCCCAAGGGAACTCTAGGGGAGCTGCAGAGATCCACAGCTCAGGTGGTTGAATCTTTTTCATTAGGTGCTCCTCTGTGGAAGAAAGATCTCTGGAACCCTTTGGCCTACATGCAAAATTCTTTATGTAGCGGCACACCAGCATAACACATCAACCTGGACACACCATCTCCAAGGTGATACATGGTGGTGGCAGCATCATGCTGTGTGGAAGAGACTGCAAAAGACTTGAGACTTTGGCGAAATTCACCCTCCAGCAGAACAACAAACCTACACATACAGCAAGAGCTACAATCGAATTGTTTAGAACAAGGCATAATAATGTGTTAGAATTCCCCATTCACTGTCCAGATCAAATGCCTGTTAAGAACCTCTAACAAGAAATATTCACAGACACTCTCCATCAGAGCCGACTGAGCTTGAGTTGTTTTTTAAAGAACAATGGGCCAAAAATTCAATGTGCCAAGTTGATAGAGGCAAACCTCAAAAGTCTTAAAGCTGTGATTGCTCTAAATGTTTTCTCTACAAAGTATCGACTCAGGGAGGCTGAATACAAATGCACTCCACACTTTTGAGGGTTGTATTTGCAAACAAAAATAAAAAACATATATCATTTTCCTTCTCTTTCACAATCATGCACTACTTTGTGTTGGTCTATCACATAGCATTCCAGTAAAATACATTGAAGTCGGGGGTTGCGATGTGACACAATGTGAAAAAAGTCACCACGGGGGGGAATACTTTTGCAAGGAACTGTAAGTGGTGTAAATTTGTGAGCCATTTTTTTACTGACTTCACACCCCGTTTTTTCTTTTTCTTGTATGTCTTTCATACTTAAAGGCCCTCCACACCACTCTTGGTCATCTTTCACTCTGAGCTGCCCTGCTTCCCCAGGTATCATTCTGTTTGTCTGTTTTTCTCAGTTTTCTTATTTTCTTTATAACTACAGGCACCTCTTGAAATCTCAGTTCCTTGTGATGTTTAGTCTTTCTAGCAGAAACTAATTTATAATGACTGGAAGACACAAGTCACCTTTATCCAAATAACAACCTGTCAGCTTAGTCTAATAGAGCTTTTAAAACCTTGTAAATGGTTTCCCGGTTATGGTCCTACTAGTAATTTTATCTTTGTTGTCCTTGTTCCTTACAGTAAAGGGGAGTGGCGATAAAAGCACATCCATAGGCATCTCCCGTGCCAACAGCCTAACCGATGACTTAGATGACATGAGTGAGGATATTGCCTTGACTGTGGTCACCAACAAGAACCAGTAAGTCTCCAAAAGCTTTCCCCTCCAAAGCATCACCCTCTGCTGATCTCCATTATCTGATTCATTTTAGACTGATTTCCCTCCTGGTCATAGTGCCTGGAGATCTTTTGTCAAAGCAGAGAGCCACTTTAGCTACTTTCTAAATGAAGCTGTTTTGTTTTAAGCCTCCCTTTAGGTTTAAAAAAAAACTCTTTAGGGCCCCCCGGCCATTTAAAGGTTTTCAAAAGGTTTTGAAGGGGGTTACCCTTTTTTCTTTTAAAACGCCTTTTACTTCTTTTTTAAGGGGGTTTTTTAAAACGTTATGGTACAGATTTTGGGATTTCATCCCCCGGGCCCCCACTGAAAATCACTGTTACTTGCTGTGTGAATTTATAAAAAGGAAAGCTTATACCCCCCCCTTCCCCCCCACGACCCGGGCATTTAAATTTTTTTTATTTAAACCAAAAACCCCATTTTAATTAAAATTTGGGGGGCATTTCCCGTGTTTTTGGGACTTCCTGTGTTGTTGTAAAACATGCAGACTACTTTAGTGATTAACTCATCCACTAGCCATCTATCTTTCTGGAGGTTTCGACACCGACACTGCAGTAATGTGTCCCTCACACATTTTAATATGAAGCAGTAAATGCACGTGTCACTAATAAGTAGTAGTAGGCTGGTGTGTGTCTCCTACTGAGGATGGAGCTTGTGCGGCAGCTTTATGTCCAGATTAGAAGTTTACACACAGAGCTGAAAGATAATACCTACTCTCCTATTGAACTTAAAAAATATTATGGGTTATAAGCAGCTTGAGTGCTGCTCAGTGTTAGGTTGCCACCAGTCCTGAATTGTACATGAGGTGAGTCCACAGTAGTTCTGTCACTGTGAGCTGCAACAGCCCACCATGCCTGAGGTGAAGGCTTGTGTGCACCGAAGACTTGACGTTGCAGTTTTTTTCGATAGTGCTGTGACACAGTGACATGATGATCATTGATATTTTGAGAGATGCATCGTTTTATGGCTAATTTTCAATCACCAGTTTTGTAAAGCTGTGACCTGCCAATAGCAATTTCAGACTATTTTAGATTTCGATGTCTTGTTTAAAACTATAAATAACCATAAAATCTGTGCATGCAAATAAAAACCAACGGAAAACAAGAAGCACAGCATATCAATTTTTCTCCTTTACAGGGGAGATTATAGCTTTTAATTTTTTTTACACCTGAAAATGTAATGGGCTGCATGGTGGAGTAGTTGTTTGCACTGTTGCCTTGCAGCAAGAAGTTCCAAATCCCAGCCTGGGCTCTTTCTGTATGGAGGTGCACGTTCTCCCCGTGCATGTGTGGGTTCTCTCCAGGTACTCCTTGCATGTGTTTCCTCAGCTGAAACACATGCATGTTAGCTAAATGGTCTCTCTAACTTGCTTTGTGTGTGCATAGTTATTTCTCCTGTGTCTATGTGTTGCCCTGTGACTAACTGGTGACCTGTACAGAAGATTGACCCTGCATCGATTAGTGGGTATAGTTGATGGATGGATGAGTGGGTAGATGGATGGATGGAAATGTAAAGTGCCTGTTACAAGAAATCAGTTTTTTCCTTTAAGATCCATTCAAAAAGTACTGTCTAACAGCAAATTCTGTTTTGCTGTTACATTGTTAAGTCACTCGTTTGTCTTTTTAATTCAACTATAAAGAAGATTAAAACAGCCTTTCTGTAATTAGTTGATATTTTTTATATAGCTATCATTATGTGTCTATTCCCTGTAGATTTAGTAGACTATTACCTTAACTATAAGATTTCCAGTCCATCAGACTTTGTTTCCAACCAACCAATCACCGATCACTACCAATCGGCCACCAGATGGTATTTCAGTGCATCTCTAGATATTTCATTTGTCACATTTGTTGTAGGGAAAAGTTGTATGTAGGTGTTTCTCATCTGAAATTGAAATGTTTTGCATACAAACATGTAATCAGTTTTAGATAGATTTTTTTTTCAAAAAAATAATACAACATTGCACCAAACAGAAATAAGTATCGAACATTTTTTGAAATGCAAACACAAATATAAATGTTTAATTTGATATATTTTTAAGCATCTAAAATATAAATATAATTTCAATCTGTTTTGCACAAATAGTGTGTATATGGACACTTGTGTCTGAACACCTTGACGTTTTTTAAGTGTTCTTATTATTCAATGATTTTCCCTACTGCCTTCATGTTTAAAAATTCTGACTGTAGGCCTAGCCTTATTTTGGTTATATATTATAGATGATAGTTTGAGTATCGATTTAAAAAAGTTAAGCTTTTTTATGCGTCTTAATGACTAACAAGTGTAAATTTTCATCTGAAACCATTCCTGTTACTTGATTTAGGCTTGCATGGGTCTGAAAATAGTTTTTCTGTGAGCTGTTTTGTTTGCAAAGTCCTTATACCTTGTCAATTAACACTTTTCAACATGCAAGACTTGAAACATTCTTATTGGCAAAGCTGCAGAAAAACAAGTTTGAGGGACTTATTATACAACCTAAAACTAGTTGGTTTGAAAAAGGAGAAAACCTGGGTAAGAAAGGGGTTATACTTTACTGTGGTATTATAGAGACCTCATGAAACTGTCAACCTTTAATAAAAAAAAACATTGAACCAGGACACAGTTTGAAATTGTCATCAAGAGTTTTCTGAAGCAATCCCTGACCCGCTTTACAAGACCGAAATATTTAAATTCAGAAGTATTACAGCTTTTTTGTGCTATTTTAGATGACAAAATTACTTAGTTTTTTATCATTGTGCATAAATAAAAAGGTATTTGCATTAAGATGATTTTGAAAAAAAGCTCACTTTTATTGTCTGTTGTTGTATTTCTGATGCCATTTTGTGATCAGTCTTAATATTCATCTCAAGGGCCTTTTGTACTGCAACATAATTATAGAATGACGTACCTCTTGTTGAACTATGTAACACATGATATTGAAAGTACACATTTTGATCTAAACTACTGCATATTGGCAGATAACAATTCAAATATTGTTTTATTTGTAGGCTATTTTGTTGCTTTCTGTGGCTGCTGGTTTCTTCACTTAGATCTCTGCATTGTTGTTGGTTATTTAGTATGTGCTTTAAAGCACCAAACTCGTGGATGTCCTTTTGAAGCTACCTTCAAATCTGTAGCTTTCTGTAATTCAGTTTACACTAATCTTTCTGAACTAATATAAATGATAGTGGCAAACCTATTAATATCCTGTAAGTCAAAAGTTAGTGCACTATATTAAATATTCTCTTTCTTGCAGTCTGTTGACCTGGTCCTCTGTGGCATTGAATCAGGACTCTTTATCCACATATCAGTTCAATTCTGCAAGGTACTGTATGGCTTTCCAAGATGGTTTTTCTTTTTTTATTGGAATAAGGATTCTAAAATAGAAGACTAAGCTCTGATTTTGGGCCAACAAACAAAAAACCCTGAATACTTCATTGCTTTGCTCAATTGCAAAAATGTTTTTTTTGGTCTGGGTTATCCGACACAAGAAAAAAGTGTAATTCCAGCCTAACATCGCTGTCAGTGACCATCTGCTGAACGCGCACAAACCTGCATTGCAAAATGCACACATAACAGATCAAGCGCGCACAGCCTGTCAACTGTAATCGCACATCATTTAAAAGACCCACCGTGCTTTGATGTTGATAATATAATTAATAGGAAAGAAATAAAGACATTATAGGGCAGATTAAATCCTTCATCCTCCATGCAAACTAGCTGCCTAGATCACTTTTGAGCAGGTGAAAAATCCCCATTTAAAGGCGGTGTTTCCATGTGGTGACAAAGGCAGTGCATGCTTTAACCTAAACTAAACACATTGCATAATGGACAGTAACATTATGTCATTTCAGGGAAATCAGAGCTGGATCAGTTTGATTACGTTGTTTAAATGTGAACATATGCCAGGGAAGGGTTTGTTTATACAGAGAAAAAATTATTTTGTGTCACCAAAAAAAGATTTAAACAATCAAACTAAAAATATTGGCAAAACTCACCGAAGCATTCCTCCATCTCCTCCAGCAATAAAGGTGAGGGCGAAAGTTCCACCTCCTCACCATACATAGTGCTGAGCATCTCCTCCTGCTGCTTTACCCATTGCTTCAGCTCAGTAATTTTGTCCGCTTGGTCCTGGTGGCTGGTTCCTAATGTCATGTTCTGGGTTTGGGACGGACCACAGTGCAGACTAGAGCTGGGCAGCAGCATGTTTAAAGGAAGGAATCTTTATCTTTATTCTTAGGCTTTTCCAAAAACGTAGCAAAATGTAGCATAAGTCACTGCAGGTATAAACATGAGTAGAATCCAAGACTTACATGTGAACACTCCAGGAAACGTTGCAAAAACCGAACTTAATCATAGGACGAGAACATAGTGGCGAACGAAGGACGGAAAAAATTTTGTGTCACCAAAAAAAGATTTAAACAATCAAACACGTAGTATATCGTTAAAATATTGGCAAAACAAACAAAACGAATTTAGTAAAATCATTGGAAAATAATTTATTTTGATGTACATAAATGTTCGATTTAAATTCTATGCAGGACAGTAACAGGATGTTATGTTTTACAATTCGCAAAGCTATAACATACAGATAGCCAACTCCTACAACAAACTATATTTATGTTGCTGATATTACGTTCAGGCTTAAATATTGTGGCTGTTAATCAAAAACTCTTCATACATATACTCTCAAAAAAACTAAAGAACCCGGTGAGTCTCCTAAAATAATTAAAAGATCAAGGGAGGCAAATCTCTAATAAATTAATGAACAGACATGTTTGTCTGTTATATTTTTAATATTGATTGGCTGTTTGTTGCAAGTTATGTTGAGCAAGATAGGAGAAATTATCTTGTCACTACAACAAAAGTTAACTAAGTGTAACAGTCCAGAAAAGCAAGGTCTGAACAGAACAGAAGGAAAAAAATCAGCAACCGGATCAATCCCTGCATATTTCCAGCAACACAGCAGAAGATCTTTTTGCTTTTTCTTTTGTTCCAGCCAATAGCACACACAATTTCCTCATTTAAATTGGACAGTCTGCACCTGTTTTGCACCTGCTACCTATTGCACGCGCAATCTTTGAAAATCGCACGCAACACGCCCACTTATTGCATGGGCAATTTATTTTTAGAACACGCAAATTAGCACCTGCTATTTGGGATCTTTGAAGATCAGGCCCTAAGAGTAAATGAAAATTGGGATAAAGTATGTGCGCACTATACATATGCGCACTATATAGCTGTCATGTTCTGGGTTTGAGTCCAAAAACAAAATTAATCCAATAGAAAAAAAAAACTAGAGTCCATAACCCAAAGCAAAATAAAGTCCAGGAAGCTAGTGGTGAAGAGGCGGATGTTCTGGAGGCCTGCAGCGAGGAAGGTACTGGTCTGGAGGCCTGCAGTGAAGGAGCCAGTGGCGAAGTAGCTGGCGATCAGGAGACCCGCAGCGAAGTAGCTGGCGATCGGGAGACCTGCAGCGATGAAGGTGCCGGTCCGGAGGCCAGCAGCGAAGAAGCTGAAGTTTTGGAGGCCAGCAGCGAAGAAGGTGAAGTTTTGGAGGCCAGCAGCGAAGAAGCTGAAGTTCTGGAGGTCTGCGGCGAAGGAGCAGGTGTCTCGGAGGTCTGCGGCGAAGGAGCAGGTGTCTCGGAGGTCTGCGGCGAAGGAGCAGGTGTCTCGGAGGTCTGCGGCGAAGGAGCAGGTGTCTCGGAGGTCTGCGACGAAGGAGCAGGTGTCTCGGAGGTCTGCAGCGAAGAAGCTGAAGTTCTGGAGGCCTGCAGCGATGGAGCCAGCGGCGAAGCGGCTGACGATCTGGAGACTGGCGACGAAGATGCAGGTGGTCAGGAGGCCGACCACAAAGCCAGAGGAACCCACAAGGCAAGGTCTTTGGGGGTCTGCGGCGTGGCCAGGTTAACCCACGAAGCGAAGCCTTCGGAGGACTGCAGCGGAGTAGCCAGCGGCAAAGCGGCAGCCGATCAGGTGGCCTACGGCGAGGCCAGATTACCGCTTGTGGCATGATCTTTGGGGGCATGGGCCTGGCATCCGGCTTGGACCCAGGCAGGAGATCTGGAGGTCGGCCAAGCAGAGTAGATGACCCTCCCGGAACAAGGTCAGGGAGACGACCTCGGAGGAACCCATGAGGCTGTGAGTCTGGCTGTGGTGAGTCAGGCTGAGAGTCTGGCTGTGGTGAGTCAGGCTGAGAGTCTGGTTCCTTAGGCAAAGTGTCAGTTGGTAAGTCGGGTGCCTTAGGCAAAGCATCAGTCGTGCCTGGCACGTAGTCAGTCGGTCCTGGAACACAGTCAATTGGCTCATGGGCACAGTCAGTCAGGCCAGGAGCAGAGTCCATCTGGCCACAGTCAGTCAGGCCAGGAGCAGAGTCCATCTGGCCACAGTCAGTCAGGCCAGGAGCAGAGTCCATCTGGCCACAGTCAGTCAGGCCAGGAGCAGAGTCAGACGGCCCTGGGTTCAGGATCAGAGGCGGTTTGTCCTTGAACCCCTCCGGCACAGGAAGTGGAGGTGGTTCGTCCTCGAACCCCTCTGGAGCAGGGAGTAGAGGCGGTTTATCCTCGAACCCCTCTGGAACTGGGAGTAGAGGCTTGGAGTTATGCGTAACATAGTCAGGTGTCGTGTCAGGCTTGAGTTCCATGAGCACCCTCCATAGGAAAGCAAGAAGGTGCTCAGGACCTGGTCGTGGAGGCAGCCCATCCACGGGCTTCACCGGAATTAGGCGAGGAAGTGGAGGCAGCCCGCCCTCGGGCTCCTCCGGAACTAGGCGAGGAAGTGGAGGCAGCCCGCCCACGGGCTCCTCCGAAACTAGGCGAGGTACAGAAGACCCGGCGGCAGCTGGCTGTAGCACTGAAGACCTGGCGGCAGCCGGCTGTGGCTCTGGAGGCTTGGCAGTATGCTGAGGTTCTAGCTGAATGTCTGCAGGATCCTTGAGGCTTTGTGCTGCTTCTACAGCTATGAGAAGAGGGTCGAAGGGACCTCCAGCGGAGAGTGGGGCTGGAGCTTTGAGCCATCCCTCAGCGAGAAACTCAGCTTGCAGAACTGAGTGCACCAAAGCCAAATCCTCAGGATGATCCATTAGATGAAGCACAACCTCAAGGCAACGTTCCTTTATGCACTCAGCCCGCACAAAATCCAGACCTGTCCGAACCCAAGTCTGAACAGGAGGCCGCACCGACGACTGGGGACCTGCAGAGGGCGCTGAGTAGCCATCCACCAACTCCAGGGAAGACAGTCGCGGGGAAGCCATGGCGGACGGACCCTCCATAGAGGAGTAGGAACCTTCCCGGTGGCGACTGCCATCCGGCGGTGACGTCGACCTGGGCAGGAGCCGAAACCAGCAGGAAATTCCGCCGGCACTGCTGCAGACGTGGGTGGCTCAGCCAGAGCCGCTGTAAGCGTGGGTGACTCCGATGAAGCTGCTGTGGACGTGTAGAGCTCTGGCGAAGCTGCTGTGGGCAGGTAGAGCTCAGCCGGAGCTGCTGCTGTTGGGGTGGAGCGCTTACGGTGAGGGCGACGTCGCTTGGTGGAGTGAGCTAGAGAGGAATGGTTCCGATCCGGGCAGAAACACGTAGATGCCCAATCGGACTGACCGAAGCATTCCTCCATCTCCTCCAGCAATAAAGGTTCCACCTCCTCACCATACATATCCCTGTCCGCTTGGTCCTGGTGGCTGGTTCCTAATGTCATGTTCTGGGTTTGGGTCCATTTATGAACTATGTATAAGATTTCACACATATGAATTAGCTGGTTGTGACTATTGCATTAGATTTTACTCTCTCACTTCAAGTTGTGAAGTTAATGTAAGCCTGAGGGAATAAAGCTATTAGTTTTCTAGATATTTTACTTTATTTAGTTAACCTGTTAAGCCCTGTGGGGTTTTAGAGCAATTTCCACCTGAAATTACATACCCGAAATAAATCAAGTATAGTTCCACAGTTACAAGGTCTACATGCAAACTGTTGGTACCTGTCTAAAGGTAAGACATAAAAGAATATTTTTCAAGTGGAACCACTATTGTAACTGTTATTATGTCTGATTTTATTTGTGATTAAACACAAAAAAAAATCACGAAACACATCCCACCGCCGCACCCACTGTCGGGCTTAACAAGCGATCGTGCAACTTGGTGATGTTGACTGCTGTAAATACTTTTTTACCAACCTAAAAGTGCCAAAAACATCACAAAAAAGTCATTTGTCCTGCCCCTATGATAGACAGATGTGAGAACACATAGGGCAGTTTTGCCTGTGATGGGTATGTTAGCAGCAGAACTGGACCACGGAGCAATGAAACAAGGTGACCTGGTCTGATGAAGCCCATTTTACATTACATGGATGCAAGTTGGCATAGGCAGTGTGATGGTTTGGGTAATGTCCTGCTGAGAAACCTTGAGTCCTGCCAGCTACTAGGTCGTTACTTTGACACATGTCAATTACTTTAGCATTGTTGGAGACAATCAAGACCGTTTTAAGGAAACCCAGTTTGAGATGTTGTCTTGTCCTCCAGATTGCCCAGATCTCAATCCAGTCATGCATCTGTGGGCTGTGCTTAGGAAAGAAGTCCCATACATGAACCTCCATCTCACATTTTACAGGACCCAGAAAATCTGCTGCTAACATCCTGGTGCTGGATACCACAGCACATCTTTAAGGTTCTAGTGGAGTCCAAGCAGGTGGTCAAAATGGCATAACTGTATTTTCTACGTTAAAAAAATTGTAATGTTACAGTAACCATCTGCATAGTGTATTTTGCTGTGTTATATTTGATATTCTTGTTAATCTTTCTTAACATTCTTTATGTAAAACAAATCATAAACAAGATGACAAGGAGGTATGATCGACTTGTTAAAGATGTGTTCATTTGGAAAAGGGATCGTTTTACCACTGTTCCTTATGACTTTAAATGTAATAAAATTCTCTGGGTTAGGTGTAGGGTTTTTACTTTTGGTATTGAGAATATTTTCATTAGCAGAAACTTGTCCCAGTATGAAGGCGTTCAGACTTGATTCTTCTGATGTCTTTTGGTTCTGATTTGTTAAAAGAAATAGATTCCTACAGCTAGCAAGAGTGGCAATGTATATTTGTATCCTTTATTGGGCTGCTGTGCCCAAAAGTCCAAAGCCTCTGAGTAATGCCTCACTGGGCAAACCCATAACAGCTGGTTTGTTTTGCCCTGGGTGTCACGCCACTAAGGACAGCGCTGTTATTTGGCATCCTTATCTGGATCTCTGCAGACAGCTCCCAGATCCGCCCATGCTGCCCGAGGCACCTTGCATGCACACACATCATATTACTTTCCTGTTATTTTATATTCAAAAATGTCCTGGAGTTTCCTCACACCTTCCACTTGTAATGTAAATTTGACACAAGCTGATTCCTTTCTTGGTTTATGATTCTGTTTTATCAAACAGCATTTAGGCCATACTGCTGGTCTCACTGTCACTTTAATTTGTCTGTGACAGCACAAGCTTGAACATTCCACTGTTTGTTTGGTTTTGTTGTGGAAGCCTCCCCACCTCACAAAAAAACAACAACGTTCATGTGTCTGTGTAAGTTCACATGCAAGAGGAGCACCGATACAGCTGCCTAGAATGTCTCTGGGCTTCTGAGGAAGTAGTGCTGGGTAGCGTCCGCACGCAAACTTTTATTTTACTCCCCCCGAACCCAAAACATACACATGTATGCTTATCTCCATCTGAGAAAATACATCGTCATTACTGGCCTCTTGGTTTATTTTAAATCAGTTTGTTAGGATTTATTGAATTTTATGAAATATGTCAAATAAAAAAACAACACATCAAAAACACAGAGTACACTGTTGTCAACATAGTACTTCCCTTTTTTATTATAAACACTTCCTTCCCTGTTTGTTTACTCCTGTGCAAATGAGGCTTGATCTTGGTCTCTTGTTCAGACAAGCACTGGTTTCCCCTGATTGTGTGCATACATCAACATGTGTGAGAACTGAGTGGCTTGGTGTTATGGCTTGGTGTGATGCAGTGTGTGTGTACTCTTAAACAGAACTTTGATTATGTCAATTTTTGAGATTTAGAGGTTTAATGACATCAACATTCTTGGAGACTGAGTAAATATTTCCAACACACATCTCTAAACAGAGGAAGGCCTTGTTTAGCTGATTGCAGTGGCTGTGTCCTTTACTCTAAGTTCATTATTTTATTTTATTTTTTTGTCTTTTTGGCCTGTTTTACTGTTACTTAGATTCTCTTGTTATCTAATTAGGAGTTTAAACATGATATTAAAACACCACAATATTTCATGTCAAAATAAAGTCTTATTTGCAAAGGGCTATTTAGTTAAACTTGATATTGAAATCCTATTTTGAAGTACGAAAGAAAGGGGTTCTTGAGTTGCTACCCTGTTGCTAGCCTAGTGAAGACAGCTAATTGAGCTCGCAGACAATGCTCAGCTATCCCGATGCCCTTTAAATCATTGATGTTGCATACTTTTGGCTACTCGGCAGAAAAAGAAACATTCACAGACAGGATGTGAATGATTTGTTAGCACTGTGAGAATACACCAAACGGCTAATCGTTAGCCGCTAATAACGCTAAAGTTGGCATCTGCTTGGGAGCCTCCTGTTGCCACTAAAGTAAAGGACTATTTCACAGTTTTTTTTATGAGTCTGGACTGCATTTGATCATTTAGTCAAAATCTAAAGTGCTTATAGTCATGGTTCTCAAGCTGTGGTACCACTTGTGTTGTTAGAGCTGCCTTTACTGTTACTCAGCACAGATTTTATTCATTTGAAAAATATGAGGGAATAGCCTTCTTATTTGGTGTTTTTATTTACTTTCAAAGTCAAAATATGGGTCTGAGAATCAGATCACGGCCATCTTAACCATATTCAACTTTAAAGTTCGGAAACCAGGGAGATTAGCTTATTGATATGTTCACTAGCAGACTGAGTACTACTCCCCATACAAACTAACCACAGTGTATTTCTCATTAGGGCAACATGTTCACTTAACAAAGCTATAGGACTGCTTGTGTGAATTTTTCATTGAGATACACATTTTCAAAAGTGAAAATTAACATTTTATAGACATTACACAATGAAGTAAAAAATATCCAAGTCATGTTGCTATACTTTTTAAAACATTGAAAATCACCAACTTACCAAATTTGAACTGAATGCCACCTTAAAATTATACAAGCATAAAAACTGCAATAATCAGACATTTGAAGGACACCTCATTAAATGTTCAGGTCTTTCATTCATGTCTTTGTCTACATTGTCTTTGGCAAACCTTAGTCTGGCCATCATTTTTGTCTCAGAGACCTAGGTTTCCTCCTGGCACACGTCCCATTAAACTCCTGTAGTCCCATGTTGGCAGTTGTTTAGAATGTTCTCCAATCGTAGATTATTTTCGCACAGTGAAATGGCTGATTTTAAATTGTCTTGAGACTTCTTGAAATCCATAAGCTGCCACAATCTTCTTACTGAAGGCCAAAGCTCTTTATCTTATTTTCTTACATTGCTGTTCAGTCTCACTTGAACAGTGAGGAATACACCAAACTAAAAGAGTAAGGTAAACAGGGGTAACCCAATTCAAAATGCTAAAATTATAAATTTATTGATAGGCACCTGATGTTATACAGCTGTGTGTGATTTTAGACATTTTAAGTGGAAATAACTGTGGGGGTGTGTTAACTTATTCCTGACCAGAAATTGCATTGTCTTTTTGATTACATTTTATACTAAGCCTTAAAAGGACTTGTATGATTGATAGTAAAGGTTTAAATGTCCAAATATGTTAGAAAACTGCAAACACTTTTCTAGTGTCTCCTAATTTTCTCACGACTGTATTTACTGGTCAAACCTTAACTGGATTTTACACTGATTACAGGTTCCATAAAACTGATTTTAAAACCGGAAAAAGAAGATAATCCTTTTTTTTACTGTGTCCTGTCTCGGCATTTCAGGTATACCATATAGAGCAGGTGGTTGCCTACATGTGCCAGGGCAGTTTTGCTCTACACAAACGATATCTCATGGCAGTATCCTAATTGCGTGATTAATTTTATTAATTCCTGATTCATTCCAGGATCAAAGTAGGCAGGCCACAATTATGTTATAGTAACCTGTGTTTGTATGACTTTCAACTATTTAGTGTAACTGTGTGTGTGTGTGTATGTGTTGGTAGGTGAGCATATGTGTAGAAATAAGTGTGTTTGTGTCGACTTCGTGTGTGTCAGTATGAGTTTGTCGCCTGGAAATGCACACTTGAACATGTGGTGAGAACAATAGATGACCTGCAATCCACAGTACGTCAGAGTATTAAAGGTCGGCTAGACCCGGCTCCAGAAGGCCGCAGCGGTCCCAGGCAGCCAGCAATCTTAGCTTAACCTAAAACATGGCTAAGATCCCAGCTATTGAACCCAGTATCCTGGATCTTCCCATCTTGCGAGCTGGATGCATCGTTACACCCCTGCTATCTAAACCCTCTTCTCCTGGTTAATTACAGAGTCTTGCTACACCAGACCTGTAATGAGTGTCATCCTATGACCCGAGGCAATCGCCCCCTTTTCTCCTGCTGGGTGTGGTCAGCCTCTTTGGCCTTCTGCTCCGTTTTGCCTCCAATGGGACCCATAAAAACCAGTATGTTCCACCTGCAGGCTCCTTTCTTAATTAGCTCCCCTCTCTCAGACTAGGGGGACATAAACAATGAAAAGCTGCTGAAGCACCACAGCAGGGTTTCCAGGCAGAAACACATGCATCATGTCCGCTCCTCTTAGAGATAGAGGCTGTATCAATGGAGCAATGGGCATTCTTTGTGCAAGGCTTTGAATAAATTGACTTTGTGTGTCTTGCTTGTTTTTTACACTGCAATCTTATACTAATGGCTTGGATATTTTTTTAATAATGGCATTAAGTCATAGGAAACTGCTATAATGTGTTACTCTTGGTTGTCATAGGGATGTTTTTGTAAACCTTGAATGTTGTCACAAATGCTTCTGAATTTACTGAAGTTCAACCTCTCCTCCTACCTCACCACCCATTTTCACCTCGACTTCATGCTCCAGAGCCTTAAGAAACAGAAGTGGCTTGTGGCTAAATATTTAGTAAATTTTCTTTAGTACTTTTGTATATATGCCAATATAAAGCAGACAAATAGATTTTATAGTAGATGTTTTCTGTCCCGCAGCACAAAAATGTGGTCCAGACATGACTGCTTTATGAAGGGGTCGAAGATATGATAAAGGAAGAAAAGCCTGTTTTTAAAAAAGCCAGTTTTTTTATTTTCCTTTCTCATGGTTACCAAAGACAGCAGCAATCTACTCTATTTGATTCATGAAGCAATTTACATAACTTTTTGCAGGTTTTTTTTAATTTCAAGATTGATGATGCAGATTGCACTAAATACATGCAATGCAAACACGCCCATCAACTCCAACATATGGGAGCAATTTGCACCTACTTTTGTGACATATTAAAGTTGTCCTCTCTTTAGCCACAAACATAGCAGGTGTAAAAGTGATCAAAGAGATAGAGACAAGAATTTCCTCACCGACAGCCCAATGTCCTGACCTAGATCCAAGTCCTGACTGACGATTTAAAAACAAGTTCCGGAGTGTAATAATTTGAATACGTCCCGGTTTTCGTTGTCATGTGGAGTGGAAAAATGGAATCTATCTTATGCACAATATGCCTAAAATCTGTAGAAATGAATGCACACGCGCACAACATAATGGCTGTTGACTAGATTCAAAAATCGGAACATCAACTAGTGGCACAGTGGTGAAATGATACCATCTTCATGCTTCTACTGTTCCCATGTGAACGAACATTGTAATTAAAACGTCGTGTGGACGTGTTGACAGAAATGGTATAGACTAAGGGTGTGTAAACAGGGCCTTAGTCTATACAAATCTGTGCTGTACGAAACTGTAATATTTTGTTAGAATAAAGTTTTTAAATGTTAATGTTAGAGTAACATTTGCATGTGATTACATGCTGTTATTTTCACTTATTAAATGGAACAAAGGTCCTTTGTTTTCCCTCATTTGCTCATCTCAGGGAGATCACATAGTGAACACAAAAAGGGGCAAACTTCCCTGTAAATTCATACATAATTCTTTATTTAAAAGTGGGCAAATATCAGCCAAACACTGCTTCGGAAACTCTGTTTTAGCAAGAGATGTAATTTGCCCCATAGTGTGCTGCCCCTCAGATTTTCAATGAACCCTAAGTCTATAAGAAGTTTGACAATGACCCAGATGTTCTTGCAGAGTATTTGACAACATTTGAGCCTCTTCTGTTTGCTACCTTTGCTGTTTCAGACTTCTTTTGCTTTGTGTTGGGTGATAGCTTTAATTTGTAAAATGCATTTTGAATGACTGGAGTTAATTCAACTTTTGCATTTACTTAGATCTAGAATTTCAGAATTCAGTTTTTTGTTTTACTTTGACCACTAACGACAGAGGGTAATTATCGATCCAGTCCCTAAATAAAGTCTGTATAATAAAGCTTGTGCCTCCTATCTTGGAACCGGGCATGAGTTGTGAGTTTGGCATCGTCTTAGACATTGTTTTGAGGAATCATACTTTTTTTTAATCAAGATTTTGAAATCATGTCAGATAAATAACTCCAACATTTACATTTTTTCAGATCACCCCATTTTTTTAACACCATCTCTTCTCTTTTCATCCTACACTGGTTCCAGACAAAAACTTGTAGCAACCTAATGAAGGTTTAATTCACTTATTATTTTAGTTTGTTGAAGAAGGCTTTAAAGGCAGACTACAAATCTATGGTATCTATGGTTGTTGGACACATTGACTATAACTTTGGGATGTTTTTACTGATCAGCTAAAATGGCCACAGGAAAACACTTGAACCAGCAAAAATATGAATCTGCTAGCAGCCTATTGTTGAAACATCCCATTCAAAGCAACAAACATAATTTTTTCATGAACTATTTAATTAAAGAGTGTGTTTTATTTAGGCTTGACACTGGCTGTCCTGCCCTCTTGCTGCTGTTATATGGGATGAGACTGTTTACACCATATAAAATGAGGTGATGATCCTAGTAGGTGGGGGTGGTGAGGACCAATAATAACATTGCAAATGGCCTGCAGTATTGCCTGTAACGAGATGTTGGAAAACCCAGATTCTCAACAAGCGAGTATCACAAAAAATAATCCATCTGGATCGGATAGAAGTTCAGTATTTTATTAATCCTACCTGTATTTTCTGTGATATGCCAGCACAAAGGGGTGCTTTATTGTGAATTGGAAAGAAAATAATATCCCATTTAAAAAAAAAAAAAGCTGTGACAAATAAAACTTTGAAAATGCCTTTTAACTCAGCCCCCTGAGTCAATGATTTCCACACTATCAGATGCAATAACTGCTGCAGTTCCTGTACATGTAGACTGAGATTTTTGTTTACATCAATTTCCAAGGCTTTCCACACATTCTCAATTGAGCTAAGTCTGAACTTTGACTTGGCCATTCTAATATACTTTGTTGTTGTGCTGCTGGAAGGTGAACATCCACCTCGGTCTCAAGTGTTTTGCTGTCTCTTGAAGGTTTTCTTCCCGACACATTGAACTTTATCCATCTTCCCATCAACTCTTACCAGCTTCTCCGTCCCTGCTGAAGAAAAACACCCTGACGGCATGATGCTGCCACCACAATGCTTGACTGTAGTTATGGTGTGTTCAGGTTCACATGGAGCCTTTCCGGATACACATAGCATTCTCAACGTAGGTCAAAAAGTGTAATTTTTGTGTAATTTCTGCCGTGTATCCTACATGGCTTGTGGTCAACTGCCATAAGAGATGTAAGACCTCTTATGGCTTTTTTCCACTCTCAAGATGTTTTGATATAATTATTAAAAAACACTGCACATAAACACAAATTTGACATGATCTAGAACATTAAAACGTGTTAGAAGAGTGGCTGAATAGAAACACAGGTCATACTTTTGATTTTTAATTGTGAAATTTTTTGAAAACTGAGTATCCTTTTCCTTCCACTTCAGACTTATGCACAACTTTGTGTTGCTCTATAATATAAAATCCCAATAAAATACAATAAAGTTTGTGGTTGGAATGTGAGAAAATGTGAAAAGGTTTAAGGGGTATATGGCACTGTTACTGCCACATTTGTTGCTGTGCAGGCAGTGGCTTTAATATGTCTCAGCAGCACTTCTGACTCCATCAGCATTAGCAAAATGAGCCCAGGGTGCAAAGACTAATGGACTGAAGTGAACCCATCACAGCATGCTGGTTTGGTAAGTATCCTGGTGTGCTATGTTTCAGGCTCCAATCCAAAGTCAGTATGAATAAATACTCATGAACGAGGCCAGGCTGAGTAGCATTCACAGCTGCAGTAAGTAAAAAATAGACAAACAAGAGCTGGATTCATAACCCTGTGTTAGAACCTGACATTGTGTTTAAATGTAAAATTTTCATACAAAATAGAGTTTGCAAGAGGTCAACTGTTCAACTACTTAGAGCCAACATTTACTGTAGTTTTTAGAATTATTTTTGTTTGGCATTTTTTGAAACCACTACAGCCTATGTAAATAGGAGCAGACATTTGAAACATGCACTATCATGGATCGGTTCTCTTCCAGGCTGCCTTGCTTTGGTCCTGAGCATTTGTTTAGACCAAGCCTCCATAAAGACCTGTACCACCACAAAGGCAAAAAAAATGCAGATAATAGGGAAGTAAAAATAACTCAGGAAATTGCTGTTTTCACAACATGAATCATGGGCCTCTTAATGACATCATCCCGGCTTTTTTCTGTCTACAGCAGAGACCAATTTAGAGAAAAGACGACATCTCTGTGATACAGCAGGCGCCCCAGTGGTAACTCTATCAGAAATGAGCATGTCCGGGAAAAACTTGGGCCCCTAATAGGAGATAGTTGTAAAATCTCTGTGCTTATATGTGGCAGAAAGAACAAAGTCAAAAGGATGAAAGACGGTAATAAACAATCAAAAAAAGCCATAAACTGTCAGGTACAACCAGACACCTGGTTAATAGCAGCAACTAAGTCATAAAAACTGGCTTTATTGAACATTAGATCTCTGTCAGGAAAATCATTTTTAATCAATGACTTCATTAGTGACCACGATCTTGATGTTATGTTTTTAACAGAAACATGGTTACATGAATTTAATGAAGCTCCCATTCTGATAGTCGACGCCTCCAAACTACAATTTTCTTTGTGAGAGCAGACAGCAAAGAAAAGGTTGGGGGGGGGGGCAGTTTGTTTAAAGATTTATTAGAGTTTAAAAAAGTTTTTCTGGACATGTTTGACTCATTTGAATACTTGGCTCTCCAGGTAAAGAGCCTGGTCCGAACCATGTTCTTGAATATTTACAGGCCTCCTAAGTCCAAAACAAACTTTTTCAGTGATTTTAATGAGCTTTTATCTGTGATATGTGTTGATTATGATTATATATAATTATATATAATTATTGTGGGAGACTTCAACATTCACATGGACGATCCTGAAGACAGAAGTGCAATAGATCTATGGGGACATTTAAAAAATTTTTGGTTTTGACTAAACATGTTAAACACCAAAACCACAAACAGGACATTTTGGACTTGATCATCACAAGGGGTCTAAACATTCCAAGGTGTCTGTAACTGATGTTGCCCTAGCTGACCATATTTGTTTTTTTTTGAAAGCATCATCTCCAATGACTCCAATGCCAAAGAGAAATTATAAAAAAACGCATCTTAAGGACGGTGCTGCTGAACCTTTAAACCAGATTTACTCCTCTACCCCCACTTTGCCCTGTAAACACTGTAGATGAGCTGGTAGATAACTTTCATTTCTAAAATCTGAGACATCATTGATTCAGTTGCTCCAATAAAGTGAATCGTTTCTGGGAAGAAAATCACTCCGTGGAGAAAGTGCCCCCCCAGTCAGAAGTAAAAAAAGGAGTGTCGAAAGCTGAAAAGCAGGTGGAGAAAGACTGGGCTCCAGCTTCACTATGACATCTATAAAAAAGGGTTCAGATATAACCTACAACTGAAAAAGCAAGGAATTTTCTTTTCTGAGATCATCAGCAAAAAAATTAAAAAATGCTCGTGCATTATTTCCACGGTCGACAGGCTAACAAACCCTCCTGTAACTGTAGCATCTGAACTCCACTTTAACCAGGGCCTGCAATGAATTTGCTAACTTCTTCACTGAAAAAACCCCAAAAAACAGAGGGGTAGTCAGCACATCGTCATCAACTCCAGTACCCCCAAATTTTCTCCAACTAGAACTGATTTGACAAAAATTTCCAAAATTTCACCAAAAAAAAGACAAAAAAATTAGAAGAAATCGTACACCAACTAAGCTTTTTTTCCTGCTTTTCGATGTTTTACCACAGCTTTCCTTTAAGAAAGCTTTGCCTGTAATAACATCTGATTTAACAAAAAATAAAAAATCCCTTTTGTCAGGTGTTTTTCCCCCGGCCCTGAAAAAAGCAATTACAAAACCTCTATTGAAAAAGAGCAACTTGGAAAGTTGCTACTACAGAACTACAGGCCTATATCAAACCTCCCCTTCATCAGAAGATAATTGAAAAAGCTGTGTTTCAGCAGTTAAAAAAACTTCCTAACAATGACCAACTGCTTCGATGTCTTCCAGTCAGGCTCCTGCTCACCAGTACAGAGACTGCTTGTCAAGGGGTTCAATGACATCCGTATAAATGCAGACTGTGGGAGAAAACCACAGTGTGGTATTATTGGACCTTGGTGCAAAAATTCGACACTGTTGATCACTCCATTTTATTAGAGCGCCGGAAAAAAAGGGGCGGCCTTTCTGGTACAGCACTCAATTGGTTTTAAATCCTACTTGAAAGGACAGGGACTTTTTTGTGTCAGTAGGTAACTTTACATCAGAGACCACAAAAATCACATGTGGCGTTCCCCAAGGATCCATCTTAGGGCCACTCCTATTTAATATCTACATGCTCCACCTAACTCAGATTTTAATAAACAACAACGTAAGTTATCATAACTATGCAGACGACACACGGCTATACGTCACGATGTCACCAGGTGACTATGTAACCATTCAAGCGCTAAATGCTTAGAAGAAATCAGAATCAGAATCAGAATCAGCTTTATTGCCAAGTTTGTACATACAAACAAGGAATTTGACTCCGGTACACTTTGCTCTTTGGTTTTGTTTTTGCACTACAGAATATACATATTTACAATGTACAATATACACATATATAAATAAAAATCAATGCATGGATGGGCCAAAATGTTCTTCAGCTGAATCAAAACAAAACTGAAGTAATAATCTTTGAACCAAAGGAAGAGCGTTTAAAAGTTAGCACACAGCTTCAGTTAATACAGCTAGAAACCAGCAGTCAGGCTCGACACCTGGGTGTAGTGATGGACTCAGGCCTGAACCCTTCAGAGGCACATAAAGACAGTAACAAGGTTGGCCTTCTATCACCTAAAGAACATCTCCAGGATTAAAGGACTAATGTCTCAGCAGGACCTTGAAAAACTAATTCATGCGTTCATCTTTAGTAGAATTGATTACTGCAATGGTGTCTTCACAGGTCTGCCTAAAAAGTCAATCAGACAGCTGCAGTTGATCCAGAACGCTGCTGCCCGCGTCCTCACTAGAACTAAGAAAGTGGAGCACATCACCCCGGTTCTAAAGTCCCTACACTGGCTCCCTGTAGCTCAGAGAATAGACTTTAAAGTACTTCTGTTAGTCTATAAATTTGTGAATGTCTTGGCACCAAAATACATTACAGACTTGTTGTCAGTGTATCAACCACCCAGACCCTTTCAGGTGTTCTGGCTCCAATCTACTCTGCATACCCAGAACCAGAACCAAACATGGAGAAGCAGCTTTTAGTTCTTATGCTCCACTAATCTGGAATAAACTCCCAGAAAACTGTAAAAGCGCTGAAACCCTAAATTGCTTTAAATCAAGATTAAAAATGTATTTGTTTAGAGTGGCCTTTGAATGTGTTATCTAAACATTATTAGTCAATCCAATTTTCCTTTCATTTTCTTATCCATCATTCTATTCTCTTTTTTTTTAAATTAGCTCTGTTGTTTGATTTTCTATATCATTGTAATGTTTTTCCTTATGTACAGCGCCTTGAGTGCCTTGTTGCTGAAAAGCGCTATATAAATAAACTTGACTTGACTTGATATCTGTTAACAATTAAATACTTGCAGGACAAATACTGAGAATTAGTCTTTTTGTTAGCTGCCTTCATGATTTATTATTCCGTCTAGTGTGCAGTTGGGCAATTTTAATTTTAATCATGTTTCCCTTAACTGAGGTTAAATAGCAATTTTAAAGAAATTACCCAGCCCAATTAGAGAAAATTAAACAATTAGGGTTCTATAAATGGAAGTCAAGTTATGGTATAGCTTGAGGAAATTTTTGTCCTGCGCATGCATATCCATGGATAAACTGATGATCACCTACAGTTGAATTCTGAATGGTTTTGATCAGCCTTCATTAAGTATAAATGTATTTATAGTCTGAAATTCCTAACCCATAGGAAATATTTTATTATTCCTGATGTTTTTCATGTTTCTCTCAGTTCAGGTTATTTCCCCCTCTCTCAATTTGCTATATCAGTGGCAAAAAAAACTGGCTTAAATGAGCAGCTTTCTCACAATATACTATTTTATTTAACTTACCCACATCTTTCGGAAGGGTGTCAAGCAGAAAAAGAGCAGATTGTTTCAAGGGGAGTTCAAATCCAAGATAATTACTACACCGTTAAGGTAACAACATAAATTAATTAATTTGTAAAGAGACATTAGAAAAAGGTTCATAATGAAAACGTTTAACCTGCAACAGTGATTCTTAAACGATCTCACACGATCTGGATCAACACAGCAGATCAATCTGGTGCCCCCCACCCCATCAGTCTGGAAGGTGTTGAAAGGAGTAGTGAGTTTTTCAAAATTACTCAAAGAGCCCATCTACAACTCATCACAAACGAATTCCCTCAGTTAAAGTCAGTGATGTCGAATTATTAAGACAAATGTTTGTCTCACATTTGTCAAAAACTGTATTAATGATCCCCAAGTTTTATCACTGATAAAACAGTCTATCAGCATTTCTATCATGCTGGAAATGTTGAGTCAGTTATTTTATTTCAGTGACTGACTCAATGTAATGCAAAAATATGATGATGCAGGAGTTTTTTATGTGAATTTTGATTTTTCTTGTTGCACAAAGCTCATGAAGTGTGTACATGTCAATCATCACCAGACTGACACTTTTTATTTAGGTAACACAGCTTAACACTCTTTAGTCTTTGATCTAATCGTGGTAGCTTTCTTTTGAAAAATTGCAAAGTCAAAAAGGCTCAACCCAATCCTTTCACTTGGTATAGATGCTCCTCTGTCTATTACAGCAGTGCCTCCCTCTCTGCTTCTATTAGAAGCACCTGTATAAATAGCCTCTATCGTTTTCCCTATGTTTTGCTCCATGTTCTCCTCCCCCTCCTCCCCAATCTCCTGTACACGGCTCAGTTTCTTCTTCACTCCTGTTAATGAAAACAGTAATCCAGCACCTGAGCGGCCTGTTTGCACAACCAGTTCTTTAGCCTTTCATGGCTCTTCTGGCCACCATTTTTTTGAGCCAGATTCTCCCCAGATCTGAAGCTTGCAGGTTATTTCACCATTTGATGTGGTTTATTCAAGAGTTTATTCAGGTGTGGCAGGTTTGAGGAGCAGTCATGTAAATGCCCAGTCTCTGATGGAGTGTCCACCCGCGACCAGGTTGCTGGAACTTCATCAGGGAGCCCTTCTGTTCGGGACCACAGTGTGAATAGAGGGCTTATTGATGAAAAGCATCTGCTGGGCTCTGTGGTTTCTGCTCTCTTATGAGCACTAGCAGGGATGTATGGTGGACCAGGGCTGCAGAGAAGAAGAGGTTGGCAAAAAGAGAGCTGCGACATCCTGGCCCAAGCTTCCACCAAAGGGGAGCTTATTTTATCATACATGTCTTTGTGTGTGTGCGTTCTCCTAGCTCCTAGCCCACCCTGGGTAGGTGGCTGCCCTCCTTGTGTAAATGAGCCCCTTTCTGTGTCTAAAAGCAGTAAAAGGAGAGGCTAAAGCAACTTACCCCCACCCTGCCCCTCCCCCTTCACTTACTTTTAAAAGCATAACACACTGATGTTTAGGTGGCAGTGTTCAGGTATGTTCTTCATTGTTCATATAGAAGATGAAATTAAAGTTATTGTTAAAAAAAAAATGTTAAGAGTTTTGCATACATCTTAAGCAACGCTTTTATGCTTTAGGCCTTCTAAAGATAAGTTCAACATGTTCATCTTGTCTCTTCTCGTCTTCTGCTTATGTGGACCCGACTTGAACAGAGAGCAGTCACAGCAGAGACATCTAGACTTCCCTCTCCCCAGACACCTCCTCCAGCTTCTCTGGGGGAAGCCCACTGTGATCCTAGGCCCGCCATGAGACATAGTCCAGCATGTCCTATGCCGTCCCCTGGCCTCCTCCCGGTGGGACATGGCTGGAACACCTCCAGAGGGAGTCGTCCTGGAGGCATCTGGTACAGCCACCTAAGCCACCTCAGCTGATTCTTCTCGATGTGGAGAAACAGCTGCTCTACTCCAAGCTCCTCCTGCATTGTCAAGTTCCTCTCCCTATCTCTAAGGGAATGAGGGTGAGGGTAGGAATGTAGACCGACCAAAAAATCAAGAGCTTCGCCTTTTGGCTCTGCCATCTGTTCACCACAATGGACCGATGCAGCGTCCGCATTACTCTTGAAGCTCTAGCCATGTGAGCGCCCCTCACATCGCACCATAAAGGGCATGGTTGAATGCCTTTTCCAGGTCCAGGAACCACTTTTGGACCGGCTGGGGAAACTCTCATGAACCCTTGAGTATCCTGTAGAGGGTGCAGAGCTGGTCCAGTGTTTCACGACCAGGATAAAAACCACACTGCTTCTCCTGAAGCCGAGATTCGACTATCGGCCGGACTCTCCTCTTCAACACCCTGGCATAGGCCTCACCAGGGAGGCTGAGGAGTGTGATCCCCCCTGTATTTGGAACACACCCTTCGTTCCTCCCTCTTGTGAAGGGGTATCACCACCCCAGTGTGCCAGTCCAGAGGCAATGTCCCCGACCGCCACATGATGTTAAAGAGACGGGTGAGCCACAACAGCCACACAACATCCAGAGACCTGGGGTACTCAGGGAGGATCTCATCCGCGCCTGAAGCCTTGCCACCATGAAGCTTTTTGACCACTTCAGTGACTTTGGGCTTCAAGACAATACCTTGAAATAAAATCCTATACTGTCAACCACCTTCATATAATTTTATCTTAGTATAAATCCAGCTGTTCTGTGAGGGTCTCAGAGGTTTGTTAGAGAACAAAACAGTACCAGGAAGATTAAGAAAGAGATCAGAAGGGTCTGAGATAAGGTTCTGGAGGTTATAAAACAGTGTTCTAAACTTTGATCTTTTCACAGAATATTGTTAAATCCATCATCACATAATGAAAAGAGTGTGGCAGAAATGCAGATCTACAAAGGCTACATGGCTGTCTACTTAAACTGACATTATAAGAAAGGAGAGCATTAATCAGAGAAATGGCCAAGAGTACTGTACAGCTCTGGAGAAGCCGGATATCTGGGTACAGAGCTTCTGCTTCAAGCAGGACAATAACCCTAAATATACAGCCAGATCTGCAATGGAATAGTTTAGATCAAAGCATCATGTGTTAGAATGGTCCGGTCAAAACGCAGAACCAAATCCAAGTGAGAATCTGTTGCAACACTTTGAAAATTGATGTTCACAGACACTGTCCATCCAGTCTGACTGATCTTGAGCTATTTTCAAAGAAGAATGAGCAAAGATTTTAGGCTGTAGATGTGCAAAGTTGGTAAAAACATACCACATCAGACTTAAAGCTGTAACGGCAGTGAAACATACCATACCATGCTATCTTTATTTATAAAGCACTTTAAAAAAAAAACCCAAGGTCCACAAAGTGCAAATGAAAGATCGTTGAATAAAGTTATGATTCAGAAGTGCTTTATCCAAATGCATGTCTAAACTTTTTACAATATTTATGCAAGGCATTGTACTTTGAAATATGACATAATATGCACCCAGTCAGTCTTTGTCCATATTGAATTTCAGTGTGATTCCACTAAAAATGTATTGAATTGCTCATTTTTTTGTTTGCATTAAAGAGTTCCTTTTAAAAGAATTCCTGAAATTGCATGAGACGGTTAACATCATCAATTAAAAAAAAAACAACTGTACCTCACCACAGATATGGGCAGACCTCAGCAGACTGTTCTGAGAATCAGTGGCTTTTACTTCCTGGTAGCGCCTGCAGAGATTCAATAAGATTTCTCTGAAAGAAAGTTCCTATTTTCAATTGAAACTCCATCCCTCAAAAGTTCTCTTAATCTTGCTGACCGCTGTAAAAAAAAGACACGCCTTCTATCACAACAGCATCGCGGGGCCATCGTGCTTTGCACGTCTTACAGGCGACAGCCACCGCTTCCCCATGCCTGTGCAGCTTCACCACAGAATAGAGTGGAATTTGACATACTTTTGGTTGCTCAGAAAAAAGGCAACCACGGAAGCACTGTTTTTGCATTAATGACGTGATGAAGGAAAGGATACAGTAAAGAGAGAAACAGACTTTTGTGTTTCTGTGAGCATCTTAATGCTACTTGATCAAAGCTGAATGTGTAGCCAACAGGTTATCAGTCAAGTTTTTTGTATATTGTGGAAAGGGGTCAGCTATTCATCTCACGATTGTTCGACAAGTTAAAGTTAAATCCAACTATGTCCTAGATCATAAAGTAAGACTGCTCTTTGACCAACAAGTAGATATGACTAATAACCTGCTTAGTCATTCTCTGCAGGGCATGACTGGTCTATTTATCCAGTCCGGACTGTAAAACCTTATTTAAGCCACTGCTGTAATATTAACCATCTGCTTTATTCTTTTTCATGAGAGTCGTTTAGTAAACGAGGAGCAAAGTGTGTGGTAACATCTGCAGGCCCTCCCAGTACCACTGAAAACCAGTAAAAACACTGGCAATGCAATTCCATATCTGTTAGCTGTTGTTCTAAATGTCTTTAAACACTGGTACTTACAATTACTGTCAGGCAAAATAAAAATCAGAAAGGTCAACCTGAAACAGCGTATGTCAGGTTTTATACATTTTTTTTAATCTAATATTATCTGTATACATTGTATAAAGACGTTCTCCAATCCAGCATTTTAGCGTTCTGATCTAACATTTGAATGTAAATTAAATTGGCGGCTGATACGGATGTTGTCCAGTCCAGAAGGCTTGTACTTGAACATTTAGTGTTGTTTTTGTTCATAGTTATGGCTAAT
>JAHHUM010002715.1:0-252383 GCA_036173005.1 Crenichthys baileyi | reverse complement strand
ACCGTTTTGGGGACCCATCACTGTAGGCCGAAATTTAAAAAAAACCCTTCGGGTAAAAGAAAACACCAACTCAATACAAAACTTTCATTTTTGTAAACTTAAAATATCTGAATAACTAGAAACTGATCACAAACCTCGTCAAAGGACTTATGGGGGCGAATGACCATCTTTGACTGGTAAGAGTGGACCCTCACAAATTCCTGAGTCTCTGGGACTCTAGGATGCTGCACAGCTCTGCACAAAACAGCAACATATATAAACACATAAGTTATGAGATACACACATCACTTAGTTTGTTTATGTCTGTAAATTTACAAAATAAAAATCTAATTTACAACTAAACGCACCTTGACACCAAGATCATCATATTATTTTCCAAGTCAACATCATATCGGCGCACATAAACATAGTCCCTTGAATACATTGGATACTGAGGGGAGATTGAAGAAAATACATTACAGAAACAACTAGTGTGGTCAAGTTTTTTGCTAAACAGAAAATTGGGATTGTTTCTTTGTTTCTAATACAGAACAAACACTCTAAAGGCCTCGTGTATGTCGACATGAACACCAAACTCACCGGAAAGTGCGTCGCCCAGTGGACAACTTCAGAGCCTGTGTTGGCATCTCTATCAACCACCTCAAGCTTGATAACCAATGAATCCCACTTCTTCCTGTACTCTGTGTCCAACTGGGGGAAAGAGGAAAGTGTGAGTAAATATAGCTCAAGCAGTTACGGTTTACAATGTTTCTGTGCTGCACATACAGGAAGAGAAACAGGGTTATGAAAGTCCTCAACAAGGTGCAACTACATAATTCCATCAAAATATACCAGCATCACATTATTACCATGTGGACTGTACCAAACGACTTTCGTGTTCAGTTGCAAAACAATAGAATAGAGAATAAAATAGAGATTATTCTAAGCACAGCTAGTGATCTGCAATGTCAGATTTTGTCATCAATAAATCAGAAAAGGTGGTTTCAGAGCTTTTTTCTGGAATCCAAACCATTTTAAAACCCTGATCCTAGAGGCTCTAGAGGGCAAAGACTCAGTGAAACCACCCTTTTAATTTCTGAATTAGTGTGCCTTTATCTGTGGGGTTATCTTTACTTAAATATAAAACAATGTAAAAAGTACTTTTTAGAAATTCCTATGCTTTTCTTTTAGATTATGGAATGAGGAATTATGTCTGGAAATGCAAATATTTTTACATACTCGTCCTTTTCCTTACTTCTCCAAAATGAACACCACTTTTCCAGACTTAGCATTTATTATTTTTTGAATATGTACAAGAATATTTACAGCATGTTACATAATGTAAATGCAGACTGCCCTGGCGTTTGTTATTGTTTATCAGCTTCCAAGTAGTAGTTTCAGTCGATTGCTCTTCTGAATGTGACACAGACTAAGTGGAACATAATGGGATTAATGAGGGTTTACCTGTACATTGAAGAACTGTCTTGGTGTGACATCGTTGTAGGAACCCAATACTGCAGAAACAAACATGTACAAAGCAGGTTTAATGTTCAAAAATGCCAACTCAAGGATTGCTCTGCTACAGAAACTTGGTGTCAGATAGCAAGTGTGCTGACCTCTGTATTCATAGAGGTGGCTGTTTGGAATCGGCCTCTTCCACACTCTGAAATCCTTCTTCTCCACCACAACTTCCCAGTCACCTTCCTGTTGTCTGGCCATGGTACCCGAAGGTGTGCATAGGCCTTTCACAGCTTCAATGGCCTCCAGCTCGAGTCCACATCTTTAAAGAGATGCCAGTGACAGCACAGGATTAGTGCACAAGTCACAACTGGCACCACAGATCACAGACAAGTCAATCCAACACATGCAGTTATTGTTGTTATGAAAGTAGACTTGGGCCAGTTACAAGTATCAATGTATACTAAGGTTACAATAAGTTACAATTTTAAACTGGTAAAACGTTTCTGTCATACAGTTCCTTCAGTTTAAAGTCCTATTATTGAGATGGCAGAGGAAGAGCTGGACCGTCCGTCCTCCACCTGTTGCTGGACTCTGCATGCGTTTCCACAGTCTTCTCTTATCCATGAGCAAGATGTCCCCACCATTACTGTGACCTTTAACATTGAGGTCACGAGGATCTAAATCAGGTGTGGGCACCAAAAGTCCATCCGCAGGCCAAACATATTGTTGGCATCAACTGCATGAATGCAAAAACTTGAGATATAATAACCTCCCACCTGTCCAAGGACTCCAGTGACAGTGGCTGTAGTAGAGCTGCACATAATATAAATATTATGTGCAGCTCTACTACAACCTGACTAATTAGGCTGCTAATATCAGCTTGGTATACTTGTGTTATTCTATAGAAAGAATATTCTGCACAATAAGCAACTGAAAACTACTACTACATACTATATTTCCTCAATATTTTGCTATAGTCAATGTATTATTATATAATAATATAACAATTGCATTACACAGATAACTTTAATAACCTCAGTTACAAGCACATTAGATCATCTCAGCTAATAGTTGCTTTTCTGTTTTAAATAAAAGCCAGCAGGTCATGTTACAGCGTTTTATTTTACACTTTTGTGCAAATCCAATGCTATTCTTATTGAAGGTTATACAATGAGCACATCACGCCAAATGCACCAGAAAAATGACTGCTGCTTTAAGAAGATTTTTTCCTAAATTAACTTGACTGATTAGTTCGCTAAAGTATGACAATATCTCTCTGTTGGCTAGTCGGCCTAATTCCATATATATATATATATATATATATATATATATATATATATATATATATATATATATATATATATATATATATATATATATATATATATATATATATACACACACACACACACCTTTATGTAATGTAAAAAAGGGATTCTCACCTGCGGATCTCCTCATCCTGAACCTTCTCGTTCTCCCACATGAAGACCCCAGCCAGAGCCGCCACAAGCTTCCCTGTGGGGGCGTGCTTATTCTGAAATCTGCGCCAAATATTGCCAACCAGGGTCCACCTGGTCCCCTCAGAGTACAGGTTGGAGTAAAGCTCGCCCACTTGGAAGGCACGCCGGAGCCTTTGGCCGGTCACAAAGCCACAGTGGTCTGCAAATATGGACAGCAGTCCCTTCTTCTTCTGACGCGGGGCCCTGTAGGTCCCAACACCTGCTCTCTGGAGCCAGGAGAGCAGCAGGCCGACGTTCCTGCCTAGCCACGGGAACCTCTGAAGCTTCTCCCTGCCCTCGTCCACTGCACGCAATAGCGACCTGCTGCTCTGGAGCCGGATTGTATTTACTCCGACCTCGCAGATGGGACGTCGGGGCACAGAGTGAAACATGACTGACAGCTGTGACCGTGGCACAAGGTCCCAGAGATAAATACCAGGGGCAGGACGGCGCAGCGGCTAGGTTACCAAGCTAATTTTATTTAAACAAACCTAACGCCTCGAAAAGAACCACCATAGAGTACTTCTGTGTAAATAAAGAAGCAGCGTTTTAGTTAATAACAGTCATAACTTTACTCTGGTAACAACTGTGTGGCTGTCAATCCTTCCGAGCACGCTACATGTATCGTTAGCATTGGCTAGCAGGCTTGCATACCAACTATTGCGCAACAAACCCCCCGGACGCCACTTTTATATCCAAACTGAAACCTTAAAACCTGCAACATAAAGTAAATAGTTATACCAGACCTCTATCAACCTGTCTATCTCTCCTGATGACGGCCTCACGATTTCCAAACTCTCCCAGCTCAGTTGACCTCTTCCTATCGTGTCTTTCACACCCACTGATAAGGCCCGCCTTCCTAAGCGGACGTTTGCAGCGTGTGGCTTTTCTAATTGGTCCAGATGGATGCCTGTTATATCTTAGGAGCTTACGCGCCAGCATGCGTGTACGTCCCTTTTCCCTAGAAGAAGGTTTACTCTATCAGATCTTTTACTGAACCTGGATCAGTTTTCTTGTCCCAGGTTGTCCCGCGAACCCCCAATGTTAAAAAAAACGGAAGCTAAAATGTAAAACCTGCTTCAGGATCAGTGTTTACGAAAAGCAGAAAAGACTGGATAAAAAGAGGAAGTGAAAGTCGCCCTCCAGTGGCGCCGTTCAAAAAGCAAAGTCTGTTAAAAAAATAAAAACACGTGTGACTGATCATTTTAATGGAAACTTTACGCAACATTAACATTCTCGTGCTAAATAACCCTGCAGGGTTTGGTCAGAGTTTTTATTCAACTTTGTTAGATTATATTGGGATTTTCTTTCCACATAAAGTTAGGCATATCTGCAAAGTGAAAAATAATATATGGTTTGTTGGGGATCTTTTTTTCAAATAAAAATCTGAAAAGTGTAACATGCATTTGTATTCAGTTATCTAGGACAACCACTAGCATTCAAAAGCCACCTAATTGGTAAATCGAGTCCACCATCGTGTACTATAATCTAAGAATAAATACAACTCTTCTAGAAAGTCTTCAGAGTTTAATTTATTGTTCTAGAATTCAGTTTAGAACAAGTGAAATAATTTGTGATGGACTCTCAGAATACACAGGAGGTGCCCACGGATTCAGGAAGTCCGTCTATTAAGAAGTTTAGGTTGTTCTGATTCTAGTTCATCATTATATTAATTAAAACATAATCATTCAGGCAGCAGACCAGACCTTTCACTTCAACCAGTGTGGTTAATAGTTACTTTTATATGGTACCTTCACATGTAGGAATAAAGGGAAACAAGTTGGCAAACAAATGTGCAAAACAAGCGACAAATTGCAGTGAAATTGGTATCATGGTACCATTCAGCAAAGAAACAATTAAATCAGCAATTTAAAAAAATGTCTAGGAAAGATGGCAGAGACAGTGAGAAGAAGAAAGTAGCAAGCAGGTGGCTTTATAAATTTCAGAGATAAGGTGGACTAATGTGAAAAATGGGACAAATAATAGAAAGGAAGAAACAACCATATCCAGATTAGGCTTTGGTCATACAGGATTAAACAATATCCTGTTTAAAACGGGGAAACATGCAACAACTAAATGTGACATTTCTTTTTTTCAAAAAGAAACTGTAGAACATGTTCTGCACCAAATATACTGTAGAAAGAAGGGAACTGTTACAGACTTACAGGTAATTTTTGTTGGGGGACTTTAAACAGACATTATTAACAGACAGAAATTAATAAAGAGAATATAGTTTCTAAACATATATTCAAGTTCGTACCCTAATTCACACTCCATTCCAGTTGGTGGCAGTAATGCCCCAGTGTCAGAGATCATTAGTAAACAACTAGCATCATGACAATCAAAGAAAACAAGTCAGAGAGGAAGTGCTTGAAGCAGGGTAACATTATGAAACAATATCCCAAGCTTTGGATATCTCGCAGAGCCGTGTTCACTCAATCATCCAAACATGGAGAAAAAAATAAGGCACAACTGGAAACCTACTAAACATGGTTGTCCACCTACAGTGGCAGGTTGGGGTGGTAAAGCAGAGGAGCAACCATGAGGCTCATGGTAACTCTGGAAGTACTGTGGAGATCCAAAGCTCAGGTGGGCAAGAACAGCTTTTAGCCTGGCACTCCACCACTTTGCCATAGATCAGGTAGAGAACACATCAAACGTGAAAGAAGGTGCTCTGGTCATATGGGACCAAAGTTAAACTTTTTGGCCTACATGCAACATGTTATACATGGATGAAAACTAAAACCGCACATCCTCCGGACCAAATCATAGCCCCATGCAACCCAGTGGTAGCAGCATCAAGCTGTAGGGATGCTTTTCTACAGCAGAGACAAGGAAGTTGACCATAAATACGAGGAGGATGGTTGGAGCTGAATACAGGAAAGTCCTGAAAGAAAACCCGTTAGAGACTTTAAAAGACTTTAGACAAGGGCAGAGGTTCACCTTTCATCAGCACAATAAGCCAAAACGTACAGGCAGAGCTACAATGTTATGGTTTAGATCAAAGCATTTTCATGTGTTAGAATGGCCCAGTCAAAGCCTAGACCAAATTCCAACTGATTGCAAGAGCAAGGTCTTCTCCATACAAGATTGGGCCATTTGAAAAGACGAATAGCCAAATATTTCAGTCTCTAAAAGTGTAAAGCTGGTAGAGACATAACCCAACGACTTGCAGCTGGTCTTGCAGTGAAAGGTGAATTTATGAAGTATTTATTTAGGGAGAATGAATTCAAATGCATTTCATAGATATTTATTTCAAAATAACAAAATATGTTATGATCTCCTGCCACAAAACAAATACAGTACTCTGTATTGGTGTCCCACATAAAATTCCAGTAAAAAGCACTGAAGATTGTGGTTGCAATGTGCCAAAATGTGAAAAGTTCAATGGGTGGGAAGGCTTTTGCAAGGCCCATTATGTATGACATGGTCTAAATATCTTGCTGTGCTGACCAAAACTGTAGTGTCTTATCCTCCCTAATTGTGGTAATCATAACTCTCCCTTTTGGGTGAAACAGAATGTTCACTACGAATTTAAAAACAGTTATTGTGCGCCAGAGGGCGCAGTTTCACTTACGCAGTTAATGTGAGAGATCAGCAAAGGTCAGAATAAACAAGTCAGAGAGCCATTTTTAAGTTAAAAATTAAACTGCAGTGTAGATAACCTGCAATTCAGCTCATCGTATTTGGATGGCACACATTAATTTGATCCAACTCAAGAACTGACTGTGGCTTTATTCTGTATTTACAGACCCAGGCAAAATTACTGAAGTTTTTTTTTTTAGTTTTATTAGTTACAATTGTAAGTCCAATTATCTTATTGGGATTTGATGCACTAGACCCACATAATCATATTATTGCGTCGCTGGAAGAAAGTTATTCTACCAACTTTGCAGACTTAAATATTTTTGCCCAATTGTCTTTGTAATATAGCTCTAACTCCATATAATGGAAGGAGAGTGTGTGCGAACATTAATTATATTGCCACAGATTGTCATTTGGGTTTAGTTCTGGACTTTGACTGGACTATTTTAACATATAATATGCTTTGATATAAGTCATCCTATCAAAGGGTCTTTAGGGTCGTCCTGTACTTCTGCCCCAGTCCCAAGTCTTTTGTAGCCTCTAACAGGTTTTCTCCCAGGATTTCCCTGTAAAATAGTTTAAGCTTAATTAGGTTGAATAAAGAGCATCTGTGAGCAGCAATGTTCAAGTCTTGCCACAGATTCTTAATTGGTTTTAGGTCTGGACTTTGAATAGACCATTCCAAATACACGAATATTCTTTGTTCTAAACCAGTCTTTCACAAAGTTGGGGCACTCGATTTTATTTAGGTATTTAATTAGGTAATCAGAGTAAAGGGGGCTGAATACAAATGCACACTTTTCTGACTTGTCTTTGTCTTTAGACCTTACAGTTACTTGACATCATGTGTTTGTTACTCAAAAAAGCTGTGGTGGATTTCAGCATCATAAGACTGTGAGGTTAGAGTTAAGAAACACAAACCAGAGTCATTGTCTTTGTTTTTATAAGGTTTGCTTTTCTCACTGACCTCTAGTTAAAGAAAACAAGAAAGTTTCTCAAATCTGTTAATTGCTATGTTTGGGTAAAGTGGGAGGCGAAGAAGACACAAATTCTATCTTTAGAGGTTATGGACAAAGTTCTGGAAATTGCCATTGTAAAACCGTAAAAGTCCAGTTGTAGAGTGTCATTACCACTCCTGCCATTCAGGTGCCAGACAACAATTACAATTACAACTCTCGCTTTTGCCCAGACAGAAATTTCCATGATCCCTAAAGGTGTGAGGTCGATTAAAAAATGGGAAAATTAGACAAATAGTAAAGCTCTAACATAAAGCACCTTTTTACCCCTTAACTATGAATCAGCCCTGTGTGTTTTGTTTTACCTATTGAGCAATGCTTTTATCTAACATAATGTATCTCTGTTGACCATAAACCAGCAGTGACCAAAGAATACAACTTTTGTTAGAGTGAATGTTTTCATTTCCGGCTGGATGAACTTCAATGAGCGACAAGTCTTCTGTAATGTGCACAACATCACCGGCTCAGACTGTTTTGCTGTTTTGTTTCAACCTGACTTTTTTATTTTATTTTTATTTTTAAGGAAACCAGATTGTAAATGGCTATCCCAGAGTTTTATCTGCTGAAGCACAGACTCGATTATTGTCCTTATTAAAGTAATGACATAGATAAAAAACACTTTTGGATTATTTGGAATACACTGTAAATGTCAGAAAGATGGAGTAACATCTGACATATTTGCAGCATGACTCAAAGGAGATGATGTTTTATTGCATATTACAATTATCACCTAGCCTATTATATAATTGTTTTCTCATGTGTTATGTGCTGGAACTTGATTTTCAAGTCAATGTGACTTTGCAGAAGGCACAGTCTAGATGTAACCTGTTTAGACCCAAACTCTGCAGGGATTGTCTCCCAAATAGGCGTTCCACTTCCTGCAAGAAAATTCGGGGAAGACTTTTAAGTTCAAAGTAAAACTGAAAAAAACACATCAATGTTATCTTCAGTTCTCAGAATGAAATGTCCATGGACATATCCCTTGTTTACTGCTGTGTCAACATTTTTTGGCATTAGAGTTTTATGAAAAACTAATTAAAATACAATATTACCTAAAACATGCACTGAATATTCTGTGACATGACTAAACAAACAGACACAATTCCCAGGTTTTTACATTTAAAAACGGTAGACCACAGATATTTAAAAACTTGTTTCACCTTTAATCATACACATATGCTTTACAAATCAACTAAAGAGCAAACATATCTATAAGGGGACATACCAGGTGCAGCAACCTGATTGCAGAAGTGTGCACTCTCATGATTTATGGATATTAGGTCTCTTGACTCTATTTCCTTATTTTGTTAGATGTTTCCTTATCAGTTCATTCCTTTGTGCTTAGTGTGTTCTGCTGCTTTGTTTTATTTATTGAATTCTGTAAGATTTCTTTGCTGTGTTCTTCCGTCTCCCCCTGCTATTATTCTTCCGTCTCCCCCTGCTATTATTCTCTCTCACTCAGCTCCCTGCTTTAATTCTTCTCATTCTTCTCTCATTTTCACCAGGTTCCCTCACCTCTATGTCCTGCCATTCTCTCACTCTCTCCCTATATAAATACTAGTTGGTTTTTATTGTTTCTTTCTTGAGATCTCCTGTTACTTTGCTCTATTCCTCATGCTCCTTACCCCTGTTTATTTTTCACTGGATTCTCTGGTTCGTCTACCCATTCCATGCCCATATTATCGCCTATGCTCCATGTCCTGTTCACTCTGTAAGATATCAGTTTTGTAATTATTAGACTTCTATGTACCATGCGGCTACCAAGTTCCTGTCTGCACCTTGGTCTATCTGCTCCTGCATTATGACATGCACAGCACATCCTACACCACTACATACTTTGTTGAAAACAGATTGTGATTCACGTTTTTGTTTGTTTTCAGAATTTAGTCTAACTGGTTTGGAAGTCTAGGGGCACTTATGCCACGCAATGTTGAAGATGTGTGTCAGCCATGACAGCCCAACAATCTCCAAAGACTTCAGGTTTTCAGGGCAGATGTCATCCACCAGTGATGCCTTGCCACTATGGAGTTTTCTGACCATCTCAGTGATGTCAGCATGGGTGATGAACTCTGAATCCCCAGCCTCTGCCTCCACCAGGTAAGGCTTGACAGCGGAATTAAGGCGATCCTCAAAGTGCTCCTTTCACCCGCCAAAAATGTCCCCTGTCGAGGTCAGCACTGCCTGCCCCTCCTGAGGTGCATGATGGTTTGCCAGAATCACCTCGAGACCGACCGACAGTCCTTCTCCATAGCCTCCATGCGTCTTCAGCCACCTCAAGAGTCTCAAAAACCAGTCAGGCTTAATAGGACTCCTTACTCAAAGTGTCGACCACTGGGTTCAGGGATTGCCACCATGACATGCACCACTGACATTAGGGCCACAGCTACGGCCAGCTGCATCAACAATAGAGGCAGAGAACATGGTCTGCTCGGATTCCATACCCCCAGCCTCTCTCGGAATCTGGAAAAAGCTCTCCCCGAGGTGGGAGTTGAATATGTCCCTGACCGAGGGCTTCACCAGGCGTTCCCAGCAGAGCTTCACCGGCTTCCTCCCCTGCCAGCGGATTCAACTCACCACCATGTGGGGATCGACGGACAGCACAGCCCTCCTCTTCAATCAGGTGTCTAAGACATACGGCCGGAGGTCAAAAAACACGACTACAAAGTCGATCATCAACCTCCAGCCTAGGGTATCCTGGTGCCAAGTGCACCAATTGACACGCTTGAATATGGTGTTTGTTACTGACAACTGCCTAGTACAGAAGTCAAAATAATGAATTACCACTCAGGGTAAATCATTATTAAATTAGTCTGCCAGAAAGGTTTTTGCATTTCTTCATTATTTTACTTGAAATTTTAAATTTTGTGGTAGTGACATGTTTATGTAAATAGCTACAGTACAGTGCCTTTTATGGGGTTTTTCATGTCATGTATATTAGTGGAATTGTATGTGATCGACCAATAAAAATAGCAGATACCGGTAACTATGAAGTGAAAGGAAAATGATACATGTTTTTATGTTATTAGTTTTTATAACATTTTTATAACTGTACTGTTTTTCATCCTATAGTTCATGTCCAATAGAACTGTCTCAGAGCTTATATGTTTAGCTGTGCTTCTCTTCTTTTAGATAAAGCCACTAAAGGAGCAATGGCTGCTATTAAGTCAGGGTTTCCTTAGACAGAAATCGTTTTACTTATTAGGAAAATAAACTGAACTTGACTACATTTTTTATTAACTAGCATCACAGCTGAACGTCTTTTGGTGTATGCACCCTTTACATTAAGAGAATTACATTTTTGCCCATTCTTCCTTGTAAAATAGCTTGAATTGGGTCATTTTAGATGGAAGGCAATAGTGAACATGAATTTCCAGGCTTGCCACTGATTCTCAATTTGTTTTAGGTCTAGGCTTTGACTGCACCATTCTAACACATTAATATGTTTTAAACTAAACCATTGTATTTTATCTTTCACTGCATGTTTAAGTCATTGTCTTTCTGGAGGGTGAACCTCCACCACAGTGTCAAGTCTTTTGTAGAAAATATTAAAAGGTTTAAAGAAATATGACTACTTTTTTAAATAATACTTTTTACGTGTTTTGTCATGCTGATAGGCTACAATATAAGACTTTTGTACCTAAATCTCTGATATTTCCTTGCATAACTTAAAGATTTGATACTCTCAATTAGAATAAGCTATATAAACACATAACTTTATGCAACTTGTAAACCATATAATGTATTTCTTATGTACTACCACTGGGCAGACACACACACACACTCACACCCACACAGACATAGGATTACTGCTTTACCCCTTGTAAAAACAAGTTCAGACAGAATGGTCTTTGTTGAAAAGATATACATTCATTTGATTAACTTTTCCTATAAAAAATTCCTGTGTTTTTCTGTGTATTCAGCACAATGTCGCAATTACCAAGAAATCCGACCCAACCCTGATTGTGTTGTAACAGAAAAAGACTCCTCTGCCTGGGCGAAGGGAGGGGAGGGCTACATGCGCCGATCACGTGAATGAGGAGCTGGAAAGGGCGGGGCTTCCTGAAGGGTGTAATAAAAAAGGAACCCCCGTTGTCTCGCTGAACCGGCAAGAGCGAGTTTCATACATGCGGTAGAGAAATCTCCATTCAGAGGGAAACGTTTCTGGAAGTTTGAAAGCGTATCCTATTATACCTTGTATCCTATTTCGGCATTGTGAAGATATTTTTTGACGCGATTTTTTTTAAACTACGGACAGCTTTTGAAGGGATATTTAATAATCACTTTTTCATTATCCCGCGCGCGCTATCACAACCGTTTGTGCGCGCGCGCGCTAATTAGCTTACCGGCTAAAAGGAAGTATTTTCTTCTGGGCTGACTGCTGTAGCGTGTGGTGAGTTTACTACTTTAATGTCAATTGTCGGCACTTCGAGACCTTTTTTGGTTTATTGGCACGACACTTTGTTTAAGCTATGTATACTAACTGTCGATGTTAGCCTCTAGCTAATGGCCGCTCGAACTATGTTGTCATTATAAACAAGCTAGTTGTTAACGGGGTAAAGTAATTCGCTTATTGCAAGCTAAATATATAAAAATATATATTTAGCTAACGAAATTACAGTTGTTACTAAAAATAGGATACGGGGCGTATACCTTTTACATAAAATTCCGTATTAACAGACAGTTTTAGAAAAAAAGTGACTTTTCTCGAGATAAACATTAGCAATATACGCGTATATATATTAATACATATTTAATATTTAAGACTCTCTTGGTTGAACATTAAATTTGGTCAAGACGTAGAAGATCCACTGAGACGATGGTGGTACCGCATCTGCAACTGGAGTAGCCCATACTGACTCGCATCCGGTTACATCCCCCTTTTACGAAAAAAAAAAAAAAAAAAAACAACAACCGTCAAAAATTAACTTAAATTAAAATTAACTGACAACGAAAATATATTTTACCGACAGCAGCAAGTATGCCGATCACAAGTTAAAGCCTACACTATGTCCCTCACTGTAGGTTACAGTGTTGGAGCCTCACGAACAGAAGGGGGTCGTGTTCCTTGATCGGTGTGAATCTACACGTGCACACGTAGTAAAGTCGTTCCTCCATTTAAAATAACGACGCTTTTTATCCCTACGCCTCTTTATTAAATGCGACTCCTCCGATCGGGGGTCAATAAGCAATATGTTTGATGCAGCGTCTGAGATATATTAAAGCTCGTTATTGATATGCGAATATCCGCGACTCTTGGTGCGCCATTACCTTAATATGGCTTCCTTTTTAGCTTTCTGGAAAGCACGCAGCTGACGTTCTTCCGGTCAAAGCAGTCGCTTCTGGGTTTTCATACTGTCGTATTCCACGTTTAAAAAGATCTCTTATCGATGTTTGTTTTGGTGTCTCTAAATGAATATTGGAGAACTTGCTATTAAAACTGATTTTTTGTTGTTTTTTTCTTTTCAGAATGTTCTCCTGCCTACCTGCAGTCAGACTTGCACAATGGCTGTTTGCATCCTCTGCTTGTTAGCCAAGCACCAACAGGGCAGCAACAGATCTAGTTTAATTACTGGATAGCAATAAATCTCACATTATACCTCTAGTTTACATTAATTGATTTCTGGTCAGTCCCAGATTCAAGTTTGCACTGCTGAGTCTCAGCAACCCTGTTAACACAGGTCGGCCTGTAGAAAAGCTATTTATTTATTTATTTACTTAATTAATACCTCTTATATTTTTTTGGCTTCTGTTTAAACGTAGCCTTAACAAAATACATTTTTACATTACTTTCCCTTTAAAATTGTGAAAGAATTCCAATATAGTCTACAATCATGGTTTCATCAACTACAGCTGCAGTTATACTGGCTACTACTGCAGCAGTAGTAACAGACACTGCTCTACAAGGGTACATGTGGCTGCTGATAGTTGGCTTCATCATTGCTTTCGTCTTGGCCTTTTCTGTGGGTGCAAATGATGTTGCAAATTCATTTGGCACAGCCGTTGGCTCTGGGGTTGTGACCTTGCGTCAGGCATGCATTCTGGCTACAGTGTTTGAGACCCTGGGCTCTGTGCTGCTTGGGGCAAAAGTGAGCGAAACCATCCGCAAGGGTATCATTGATGTGGGCATGTACAATGGCTCCGAGCACATGCTGATGGCTGGATCTGTCAGTGCCATGGTTGGTAAGTTGTCCTGTGTCATAGTTTAACACCCACTATATGAGAACATTTGGGAGAATTGGGCACAAAGAGCTCATAGCTGTTGCTGAAATCAGAAGTGGGAGGTGGAGATATTAAATGTTTCAAAGTTAGACTCTTGGAGACCTATAATTGATGCACTGTTGATGTTAATTAGTTATGTCATACATTTATTTTCTCTAGGGTCTGCTGTATGGCAGCTGGCTGCCTCTTTCCTTAAGCTCCCCATATCTGGAACACACTGTATTGTTGGCGCTACTATTGGCTTCTCACTGGTTGCCAAGGGTCAGCAAGGAGTCAAGTGGTTTGAGCTCCTACGAATAGGTAAGGCGGACATTTTACTTGGATGTGTTCTCAATAAATTATATTTACATTCCAGATGTCTTGTTCAAATACACGTAATAAAAACGTTAGCTATAGACAAAGAGTATGACTATGCCCTGAGCATTGCAGGAAAAATGCAGTAGTTGGCACTTGACCTAATTTCTTCTTTATAATAAGTAATAACATTACTTCAAAATACACTGCTTCAAAAAATAAAGGGAACAATCAAATAACACATCCTAGATCTGAATGAATGAAATATTCTCATTGAATACTTTGTTCTGTACAAAGTTGAATGTGCTGACAACAAAATCACACAAAAATCATCAATGGAAATGGTCTCCTGAGGGATCTCCTCCCAGACCTGGACTAAAGCATCCGCCAACTCCTGGACAGTCTGTGGTGCAACGTGACGTTGGTGGATGGAGCGAGACATGATGTCCCGGATGTGCTCAATCGGATTCAGGTCTGGGGAACGGGCGGGCCAGTCCATAGCTTCAATGTCTTCATCTTGCAGGAACTGCTGACACACTCCAGCCACATGAGGTCTAGCATTGTCCTGCATTAGGAGGAACCCAGGGCCAACCGCACCAGCATATGGTCTCACAAGGGGTCTGAGGATCTCCTCTCGGTACCTAATGGCAGTCAGGCTACCTCTGGCGAGCACATGGAGGACCATGCGGCCCTCCAAAGAAATGCCATTACTGACCCACTGCCAAACCGGTCATGCTGAAGGATGTTGCAGGCACCAGATTGCTCTCCACGGTGTCTCCAGACTCTGTCACGTCTGTCACATGTGCTCAGTGTGAACCTCCTTTCATCTGTGAAGACCACAGGGCGCCAGTGGAGAATTTGCCAATCCTGGTGTTCTCTGGCTAATGCCAAGCGTCCTGCACGGTGTTGGGCTGTGAGCACAACCCCCATTTGTGGACGTCGGGCCCTCATACCATCCTCATGGAGTCGGTTTCTAACCGTATGTGCAGACACATGCACATTTGTGGCCTGCTGGAGGTCATTTTGCAGGGCTCTGGCAGTGCTCCTCCTGTTCCTCCTTGCACAAAGGCGGAGGTAGCGGTCCTGCTGCTGGGTTGTTGCCCTCCTACGGCCTCCTCCACGTCTCCTGGTGTACTGGCCTGTCTCCTGGTAGCGCCTCCAGGCTCTGGACACTACGCTGACAGACACAGCAAACCTTCTTGCCACAGCTCGCATTGATGTGCCACCCTGGATGAGCTGCACTACCTGAGCCACTTGTGTGGGTTGTAGAGTCCGTCTCATGCTACCACGAGTGTGAAAGCACCACCAACATTCAAAAGTGACCAAAACATCAGCCAGAAAGCATAGGTACTGAGAAGTGGTCTGTGGTCTCCACCTGAGTTATATTGTGTTTAGGTGTTCCCTTTTATTTTTTTTGAGCAGTGTATATAATTTTTTCACATTCAATGTTAAAGCATTTGTCTGATTTGTTTTCAGTTGGTTCCTGGTTCCTGAGTCCCCTTTTGTCTGGAATAATGTCGGGCATTGTTTTCTACTTTGTGCGTATGTTCATCTTACAAAAGGTAAGGCGATTGTTACAAATCTGTATAGTTTTTCATAGACATTAAGATCCTTTGTCACTTTCTCAGCAAGAAAATGCTGTCCTGTCCACACAGGTTCAATTACATTTATGACCTATAACCTGGCAGCAATGGCAGACTGCTAGATAAATTCAGAAGAACCTGTATTTCTGAATTGCTCTGTTTCCGTTTCACAGAAAGATCCTGTACCTAATGGCCTGAAGGCCCTGCCTGTCTTCTACGCCATAACCATGGGAATCAACCTGTTCTCCATCATGTTTACTGGAGCTCCGGGTGAGTACCACTGTCTTGCTTTTCTCTAGGTGACTGCCAGCAGCCACAACCTAAAATAAACAGCTCCCTCAGACAGCCGGATGCCCACACATATATTCCAGACAGAACCAGAACCACTTTTACAGAAGGCTTGTTTATTTTAACATGTTTTTGAGGCCCTCTTGTTTGTGGTTCTGTGTGGGTCATAGCTGGAATGAAGTTTAAGAGTGGAGCACAACAGGGGAGTGGAAACTAAAATTAACTCTGGGCATCAGTGTTCTTCAGACTTCAGAGAAGTAAAGAACACGATGAAATGGTTGTCTTTTTTGCTTCTAGTTATTTTTAGCGATGTTCTTGATTTTTTTAGTTGTCTTGACTCTATGGAAACACTTCATTAAATGAGCCGCTTTTGCTCCTTTGTTTTCTTCTCTCTGCAGGGCCAAAAAGTTCAAGATGTTAGCTGGCCTGGGCCTTTAAATGGCGGCTTCAGGCCAGAGTTTGACTACATTTGGTGTGCAGATGTGCATGCACATCGGCACGTTCAGAGAAGATCACTTGCAGTTCCAGCATAGATAACCTGGCTTAGTCAGACACATTCCCTAAAGTTGTTTGAGGTCCTTCGCATTGGAAAACGCTATATGTGAGTACCAGTAAATCGGTACCTCGCATGAAAAGGTGTGCGACTTCACTTAGACATCTTAACAAGCCACCTTGTGTTAATCACATCAAGTGAGGATTACTAACAGTGGTTAGATTTACATCAGTCATTCATACACTATTATAGACAACACAGAAGTGAGATTTGCAGACATACGTTACAACTAAATGGATATTTTTAGATTTTGGATCATTTTAAAAGTTCAGTCATCCCACACTTGTGCTTTTGGAATCCTTTCTAAACATAGGGGAATAGCTCATTATGGCTGATCTGTGTGCTCCAATGCAGCCGTTTAGCCGTATCTGCAATGAACAGTGTGTCCTGCAACAAGACTCAACTCTCCAAATCAGCATCTTAGCGCAGTGGAGATAAAAGAAACCAGGGTGTCTGCACTCCACGTGAGAGAGCTTATGTTGCCAAATGAAAAAATGAAAAAAATGAATGTAGTCTGAAGTCAGGACTTTTAAAGTTCAGCAGATTATCCTGTACAGATGAAGTCTCTTGTTACCTATGATCCTCGCACCTTATAGATCACTCAGCTGCTGTTACTCCACTGCAGCCCTGGCCAGTCTCAGATGATCTACACTTACAAAGATTTACTCAGGATCGAACCAGATGGCACCGTTTCAGACATCAGATTTTATTTTTTTAACGTTTTTTTCCTAGACCAAAAACAATACTTGAAAAAAAGTTCTCAACCCAGATCTTCATGGCCTGTTGTCCTGATTGTTTGAAGCAGCCCTGCTGCCACACAGCTGATTTAAATGACTTGGTGATTAACATGCTTTCTGCATCATCTTATGACATGCTGAGGAAGTGTTGCCATCATTTGACTCAAGTGTGCTGAAGCAAAGCTGTATAGAAAACATGAAGGACTATTGGCCCTGGGGAACAAGGTTGAGAAATGCTGCATTAAAAAAAAACTGGTCACTGACGTTTCTCTGGTCTCATTAAATTGACTTTAAACCTTGGAACGGAGATGGAAAAACTCTTCAGAAAGCTTTGAATTCATGCCTTTCTGGAACTTGACATATGTAGCCAGCCCATGGTTATTACTGCCCATTTGACATGATTTAGAATTATGATGCTTTAACTCCAATACAAAAACAGTCTGTCGGTCTGAGCTAGATATAGCTGTACATAAGGACACTTTGAGTCATAAAGTCGCAGTCATCTATTATTGAAGTGGGTGTCGACATGCACATATGGTACAAGTAGAAGGAAAGGCAACCGTGCCATTGTGCTATGTAGGCCACAGTATACTGGTTCCAGGGAGGGGTTTGAATCACAGAGATGGTTAAATTTCATGTCCTGTGATGTCTCAGTTGTTCCCATTGTGTGGATGTGGGATAAGCTTATTCCCCTTTTATGTGGAGGTGGTAATCAGTATTGTAGACACAACTTTACCTCATCTTTTTTTTTTTCCTTCCCCATATATTGTGCTGAACTCCTTTCCTCCTTTTGTTATTGTCTTCTTGTGTCTGTCCCGAGGGGAGTGAGCTTCAGTTGCGCAACTAAACAAACATCAGTTTGGTGCTCTGCAGTCTTGTGCTGCAGCGTGACTATGAGAGAGAGCACATAGTCACTGTGGACTCTGCCCTTAAATTAACATGGCAATGGACACACTTATCATGTATCCTTGGCTCTCATTTACTTTTGTTTATCTTTAAACAGCAAAACAAGTCTTGAATTGGCACGTCTAAGGTCACCCTAACAGCAAGTGTTTCTGTAATTTTTACTTTTGCTCAAAATGACTCACCACTGACTCTCTGTTTGACAAAGATGGCTACCTCCACTGGGAAATTCAAATAAGATGCTTAAACTGTGCTGCACCAGCTTTGCTGCAGTCTTGGCAAGAGGTTACTCTCACTACAGTGAAAAGTTGCAGTGTACCATTTCACCTGCCTCCCTTTTCTACTTTCCTTTTAAGGAACTCATTGTCCATGTGCATTTGTTAGCTGGGCCCATAGAGGTCATGTTGACATTTGTGCTCTTTCATCTGTTGGGTGTTATGTAAGTGTTTGCCTATGTGGGTACATCCACGTCTCATTTTTAACCATGTTGATCACTAATGCAGTGGAGTCAAGGACGCAATGCCTCTATTTTTATAGTACATAAGACTATGAGGATTAGATTCTTTGGTTAAAATGTTTTTCCTGTAATCCATGGTTTTTCACGCTTACTAAAGTGCTCAGCTTTATTCTTTATTAAAGGTAGCCTCTGCTGCCTTGTCTTTTAAAAATGTCTTTCTCTATTTGCCCTTTTTGTCTGTGTGGACCCTGGTGATCCATCAGTGCTGGGATTTGACAAAATCCCTTGGTGGGGCATCCTGCTCATCTCATTGGCCTGTGCTCTGCTGACTGCCATTGTGGTCTGGTTTATTGTCTGCCCTCACCTCAAGAAGAAGATTGAACGTAAGTCCCAGTTATGTTTTGTGTGTGTGTCTGGTCAGATGCCTTCGTCTCTAAATTGTTACCACCAGCTTCATTCGACTTCTGGAGTAGTTTTTGAGGCCAGGGAACAATTGGGTGATGTGCCCTTTCTCGTTTTAACTTCAACCAAGTCACAGATAGCGCTCACATAATCCAAATGGAGCCCTGCGATATATTTTAACTGTGGATTTACTGAGATAAGTCACCTGACAGTATTGTCACCTATTTATGGTTCATAATCCTGGATTAAAGCTTTTTTTTTTTTTTTTTTTCTACAATAAATCTAAAGTTCCCCCGTTCTGGTATTAGGGCAGCACGTGTTAACCTCTGTAATGCTAAATGGGGCTTTTGTAGTCTTTAAACTTAATTTGGTTGTACCTTTGTCACGTGACACTACACACAACTCTCAAAGTTTACAGTAGTTTAGAAAAAACAAAACAAATGGAGGTCGAATGGAAACTTTGGGTTTGTCTGACCATGCAGTCGTACTGGATGAGCTCCTATCCACCTTACAAGTCGGTTAATTGGGTCAAAGTGATCCTCTAATTGGTCTTTAGCTCCTTGACTAAAATAAACCTAGGCTGACTTGAGGTGTTCACATGGCCTCTTTGCGTGGTAGAAAAGTTGGGAGTTGACTTCAACTCTTACCGTGAGAGTTTTGAACAGTGTATTGTTGCTTCCTGGTCAGCTTACGTTAGTTTTTACTGTTCTTTGATTAGGTAACCTCTTGGCAGGAAGTTAAATAAGGTCTTTTTTATTTCATTTATCTGATCCTGTGAACACAGAGGATCACTTTCAAACATGGGTAACATTACATTCACAGGACAGTGGACCTTTGACTATAATTACACAAGTCTTATGAAACCTCACAGATTGGGCAGAATGAAAACCCTCTCTCTGTTTGGTTATCTCTGCTGGATGGTGTACATTTGCAATCTCACCTTGATTCCTCTCCTGCCAGGAGATATCAAGTCTTCCAGCCCCTCTGAGAGCCCCCTGATGGAAAAGCGAGAGCTCAAAGAAGCACACTGTCCTATCCTGAAACAGACTGCCATGGAGATGTCTACACCTGCTGCGCCCGCTGTCAATCAAAACTCTTCGGAGCCTCTACCAGTCCCCGAGGAACGGAGGGTGGCGTTTGACATTGGAGAGCCTGACGAAGGGGAAAATAAGGAGCGTAAAGTTGCTTTTGACATTGGAGATTCTGATGACACAGACGACTGCAATACATATGGTAAGTACCATGAAAATAGGGCCGTGTTGATCATTTAGAGCTGACTTTTAATTTCTGGCGCTTTGACCTGATGACTCAGATTTCTCTTACAGAAATATAGTATGGAATTATTTGACGTCAAAACTGTAATCATGGTCACAATGAAACATTGATGGGTGATATTAAGTTCAGACTATGGCTCTTCACCTTAACTTCTGGGATTTCCTGAAGGTTGGAATTGGAAATGAAGCTAAAATAGGGCAATTATTCTTTGCTCCTTTCAGCCTTCCTGTTATCTGCTGATGTCTTTGCTGCCTCTAATGTAATTTGTATATGCGTCACTAATACTAAAAATGGCTAACTTTGAGTCTTCCCTTATTAATGGCATCCACTTCAGAGAGTGTTATTACTGTGACCTGGTAGGGCTTAAGAGTTTTGCTTTCACTAATTGAAAAACGGTTGGAATTTTGATTGCTGGGTTATTTAGGTCCTCTGCCAGTTGGTGGATCTCTAGTTGTTTTTTTTTTATCATTGTGCAGAAATGTTTGGGTATAAATATGTATGAGTATGTTCCACTTTTGAGGAATATAAGATTTTTTCTCTTTTTTTTCTGCAGCACCAAAACAGCCTCAAACAAATGACCAAGTCCAGCTCAACAACCAACACAGTAATGCCTCTGCAAATGCTCCCAACCATGTCCACTTCAATAACCAAAGCCAGTTCAACAACAGGCCAGCACATATTCTCAGTAATGGTTACAGTCAATATCACACAGTTCACAAGGACTCTGGCCTCTACAAAGACCTGCTGCACAAACTCCACCTGGCCAAGGTTGGCGACTGCATGGGAGAACCAGGTGACCGACCTATCCGAAGGAACAACAGCTACACATCATACACTATGGCCATCATTGGCTTGCATGGTGATTTCAGGCACAAAGAAGCAGATGTCCGTGCTTGTGAAGATGGCGACAAAGGCCTAGGGTCTGGTGGTCAGGAAAAGAAGCGCGTGCGTATGGACAGTTACACCAGCTACTGCAATGCTGTAGCAGAGAACACAACTCCTGAAGGTCTAGGTGAAAGTGACGTGACACTAGAAATTGGAAATGAGGATGCGGGTAGCAGCCAAAGCTCTCTAGATGACAGGCATGAAGAAGACAAGCCTGAAGTCTCCACTCTGTTTCAGTTCCTCCAAATTCTCACAGCTTGCTTTGGATCTTTCGCCCATGGTGGAAACGATGTGAGGTAAGGACTCTGTACAACGGAGGTCATGTTGTCACTGATCATCAGAGTGATCAGATAAAAGCTGCGCTTGTCTGCCAGGTTGCTGGTGACATTTTAACTCAGTCCACTGTATTGAATAACCTCACTCTTTCCTCTGCAGTAATGCCATTGGCCCTTTGGTAGCTTTGTGGTTGGTTTACACAACGAGCAGCGTGACCTCTAACGCACCTACACCCATTTGGCTGCTGCTGTATGGTGGTGCGGGCATCTGCATTGGATTATGGGTATGGGGTCGCAGGGTGATCCAGACTATGGGCAGAGACCTCACCCCCATTACTCCTTCAAGGTGAAGAATGCAGTCCTTAAAACCACATCCTCTCCAGACATTAGTGCTACATTAGTAATATAGCAGGCCACTCAGACACATCCACATGTAAGACAGAAGTGTTTTTTCTTTTCTCCCTGCAGTGGTTTCAGCATTGAACTGGCCTCAGCCCTGACTGTCGTGGTTGCTTCCAACATTGGTCTGCCTGTCTCCACCACCCATTGCAAGGTAGGCCAGACAAACACCGTGGTCCGTGAATTTGACTGAGGCATAGGAAAGCTATTGAGCAGGACGGAGTCTAAAGTAAACAGTCTGCCGCTGGGTCCTAATATGGACCAGGTTCCTCCTGTGTTATGCAATATTGGCACTCCCTGGACTTTATCACATTACAACCATGAAATTAAAAATGAATTTTATATGACTGACCAAGACAAGTTTGTTTTTTACTGATGGAAATCTGGAAAACATAGTGCGAGTTTGAATGAAGCCAAATGTTATACAGGAGATGCAAGAAATGTGTGGAAAAAGGCTCTCCGGTCAGATGATCATAGCCTCATGAACAAATAATCTGGTGTAAAAAAAACTTCTCCATTATTAAATAGGCTCAGTTAGTACTAAACACAAATGCACACAACACATTCTGCTTCTTTTGTTTATAAAACAATAATTTTTCTTCCACATTACATAATGGTCTACTCTGCGTAGGTATTTTGCATTAAATATATTGGCGTTTGTAGTTGTAACATGAACCGAGTGGAAAAAGCTCATTGGGTGTGAATATATTTGCAAGGCACAGATGTTCAGAATGACTGCTTTGTTTCCAGGTGGGGTCCGTGGTGGCAGTGGGATGGCTGCGTTCAAGAAAGGCGGTGGACTGGCATCTGTTCAGAAACATCTTTATGGCCTGGTTTGTGACCGTGCCCATCTCTGGCCTGATCAGTGCCGCCATGATGGCCATCTTTATCCATGGCATCTTTCGGATCGAAATATAGCGCTTACCTCGAGCCAATGACATTGAAAGGAAAGAGTTTGAAAAGGCTGGTGTTATGTGCCTGTGGTTCATATTTAATTTAGCTTTTGCTATTTGTTCCTTTTGGGCCACATGACCTCTGTTGGGGAAACTTTCATATCTCATCATTCTGTAAATTTGTTAAGCATCAGCTGATCTTTTTTTACAAATGTTTTTACTTTTCAGTTATGTAAATACAACCATCGCGTTTTTTTGGACAGTATTGGAAATGCAGTAATAAGCCTATCACATGTAATTTTACACATGCTGATAGTAATGTAGATGCAACAGCTGTACTTTAGGTTAAATGCAAGACTTGTTGCTGTATGTCTCTTCTCTACTCAAGAGTATTCAATATTTTTTGTATTTGCCTCTGACTTTATGTGCCCTGAACTTGGACATTGTATTCGTTCTCATAAAGAAACAAAAAACAAATTCAGCCGAAGTTGGTTAAAGTGGTTTATTCTCCAGACTCCAATGTAGAACTTGAACAGTTTACAGTGTTCGATGTCACTGTATACACTGGATGACCACTTGCAGATTAATACATAAATTACTGTACTGTATGCATTAAAGGGTCACTTCTAAAAAAAAAAGAAAACTAAGCCACATGCAGAAAAGGCCTGAAATTGTTCGCCTCAGTTAAAGATGTAACAGAATGTCCACCAGCGCAAATAATGTATTCCCAAACAAGACCTTAAGTCTCCTGTTGAAACTTGAGTGCATCATCCTTGATGGTTACTGCTTTAGGCCGGCTTTAGCCTCGTACTTCCTAGCTCGCCTTATAGTTGCTACTTTCAGTATGTTATTTCTGTGACCTTTATGGAACAGTTGGGTTACTTTAACTGTACACAAGTTTTGGGCAGAAAATACCTTTAAAACTGGAAATGAACTAATTAGTGTTGAGTTGGCCTGTTTCTCTTTAGAATAGGGGCAACCATACAGTATGTTGCATGTGGTCACTTGACTGCAGTACTAAATGCATTGGAGACCTATAGATGCTGTAGTTGCCTTATTTTTTCTTTTCTTTTTTTTTTTAGGTACCAAAGATTATTTTTAAATGCACATCATCCTCTTCTCCACGTTTGTGGATGGCAAAATGAAAATAAAAATGGTAAAAACAAGCACTTGTTGAGACTGTTTTCCTGAACTATAGTAAATCAAAGCATCATCTGCATAAAGCAGCACGGACAACAAAGGGAGACGTGGTGTTCAGACGGGCGATTGTTCTCAGTTTTATTGATGAAAAGCTGGGTGCAGCTCTGGCGTGGCAATGAGTAAGCGCTGGGACCCACGTGTTGCAGGGATCTCTCAATCATTCATCTGTGAAGCAGGGACAGACAACATTCCTTTACGCAAATTTTAACAAACGCCACACTGCAGTAGTTTTCCATGGCTTCAGGTTAGTGAATCACACCTCTCCTAGGTTTGTTATGTCTCGCAGGTCCTGAGGGGGGAAGATGAGTTATGCCTGCAGCAATGTTTTTTTTATGTTCCCCTAGGAGTTTCCAACCACTGTTGATATTCCCCTTATTATTCCATCAGCAAACCAAAGCCAAAAATCAGTTTATTTCCAACATTTTTCAGAGCCGGGGGAGTATACCCTTGTCCCTAAAATAACCAGAGGCAGATAAAGCGGTATAAATGAAGCAGTAGCCTGAATACCTGGGGACAGATGCCTCTGAGTGTCCTGGATTCTTGTCCTAGATTTACTCACACACTGGAACTGTGTCAAAATAAACATCTTATTTTTGAGTTTAAAGCAGCCCATCTACGTGGTGACATAATTACACCTTAAAAAGCTGTTTTGAAGTGCTCAAGGCTTCTTTTTGTTTTTATTGCAGAGGTTATTCCACAGACAACCAATAAATGTTTGTGACACTATTTAAAATACAGTTGAGCCCAGACTGGCTGTGACCGGTTCTGTTTTTGTCTGTCTGGTTTATTGCATAACCCACAATTTAGACTTCACCGTCTCGCCCTAAACACTCCACCACATCTCGCCTCTGCAGGTAGTTCTGAGCCTCAAAGAATGGTGAACACTATTTCTGATCTGAGCTGAGTTTATTTAACTGTATGGATCCTAGCAGTTATAGATGCTTATGCCTTATTTGTGCAATATTACATAAAACAATTATTGATGTAGAACGCTGACGTTTTTCACCTTGTTGCTGGGTTGAATCCTGACTGACTTCAACTGGAGGGGGAAAGAGGAAAAACTATTTAAAGCAGGTAGTTGATACCATTAAGGATTGTTTCAGTGTTTTCACATACCCATGCAGCTCTCTGCCACTGTTTCTTTGTGCTCTAGAAAAGGATTGAAATTGTTGCAATATTTATATATTTTTTTCATAGAACTACATGAATTTGTTCTGAAGAGAGAAACATCTCAGAACAAAAACTCACCTCTCCTCTGTCTTCCTGTAAAAGAAATCGTAAAGATTTCAGGATTATCAGGAGAGCAGAAATTTACTCTCAAGAAACTTTATTTTTTAAACAAACTCACCCTCAGTGTCCTCAGAGGACTCAGATCCTGACTCTGTGGTAAAAAAAAAAAGGGGAAATTGAGACTTTTTTAAAACTTTTTTTAAGCTGTGCTTTGCTGCCACCTAGAGGCTCAACTAAAGACCTGCCTCACCTTCCTGTGCTGCACCCTTGGAGTGTGCTTCTCCCTCTGCAGAAGAACAGTGGTACATGTAGACAATGTTTAACGCAACATTTACATTTTTTGTTTATTTAAATAACACATTTGGATAACTTTGGCTGTTTGTTGCAAAATGCATGAAATCTGAACAGATTGTGTATTTTGTGGGAATTTTCCTTTTTTATCCCCCTGCTACGCCCCAGTCTTTCAAATGCCTATAGAGCAATGTTCATTTTCTGACATTGACTAAAATACCATTGCAAACTCTCTATTTATTTCTTTTTGTTCTGTTTTGTTTAAAACCCCAAAAATGTGGTGTATTATTGTTTTCTACAAGGTGAAGATCACTTTCTTATGTACAGAAAACGTTCCTATCTGCATTTGTGGGATGGAAAAACATGTTGTTTGTGTGTTTTTCCTAAAAACCACAAAAAAAAATAAAATACATTCCATTTGCTAAAAGTTGCATTTAAGGGGTCGTATGAAATGTGATACTATTTGCTTAGTAATTGCTGAAACTAATGATTAAGTTCATTAAAAAGTTGAAAAAAAATGGTGGAGCAATTTATTTACAAGCTGCACTGCACAGAAAATAAAAAATAATCAGGATCTGTGTTGCTGCTAATTTTTGACACTCCCGGGCCTGCATAATATCCCCCCCACCCCCCAAAAAAAGAAAACCATGTGCATATATGACACCAATTTTAACTCTCCTAAATTGGCATTTAGAATTGGCATTTTGTAAGGGGGGCATAAAAATGGAACAAAAAATGAAAGGACCCCAGAACATTAAAACCAGAGCACATAAAAACATAGACTGTGACATGTTTTCCACATACCTTTGCTTTCACTTTTACCTTCATCTTCACTGTGCTCCTCTACAGGTACAAAACATTTAAAAAGAAGACTTTAGCAACTGTTGGTAAATATGAACTATTGTGTGATTGACCAGAACTTACCAGATTCATCCTTAACAGCCTCTGTGAAGTTAAAAGCCTGCATTTACAAAGCGATCAGCTGTATTTATTTGTGAGATTAGTCATGATTTCTTGTTTCACTCTTACCAAGATAGCGGGTGTCTTCATTCTGATCCTCCGTAACTTGAAAGAAAAAGTTACAAACCAATGAAATTTCTATAAATCCACAGTTTTTTCAGTCATTTTATTTTGGTGTCAGATCTAAACTAACCGTTCATCTGAGCTGCTTTAGCTTTTTGAGCAGCCTCAAACTCTATCTTGTCTGAGGGAATACAGCCATATGCAAAAGAAAGGACAGAAAATGTCAGAATACTGACAAAAGACATTAAAACTACCTAATTCAGGTACAAATGTAAGACTTAACAATTAAAGGTGCTCTACAGACTTTTAAAATTGTTACTTTGGAAAACAAATAGGGAAACATTTTGGTTCAGAAAACGGCTGGATTCTCATTGGCAGTTGGCACTGGTATTTTACCTATTTTCTGCAGCTGAGTCAGCTCATCTGCACAGAAAAATTATGGTTATGGCACTTTCTCTCAGCTTTTAACATTGTCCATCATTACTGTTTATATGAATAAACACCTACTCACCATTCTGAGTAATGTCTTCCTCTTTCACTGCAGATTCCAGAGATGCTGAGAGGGCTTTTAGTCATGATAAATACATAAAAGAAGATTAAAGATCGGAATTGGCCAAACTCCTCTTGATAACCTATCAACAGCTCGCATAATGAACCCCCCTCAGATATATACTTCATGCATCAAAACTAAGAACTACTACTAATTTATGTTTTTTAAACGCATAAGCCAACATTTTTTTTCAGCAGCAGGAAGCAGTTTTTTTTTTCAACAAAGCTTAAGGATTTATGATTTAATTCTTAAACCTGAAAAATGTAATTCCTTTACTCCCTATTGGATTTTTAACTATCTTCATTAAAGAACCTGCAGCACATAAATGTCACTTTTATGTGATATAATCTTTAAAGAAAATCTGAATTGAGAAGTTCAGACCATTAGGACAATCAGAAATCGGTATCAGCCAGAAAGAGCCTGATTGGTCCATCTCACAGAAAATCTAGTTAGCTAATTCCAGACAAGCTTCAGTTGGCTTAAACCTTTGATTTTACTTTGATTTTTAAAAGAGATTACACTTTTCTCAGTTATTAGGAACAGAAACATATCTTTAAATGTTTTTTTCAAGATTTCTGACTCTTACCAGAGTGAAATGCTGCCACAGCAAGGAGAACAAATAGTGGCACCAGAAATCTCATCTTGGATGCTGGTCTGGTTTGTTCAGGATTCAGAATGTCTGGACTGTCTTGTTTGGGCCCCTTATAAAAATCTTTAGTCGCATCACATGTTTTGCATTGACAGGCCGGTTCTGGTACCATTGTCTCTCCCCACCTGAGAGGACAGCTTGGTGGTGCATCACCAAACAGACGTATCCTTATTCCGTTTGTCAAAGCGACCCATTGTTGGCTCCCGGGGTCACATGGGTCTTTATTTGGGAAGTCTGATGAAAACGAAAAAAAGGAACTCCATGTATCAGAGCTGAAAACAATGTTTGTTTCCTTTTTTGAATGGAAATGGTGACTTCACAGAGCACACTTGGCTCATAAAGGATGGGTCACAGCGTTAGTCAGTGCAACAATTCCTCAATTTATCCCACTGGTAATCAGAGATGAAGATGTTAATAATGGGATAAAAGTTGCAGATTATTTTCAAAACGATAGGAAACTTCATTGTAATTTAAAAACATCATAATAAAAGTGATAAATGATAATTTTTCTAAATTTAAGATCCTAATCTACCTCATGATAACCATTAACCATTGATTATGGACCATCAGATCTTTCCATAAATCCAGGTAAATCTCAAGAAATTGGAATATCATGAAAACATTCAAAAAATTTTGTCTCTCATTTTAGAAAATGGAGCTCATATATTATATGGATTAATTACACATACAGTGAAGTATTCAAGTCTTTATTTCTTGTCATTTGGATCATTATGGCTTACAGATAATGAAAACCCAAACATCTGTGTCTCATACAAATTTTAAGAAACAAAGGCTTGAAATATTTTTCATTATGAATTTACATATGAGCTTCACTTAAATAAGTGCTAAAAAATATTTTACTTTTTCACAACATTTTAATTTTTTGAGTTGTACCTGTAATAATAAGATTTTGTTTAAAAATGGGAACAATTTCCAGCTTCAACGTTTTCTAGTCCCTAAAAAAGATCAACTGTTTTTGGATCTATTTGTATTTTTTCAATAAAAGTGGAACTTGAACTGAAGTTTTGCTCACTTTGAAGAAAATCCTTTTTCAAATAGAAATTTACATTGTAAAGGATTTTTTAGAAATATTGTCATCCACAGTTTTGCTGTTTGAGTGTTTTTTAATTATTATGTCCATTTTCCAGGCCTATTTTGCTCAAAACATCTAATTTTTAAATTTGTTTTATTTCATTTTATTTATGTCCCATTAATTCACAAACAAATGCTATTCAAAGGAACTTTGAAAAAAAGGTAATCCAAATAATGGTCCAATTAATGTTTAATTACATTGCATTCAACTCAATCCAAATTCAGTTCATTACTTTAATCAGATTTAGATACAGGTATATACTGTGTAGTTCAGTTTAATCCAAATTACAATACACTACTGTAAAACTCAGCTGATCATAAAATGCCAGTTGGTAAGAAGTTACCAAACAGCTGGCGAACTGAATCAAGCTTTTCCACTAAACCAATTTCCTGAGAAAGGAAGTGGCTACAGTGGTAAGAAAATACTCCCTTTTCACTCCCTCTGACAGAAATCAGGCTGAGTATGAGCCGCTCTCTGCTGTAACTCACGGGGGGTTGAGAAGACAGAAAGAAGACAGGAACAGGACGTGAGTAGATGGGTGTACTTTCTACTGGAAAACAATAGATCACATTAACTGAGCCAGCGGTACTTTGTATGGGAAGACAAAGGTTCTATAGTTAAAGAGTTAAGTCAACAGCTCTGTCCAGACAACAGACAAAGCTTAATACAGAAGCAGTGAACCAGGGGTACTTTCTATGAGAAAAGAAAAAACACTACAGTGAGTAAATGGCTGCAATAGCTCAGTCGCAAGCCAAACAAAAACTTTGAGGCAGGGGTACTTTCTAAAGGGAGGGAAAAATAAATTACCGATGTAATGGCAGCAACAGCTCAGTGACCCCATTCAGGCAAGACACAAAGCCAACCCCATAAGCACAAACCCAGGGGAACTTTCTTTCATGAAGAAAAACAGAGATTACAGTTATCGGCAGAGTTAGCTCGGTCAATGGATCCAGTCCAGAAAGAGACACAGATAAACATCAAGGGACAAAGGATTTTTGTGTGGAAGGGTATGTTCCCAGCATAAAATCAGAATTTAACTTTTTATTATATTATTTTAAAGTTGTATTTTCAATGTATCTGGTATGGCAGTTAAATAATTTGGAAATGCTTTTAACATTTTTATATTTCTATGTTAAAACTCATTAAGATAGACTTCCCCCTTAAAAACGATGTTATAAAAGTGTAAAGAAAAATCTCAAAACAATGGTGTTAGATAACAGCACTAACATTGTTCTAATTAATCGGCCATCAGAGAGCGAAGTTTCCAGTCAAATATATTCTGATTAACGTTTTAAAGTTTAGGCAGAAGGTTTGCAGAGAAACAAAACTTAGAACACAAAGAAAAAGAGATCTCATTAATTTATTATGATTGTAAACACTTTAAAATCTGCACTGCCATGTGGGCACTTTAAATGCTTTAACTCAACATTTATTTAGAAACCTATGTGTAAAACGGAAACCCAGGTAAAGTGAGACTTACTGTAAGAAATCTACAGAGAAAAACTTCTGAAAGTGCCTAAGATTTCTCAACTACAATTTGTGACCCAAAGAGGAACCTGAAAGTAGAGTACAAGTCAAGTATCTTTTACCAACACCGGTTCTGAACATAAATCATGGGTGGAAAACACTTGAAATTATCCTTGATATCAAAAAACAAAGACATATCAAGCAGGAAAAGCAAGTTGGTCTTCGTGTTTGAGCTTTTATGACAATTTAAAAAAGGGACCAAAGGGACAATTTATAAAACATTTAATAGTAAGGCACAATTACATTTCTAAAGCTGAATTTTTGTTGTCTGTCTCGGACTAAGTGGTATTGGAATCTGCAAATACTGCTAACCTTTGGTGCTTGTTGCCTGAACTTGCCAACAATACTCGCAGCACTCTGCTTAAGAGGTAGAGAGATATGGAAGTTAAGACATGTAAACCGACCAGTAAATTAAGCTTCTAGTCAGAGAAAAATAGTGCTAAAGAGTAATAAAGACAAAGTGACATGTTGGATTAGGTTTACAACAGGTACAACACAGCCCAACAGACTCCTAGAGAAACAGGGAAGCTCTGGATCAACCCTTCAGTCCAGCTTGGTTCACAGTGTTACAACTATTTTTCTATTATATTCTGATTCAAGTTTAAAAATAAGAAAAATAAACAGTTGCTTCTATTGTGGTTCGTTTTTTTTTTGTTAAATAAACTGTAATGTTATTCGTCTTGTTGAATTCAAAGGTGTGGTTGTTGATTTAGATCAGATTTTCCAAGTTTTACTCTTAGTTTTCAGAGTTCTCCTCTCAAACGTGTGTGTAGGTCCTCCTGGTCGATCTTGCCAGCCTGTTCATGCCAGCGGTGATGAGCCAGCAGGGCAACGTTCCGGGCCGAAATGGCGCTCATCTCCATGGCGCTGGCTGCCCACTCCAGAGGGTTGACGTAGTACAGCCGGTTGTGTAGGATGAACGGAGGGGTCTTCCGGTGTGGCGGACGGTAAGAGGGGTAAGCAAGCCATAGGGTCTCAGACACAGAGTCGTAGGAGAGGAACATTTGTTGTAGCTGCTCCTGGGTCAGTGATTCTGAGGAGAACACCTTCCAGACTTTCGGATGGCTGGCGGAGGGTCGCTTGTAGCCGTCAGGAATGTGCACGGGGTCAAGAGAGCTCAGGCTGTTGATGGTGCAGCCCTTCGAGTCCGTGGTGAGGATGTCGGACACGGTGAACTCTGAGGCCGGCTCGGTGGTCCCCAGGTAGGACATGTTCAGAGTGCCGTGCACCAAAGTGGTCACCAACCGGTGGTAGAGACCCGGGTAGTGAGTTGGGATGAGAGGGGAGAACCCTGAGAACGTGATGTCAGACTTTCCTTGATGAAGTGGCGTCGCTATGACAACGATGTCATACAGAGAGTGTGCAGAACCAGCTTCTCCGACGTAGTTAACCTCATAGTAACTGACAGTGTTTCCTGAAAACAAAGAGCAGAGGGAATTTGGGTAAAACATAAAATTTAGCAGAGAAATGTCTGGTTTTGTGCTAAATTGAGCAATTTGAATGATACCTCTTTTTGTCGGTCGAGACTTCACTGAAATGGAAGTCACTTTAGCAGGGATAAGATCACTTTTACTGTGGTAGAGTAGCCCAGAGCACACTCTCTTGTTGCCACCATCCACTGCCCACAGGCCTGAATCCACCCCAGCTAACGACACCACCCCTAAAACGACAATATGTGCCCATGTTAAGTCTGGAGATGGTGCAGAGATCTACAGCTCAGGAGAGCTACGTGCAAACACTATTGAGGAAATTTAAAAACCACTCATCACCCTTAAAAACACCTCGCCGAAGGACAAACAGGGTGGTGCATCATGCTATGGGGATGCTTTTCTTCAGAGACAGGAAAAATTCTGAGCTGATGGAAAGATGCATGAAGCTAGATACAGGGTAATCCTAGAAGAAAACTTGTTGGAGCCTGGGAACGACTATAGACTGGGAAAGACCCTAAACATACAGCCAGGTATACAACAGAATGCTTAGATGAGGGGTCCTAAACTCCACTCTTGCAAATTTAAATGTCTCTCTGCTTTCAAAAAAGGTGATTCAGATAATTAGGTTATTAGCAGGACTCTAAAGCAAGACTTAAAAACTTACTGTTCAGACACTTCCTGTTCAATCTGATTGAGTTTAAGTTGGACAAAATTTCAATTCCTAGACATGAAAGAGCCGTAACTGCAGCAAATGCACAACACACGTTATTGGTTTTTATTTGTAAATATAATTGAAAACCATGTATCGTTTTCTACTACTTTGTATTGATCCAAAATCTAAAACACATTGAAGCTTTGTGCTTGACAAAAATGTATGCGGCTTGAATACTTTTGTAAAGCACCTGTACTTTGGAAAACATACCTACAAACCCATTGATGCGGACGCTTTGGCCGTAGTTCACACGAGTAACAGGTGCAACAATATCGTTGAGGAAGACCTGTGAAAATCCTTCTCCCAACATGGCCTCCTCCAGAGTTTGATTCATCAGGGTGAGGAATCTGTCACCTCCCATGGCATGCAAGAGCCTGTCCACACTGGAGAACGAGTAACCGTACTGCTGATACTGGTAGATTCTGTCAATAGCAGGATTTACAGCAGCATTAGGACACCTGCAACACTTCTGATATCTGTGAAATTTGAATCCTCACCTCATGAATTTGTCCAGGACACTCTCCACCCACATCTGCATACGAATGAAACTGAATCCATACCGCCAGAGCATCCTGAAGAAGTTAACAATGAACCAATCGCTCTCCTCAAACACAAGCTCTTTTCCATCAAAGATCGCCATTTTAGAGGGGAGTTCTTTTCTCTGAGGAATACCTGTAGACAAGAAAGCATCAAATGGCAAGTTTAGTTATTACTCTGACTGTCTGTCGATAATCTGTCAAATAAGCTATGTTTGTGTAAAGGTTACCTAATTTTTCAATGAACTGTTTCATGTGTAGGTTCAGAGGATGGATCACAGAGCCTCCAGTCTCGTACTCATAATCCCCCAACTTTACCGTCGCCAGTCGCCCTCCGACTGTCCCAGATTCAAACACATCGATCTTGACAACAGGTCCAAACTCCTCCCTCAGGTAATATGCTGCTGCTGTTCCGCCGATGCCTGCTCCTACTACAGCTATAAAAGGAGCAGAGACAGAAAAGTAAAACACAGTGAGGCAAAGTTGGACTCTTTCTGTTTAGAAATGAGCAAAAGGTCCATATTAAAATAATCAAAAATCAGCATCATCTGAGTCTTCATGAGGTTTTTCTGCTTTTAGAATATTTTTTCAGAGCTTTGTCCTTTTTCACTGGAGCCTCTGACTGTGTTGAGGCATCGCTCGGGCGCCTGTTACTCATTTGCATTATTAAAAATATTAAGATCAATAAAGGTAACTATTCATCACACTATTTTAAATATAACAGGCTATCAAACAAACCCATGTTGAGGCATAAAAATAAAAATCCCATTCAGCAAACTAAAAAGACTTAAAAATATTTACCCCAAATTACACAGTTTAAGAGGGAATCCTACTAAATGCCAAGCATATTTATTTACGTTTCTAATTTTGGGGAAAGGCAAAACTCCCTCAATATTGTGGAATATAGAAATATTTTTAGTAATCATAACTGACCAAAACAGGAGATGTTTAGTCTGATTTAATGTCAGGTCAAGAGAAAAAGGGGTCGAGCACCTTTTTTATGGAATTTATGTAAATACCTGGTTTCTGTTGAATTTTAAAACTAGGCTGTTTCATATGAAAAATGTGTTAAAAACTTGTGAGCTCAGAAAAAGTTTTTACCACATTCAGAGAACCTGCACATATGGTGCACTGGGCCTCAAACCTGTCTGACTAAACGCAATACTGGACCTGATTATTCACTTTACCCCTCAAATCAGTACGGATGATCACAAGTACCACTAAATTACAAGGTGACTCCTTCATGTCTGCTGCATGGTACTTGCCTATCGTCTTGGGCTGCTCTTGCAGCTGAGGAGCTGAGGCCAAACTTCTCCTCCCAGAGTGCCAAAGCCCCAGGAACAGCAGGGCTCGCAGTGACAGCGTGTGTAAACTCATCGTGGGCGTCTTGTGCCCTCTGCACCCAAGAACATCTGTGCATGGAGAAGAAGAAACAGGAACCATTAATATCTTCTTTTGAGGGTCAAAGTTCGCACACCGGACATACAGATATACTACATTAAACAGCAACGTGAAGCACTGTGATCTCTGCTTAACTGTATTTCATGGAAAATTATGCAGCGAAAAGCAAAACAATATTTTTCAAAAGTCATGATCAACAATACAATTTCAAAAGTCACCACAGTGAAACGCCTTTCACAGAGTTACAGGTAAAACAAAACATTATAGAGCTAACTAGTTGAAAAACAGAAGCTAACTGCTAGTAAACACTAATGTAAAAGCAGAAAGTTAAGTAACTAACTAGAACAGTTTAGCGGTTGAGTCGCGACAGGGAACCGTGAACGTCGCTCAGGGTGAGACCAACTTCCGGGTTCTCTTGGCCTTGACCTTCACAATAAATGCTCCTTGACTACAACGGTAATAACAATGATTATAAAAAAACACATAATATATATATATAATATATAATATATATATTTTATAATATATATATATATATATATATATATATATATATATATAATATATACCTGTTATACTGGTTTACCCATTAAAAATTAAAAGAAGGCCCTTTTAATAAGCGTTTACAAAAAATTATTGTTTCAGCTCCTTAATCGTGACCTACAATTTTTAAATGATAGTAGTGAGCAATAAATTACATATTTTGTTTTTAATAACGACACTTTTCAGTACAATTTGTGTTGGCGTTTATTTTGAAAACTTTAAGTAACCTGGCTGACAAAAAATTAAACATGAGACATAATAATTAGTCAGAAATCATTATAAGAATAACAATGGTTTAGGGATAAGGGAATTAGCGAAAAAAAAAACCATAGTGAGACATTTTTTTTGTTTATATGTTTATTTGTTTGAAAGGAACGGGAATTAAAGAAACTATTGTTGATATAAAAGCCTCTGATCCATACTCCAATCCAGAAGGTGGCGGTAATGCACCTCAACGTTGTTTGCCAACCGCCACAAAAGCAGCAGCAGAAGAAGTACCCGGCGGAAGTTGTCATTCTCTACTGAAGGAACGGAAGACAGGCGGAAATGATCCAACCATCTCTAATCTTGGACCATGCTTGAATGGAGGTGACCTTAGTTGTTACCAAATTGTGAAGAAACCTGTAGGCCACAGTTGGATTTCCTGTCTGAATTCAATGAAAAGCGTGTTTTGAGAGTTTTTAAAGAAGCAGAGAGGCCTGCAGAGATGGCAGAGGCACATCAGACACGCGTGCAGAAAGTGGTCGAAGAAATGGTCCAATCTCTGGAGAAGGATCACATCCGGAAGATGCAGGTAAGCGATCTTCTTTCTCACACCGACATGGTGCTTTGTTCACCAGTATATCCTCCTGATAAGCTGTTGTTTTGTGCTACAGGGACGCATGTTCAGATGCAGCGCAGACTGCTGTGATCGTCCCTCTGACTCAATGACCCAGGTCCATCAGTGTATCGAGAGGTGTCACACTCCTTTGGCCCAGGCTCAGGGACTGGTCACTTCAGAGCTGGAGAAGTTTCAGGTGAGGAGCGCCCCACCCTTACCGTCTCCACTCTGCAAACACTCATCAGCACATTGTCCTCCACCCCAACCACAGATTTACAGTGCAATGTGCAATGACAAAGGTGATAAACATCACGAATTCTCATAGTAGTAATTCAGGGGTCTGTACCAGTGATAGAGTGCATGTGGAGCAACATTCACCTTCTTGTTAAAGTCGCCTTATAGCTTTTTATAAACACCTCAGGTCTGCAGTACATCCTAATACAGTTGAACCCAGATATTTACATGCACTGTATAAAAATACACATAACCTTTTTCCTAACTGTCTGATATTAAATCGGACTAAACTGTTCATTTTTTAGGTTAGTTAGGATTAATCTAAACATTTCCTGTTTGCTTAATGTCAGATTAAAGAGAATTCCACGTTCATTTCCTCGATGTCGGATGTTTACATACACTACAAATACCTTGGATTTTAACGTGTTTAAGCCCAGATGATGATGATGTTATGGGTTTTTCAGCTTCTCATGTGTTGATTCAAAACATTTAGGTTAAATGAAGGTACACCTACTGTGCAGTTTTTAAAGCAGCACCTCAGACATTTTTGGTGCTGTGTCCAAGGTGCTGGTCAGTTTGGTACTTCTAATTACGGCTACGGTGGCGACAGTGGTAGGGGTTTGTCCTGTTACAGGCATGATATTCGATAATCATTCAATTTGATATGATTTTATTAACATTCAGATAGTATCCGTTGGGATAAGGCCACATTTTACTTACCTTTCTCTTTTTTTTCTCCCCCATCAGACACTCAACCCTCCTTGAGGACACTCAATGAGAGTGGGAGTGTCCTCAACACTCCTTTAGCATCTCAGTACATATATCAGGTTTAGTCATCCGCAGCAGGGAAGGTCCATCCTGACCAAATATATTATTGACACAAAGAGCATGAATGCTCGGCCCTTGAAATATAGTAACCTACCAGATATTGCATCCAAGCAGGTCTTTGCAACTGTGATTTTTGCACGTATTTGATATTGCAGGTTGACACATTGTGCAACTCTTATTTCCAGGAACTCAAAAATGAGTTAGAATTTACTGTTAAGCCATATGTGATGACAAATGTCCCAAAATGAAAATCCCTGTTGCAATACAAAATGTAATTAGAGAACAAATGTATCATCTATAATAAAATCTATAAGAATAAAGTATTACTGGGAAAAGAATAAAACCAACTGTAATATTTAATTTTTAGAAATTATATTTACCGTATTCACTACCGGTCAAACACTTTCTCACTTAATGGACCTCTTTATTTTCATGACTGTTTACACTGTAGATTCTCACCAAAGGCAACAAAACTATGAATGAACACACATGGAATTAAATAGTTAAATGTGTGAAGTAACTCTAAACACTTTTATATTGTAGATTCTTCCATATAGCCACCCTTTGCCTTGATTACTGCTTTGCTCTCCTAGTTTTCTCTCCATGAGCTTCATGAGGTGGTCGCCTGAAATGGTTTTCTAAAGAGTCTTGAAAGAACTTATTGAGAGACGGCCAGAGGTTAATATTTCAGTCATCACAGCAAAGGGTGGCTACTTTAAGGAATCTAAAATATATAAATAAATAAGTAATAAAATATAGAGCAAATATTTCTTTCAAGATTATAAACATATTTAATAAGATCAGCCTTTTTAAGATGAGCATAGCAGATATTCCTGTGTTGAGTTTTGTTGCTTCTGTTTGTTTATGTGATCTCAAGTGTTTTCAACTTGGTTAAGAAAAATCAGTTTCTTCCGTTTCGTCTTCGTCAGGACCGTCTGACCAGATGCACGATTCACTGCAACGACAAGGCAAAGGATCTCTTCGACTCTGGGTCAAAGGAACCGGCCATCCGATCGCTCATGGACCGCTGTGTTGGCAGCTGTGTGGACGACCACATTAATCTGGTCCCTAGCATGACCCGGAGACTCAAGGAGAACCTGGACTCTATACAGCAGTGAGGAACGAGTAGTCTGGACTCAGTAGATGATTTGAGGATTTCAGGGCAGGAACCATAAAAGATGGGAAGAGATCAGTCCAAAGACTTTGATGGTTATTGTGGGATTTGTTACTTAAGCTTAAAGTTAGTGGCTTATCTAAATCAAGAAAGAAATCCAATGTCATGTGTGTGTAAACAGTGCAGTCATGGTAGATTTATTAGAATCAGATCTAAGTTTTGACTGAAATAGAGCAACGCTCCGTCATGTGTGTCTCCTGTGAAGGAATTTACACGCAGCTCTTCCTGGTCCGGCTACTCGCACTGTCTTGTTTTGTCCTGTCTCAGTTAGGTTTCTAGTTTTCCTGCGATTGTGTCTACCTCCACTGCTCAGATCTGTTTATATGTATGAATTAAAACAGCACCAAAAATTGAAGTAGTGAGCAATAGTTCTTTATGCTGCTCTTAAAAACAATTGGAACAGTCTCATTTTTATAGAAAATGTGAATTAAAAAACTCTAAAATTGTGTGAACTTAAGACACAAATGCAGTCACTGCACTGTAAAAAAAAGTCAAATTTAGCACTTGTTTAATTATGCTGCCGGTCTGATCTACATTTACTTTTCTAGTGAAGAGGTACAGAATGGTTGAGGTTTGTGAAGAAATTAAACAGAATAGACCAGCAGTTATTGATTATGAGATGATCTAAACAGGAAATGATGAAAACTACCTGAAATAACTACATTTTGTATGCTATAACTTTAATTCCATACATAAGTGACAAGTGTTTTAACTTCAACACTGCAAAGAAGCATACGGGGTCATTTGGAGGAAAAAATAATGGAATTTTTTCAGTTTTTTCGTTTGAGAGTAAAGTTGAAATTTGATTGCAAGTACAAAGTGAAAAACTCTTCAAATTCTGTCTTGAATAAAGTAAAAATATTCAGAATGATGTGGAAATAATACGTTTCAATGAAAAGAGTGATGTTCTTCCCTACCAGGTTTGGTATGAGTCAGGAAAGCCTGTCGCCCGTTAGGAATCTGCACCCACGGGATATTTATATGCGGAGATTTTTTTTGTTAATTAATCCTGCTCCAAACTAAAAGCTCATCTACACAAGACATGATTGTCACTCATTTCAACTTTATTCTTGATATGTTTTCCAATCTTTTTCTTGTCATTTTGGCTTTAACTCTTAAACGGGTAAGGATTTTTTTTTTCTCCAAGTGAGCCTAACGCTTCAGCTTGGTGGGTGAAACCGGTGGCTTTTCGAAAAATGTGTTATACATGGTTTCTACAGGAGGGAAATAAGCACATTTAAATGATCATCTGACCATCTTGGACTGAAAGTTCAGTGCTCTGTACACGGTTTGAGCGCCACAAAGTGGTCGTCCATCCATTATACCTGCTTATCCTTACAGGGTGGCACTGGTCCATATCCTGGCAAGAAGAAGGACAAAGAGACAACTCTGCACTCACCCATTCCTGAGGGCCATTCATATTTATAACAGATAAATTAGGAAAATGCTGTTAAATTTCAAAGATTTTCTTCTTTAAATGACATGACTGCTTCTCAGCACTCAGATTGGAGTTCTTCTATTTAAGGTGATTTTAGTAATTTTCCAGTGGTTTGAGTCTGAAACAACTTTCCTTCTTCACATTGTTTTGTTTGCTCACAAATACAGGGGTTAGACAATGAAACTGAAACACCTTTCATTTTAGTGTGGGAGGTTTCATGGCTAAAGTGGACCAGCCTGGTAGCCAGTCTTCATTGATTGCACATTGCACCAGTAAGAGCAGAGTGTGAAGGTTCAATTAGCAGGGTAACAGCACAGTTTTGCTCAAAATATTGTAATGCACACAACATTATGGGTGACATACCAGAGTTCAAAAGGGACAAATTGTTGGTGCACGTCTTGCTGGCGCATCTGTGACCCAAGACAGCAAGTCTTTGTGATGTATCAAGAGCCACAGTATCCAGGGTAATGTCAGCATACCACCAAGAAGGACGAACCAAAATCCAACAGGATTAACTGTGGACGCAAGAGGAAGCTGTCTGAAAGGGATGTTCGGGTGCTAACCCGGATTGTATCCAAAAAACATAAAACCACGGCTGCCCAAATCATGGCAAAATTAAATGTGCACCTCAACTCTCCTGTTTCCACCAGAACTGTCCGTCGGAGCTCCCCAGGGTCAATATACACGGCCGGGCTGCTATAGCCAAACCTTTTGGTCACTCATGCCAAATGCCAAACGTCGGTTTCAATGGTGCAAAGAGCGCAGATCTTGGGGCTGTGGACAATGTGAAACATGTATTGTTCTCTGATGAGTCCACCTTTACTGTTTCCCCCCACATCCGGGAGAGTTACGGTGTGGAGAAGCCCCAAAGAAGCGTACCACCCAGACTGTTGCATGCCAGAGTGAAGCATGGGGGTGGATCAGTGATGGTTTGGGCTGCCATATCATGGCATTCCCTTGGCCCAATACTTGTGCTAGATGGGCGCGTCACTGCCAAGGACTACCGAACCATTCTTGAGGACCATGTGCATCCAATGGTTCAAACATTGTATCCTGAAGGTGGTGCCATGTATCAGGATGACAATGCACCAATACACACAGCAAGACTGGTGAAAGATTGGTTTGATGAACATGAAAGTGAAGTTGAACATCTCCCATGACCTGCACAGTCACCAGATCTAAATATTATTGAGCCACTTTGGGGTGTTTTGGAGGAGCGAGTCAGGAAACGTTTTCCTCCACCAGTATCACGTAGTGACCTGGCCACTATCCTGCAAGAAGAATGGCTTAAAATCCCTCTGACCACTGTGCAGGACTTGTATATGTCATTCCCAAGACGAATTGACGCTGTATTGGCCGCAAAAGGAGGCCCTACACCATACTAATAAATTATTGTGGTCTAAAACCAGGTGTTTCAGATTCATTGTCCAACCCCTGTAGATCAGACGTTAAACTCATGCACACATATTTTAGAATTTTTATATTCCTTTTATTTCTCACCTCATTTTATTACAGAAATGATAAAAACTCTAAAGAGGAGCCGATTGAAAAGAAAAGTGTACCTCTTGCAAGAAGATTGAAAAAATGTTGCGATTAGTTTTTCTTAAATAGTTTTCAGTGAACTCTGAATGTAATCTGCATTTAATCGGTTTTATCTGGATGAATGATTCATGCACAACCCGTTAAAAAATGTTGACACATTTTTAAAACCAATGGAGGAGGAAGGGGAGGGGGCGTTCCAACCTTTTAACAGGAAACTGTTAATCAGTACCAGAAAAGTCATCAGGCCATACTGGTATCTCAATTACTTCACTCATAAACACGTCTGTGTAGCTGTAATAAAAGACATCGGATTGTGTGATAGCACCGCGGCCCCTATGAAAGGGCCGTTTTATTGGCAGTACAGACACATACATTTCTTTTGCAAACATAAAACATCCATTAAAAATAAAATAAGTTTAACTTTGTACATAATGACGGCTGTATAGATAAGTTCACTGGAGATACAGAAGTGTTCGAAATACATCTGATTTACAACTGAGAATGCCCCAGTTTTTCCAAACGTTTGGAGGTAACGGCAGGTTTACAACATATCCAAACAGATACGGAGCAAATGAAGAGAATGAAAGCTAAGATAAGAGGTAACTGTACAGATTTAGGTCGCTGCTCAGCTACCCTGTGGTTTCACAGGTGGAGAATAAAGATTTAACTTGAGTAACTCAAAAAGTCAAACTCCCCAATGAACCTGAACATCAGTGAGAGTGCAGCAATGCAACACAGCAGGAAACTTGTGGAAATAAAAAAAGCTAAAAGCATTTTTTTCTGTTTCAAGAGTGATATGTCTGACATGATGATTCTGCTTAAACCTCTGTTGCACTCTCACATAGTCCCCAATATTTTTTCTTATATGATAATACTCTAATCCAAACAATTAAATAAAAAAGTTAAGAATAACTAAAGAAAAACTCAAACATCTTCACCTCTAGATCATCCCATCTTGAAGCTGTGAACTTCCTAAATCTCATCTTAAAAAGCAGATTTCCACTCCCTTTCATTTTAACAAGTGGTCCAGCCCACAATGCAGACAGATCATGGGAAAAGGAAGATGAGGGACCTCATTGAGAACACAAAGGTGGTGTGATCTCTTCTGAAACGTTTTGCCATCTGTGTAAAAGTCAAAATGTCCCCAATCTTCTCAAAGTTACAAGCATGCAGTCAGAGTGTTGAAGAAGTGTTAAATGTTCTGGTGGATTTTTGGGTCAATGTTTCCACGTCACCACAGGAATGGTAGCAGCTAATGGCTGTTGGAACAGATATCAAGACGCAACATGAGCGGCGCTTTCTGGCTCCGAGGAATCTGGACGGTGGTCTGAATGAGGCGATGTATACAGGAAGTTACAGCACACGTACAGGGGGAATGACAACAGCCGACTGTCCAGGTTCATCACCACGTACTCCTGCAGGATCGAATGGAAAAGACAGACGACTATTAGGCACATCTGCAGATTCAGCTGCTGACATCTACAGCCTAGCAGAGCTCACTGACCTGGTCTTTCTCCAGGGTGAGAAGCTGGTAACCCGTAGAACGACTACAGACCAGCTTCCCTCGGCTATCGAAGGAGGCGAGGCGTAACCTTTGCAGAAAAATAAATATGTTAAAAGTTATGCCTGTGAAAGCAGGTAAATACTAGCAAAAAGCAAATGTATGTAGAAAGTAGATGAAAACATCTACTTTCTACCTGGGATGTCTTAATAATCTGTACCATTTTTAAGAACAAAGCTTCTCCAAATTTACTATTTTTCTAGACTTGAAATTCAAGGTTTTTCGGGAACTTTTTTTTAATAAATAACATTCTAGACATTTGCATAGAAAACATTTAATTTATTTATTTTTGTGTTTTACTGTCCCCATGTTCTACATATCATGAAACAACACAATGCAGAGGTTGGGTTTCTATTCGGAAGTGTTTTAAAGAGCTATTTCACAGCTTTTCTTTGCCTTTGGAGCAGAGTGGATCAGTTCTGTTTTATAATCTATAACAAATCTAGACTGATTTATGCTACACTTTGTTTAAAGCAGGTTTGTAATCTGTGATGTTTTCAGGACATGAGTAAGTTTCACAAGAAACCATAAGATCTTAGGGAAATATGTACCAGATTTACTTTTAGTTTCTAGTAACAGTAAACCACCAAAAGCATAAAATATAATTTCTGGTAAATAAACAATTATCATATGGCTACTTAGCTTAATCTTTGCTGCCTAATTCCAAAATGTTCAAATTTCAAATTGTGAGCATTTCTTTTGTTGAAAATACATCTAAACATTGTCTAAATGGTTCATATACTTCTAGGCTTAATTTAATAGATATATGGTTTGAAAGTGAAAGCCCTTTCGATCTGTTTTAGCAGAGATTGAGTGCCAGTCTCGAACTTTGACCTCTTGTTTACTAACTGTCCAGGCCTGATATTCATGTTGTGAAAACAGAATTTTTAATAGCGTTTAAATTCTTCTTCTCTGCTAGGCGACATTCTGTCAGCACTGCGTCCGGTCTGTGTTACGATTCTTGCTGCACAGCTGATGTTTTTCCTATGAAACAAACTGAAATTTGTCTCTGATGATATCTTCGAAGTGTGGAAAATACATATTACATCCATCAGTACAGCGTAAATGTGTAAATACACTGCTTAAAAAAACAAAGGGAACACTCCAATAACACATCCTAGATCTGAATGAATGAAATATTCTCATTGAATACTTTGTTCTGTACAAAGTTGAATGTCCTGACAACAAAATCACACAAAAATCATCAATGGAAATCAAATTTATTAACCAATGGAGGCCTGGATTTGGAGTCTCACACAAAATTAAAGTGGAAAAACACACTACAGGCTGATCTAACTTTGATGTAATGTCCGTAAAACAAGTCAAAATGAGGCTCCGTATTGTGTGTGGCCTCCACGTGCCTGTATGACCTCCCTACAACACCTGGGCATGCTCCTGATGAGACGGCGGATGGTCTCCTGAGGGATCTCCTCCCAGACCTGGACTAAAGCATCCGCCAACTCCTGGACAGTCTGTGGTGCAACGTGACGTTGGTGGATGGAGCGAGACATGATGTCCCAGATGTGCTCAATCGGATTCAGGTCTGGGGAACGGGCGGGCCAGTCCATAGCTTCAATGTCTTCATCTTGCAGGAACTGCTGACACACTCCAGCCACATGAGGTCTAGCATTGTCCTGCATTAGGAGGAACCCAGGGCCAAAACGCACCAGCATATGGTCTCACAAGGGGTCTGAGGATCTCCTCTCGGTACCTAATGGCAGTCAGGCTACCTCTGGCGAGCACATGGAGGGCCGTGTAGCCCTCCAAAGAAATGCCATTACTGACCCACTGCCAAACCGGTCATGCTGAAGGATGTTGCAGGCAGCAGATCGCTCTCCACGGTGTCTCCAGACTCTGTCTGGAGTCACATGTGCTCAGTGTGAACCTGCTTTCATCTGTGAAGAGCACAGGGCGCCAGTGGCGAATTTGCCAATCCTGGTGTTCTCTGGCTAATGCCAAGCGTCCTGCACGGTGTTAGGCTGTGAGCACAACCCTCATTTGTGGACATCGGGCCCTCATACCATCCTCATGGAGTCGGTTTCTAACCGTTTGTGCAGACACATGCACATTTGTGGCCTGCTGGAGGTAATTTTGCAAGGCTCTGGCAGTGCTCCTCCTGTTCCTCCTTGCACAAAGGCGGAGGTAGCGGTCCTGCTGCTGGGTTGTTGGTGTACTGGCCTGTCTCCTGGTAGCGCCTCCAGGCTCTGGACACTACGCTGACAGACACAGCAAACCTTCTTGCCACAGCTCGCATTGATGTGCCATCCTGGATGAGCTGCACTACCTGAGCCATTTGTGTGGGTTGTAGAGTCCGTCTCATGCTACCACGAGTGTGAAAGCACCACCAACATTCAAAAGTGACCAAAACATCAGCCAGAAAGCATAGGTACTGAGAAGTGGTCTGTGGTCCCCACCTGCAGAACCACTCCTTTATCGAGTCTGTCTTGCTAATCGCCAAAGATTTCCCCCTGTTGTCTTTTCCATTTGAACAACAGCATGTGAAATTGATTGTCAATCAGTGTTGCTTCCTAAGTGGACAGTTTGATTTCACAGAAGTTTGATTTACTTGGAGTTATATTGTTGTTTAAGTGTTCCCTTTATTTTTTGAGCAGTGCATATTGTCAGACTTACCAGAATTTGTAGCCCATAAATAAAAACTACACAGTATTTTCCTCAAACTAATATTATAACTGCAGTATCACAACTGGAAAATGTATGAAATCAGTTTATAATACTGTCTTTGAGATTTGCTACATGCTTTCCATCATTTTTAGATTGTTAGGATACTATTTCTTTGTTCACAGGGTTGTTACAAAACAAAGCTACTTTACCAAAAGCTCCTCTGTAAACCATCTGCTTACATGTGATCATTTTAGACACTGTAGTAATTTTTAACATAGAGTTCGATCAAAAAAATAATCTAACTACATATTCGTATTTTGCAGCTAAGGAAAATGTAGTAATAAAGGTCAGAGTGATTCATGGAAGTAAGACGACTGAATTTCTCACCTGTAAGCCAGATGTCGCCTTGGTTGTAGACTCACAGCGCCCCCACATGGCTGACTGAGTGTATTCCTTTTGAAGACTATGAAGCGGTTTGTGTAAGTGACCAACAGGTCAAACCCAAAGTTGAAGCCCGTCCACCTCCAGCAGTACTGAAACACATGAAGAATTGGTTATACAGATGATGCAAAAACAAAGATGATCGTAACATTAATGCTTAGAAACTCACATCTCCATCTTTACTCAGCTTTCTGCCACACCTCATGCTGTTCTGCTCAAACTCGTCTTTGTTAGACTCCTGAGGTCTAAACACACATGAGACAGTGTTATCGCCTAAGCAGCATGCATTGTGTATGTTCCATTAGGATTTCACTTTTAGAAAACTCATTGCAGGCGTTGATTCTCAGGGTCTCACCCGTTATCATTGTCAAATTCTGTCCGGAGCATTGCAAACCATTGGTTTTTGTACATTGCCGTTAGCCACTCTAAAACAGGAGTTATGGACACAAATAATTAGCAGAGAGAATTCAAACCGAATATCGTTTAAATAGGACATAGGAAGAAGGAATGTTTATGGTGTAACGTTGTTACCAGGGGGAAGAATATTGTCTCTCTCCAGGATGCGAGCAGATGCGAGATCGTTGATGATGTACTGGAGACGCACAAGCCTGAAGACTGAGCGAAACGGTGTCCCCTCCTCTGTGTTTAAGAATGGCTCCTTTTCACACAGGTCTGCGCATCAGTGTTTAACAAAAAACAAAACAAGATTCTTTGGTAAGAAAAAAAGCGATGCAATATGCAGCTAGAGTTTGAGAAGATGCAGCTGACATCACCTGTCCTGCGTTTGCAAAGCCAGGCGTCAGCATCAGCCAGAAGCTGCTTGATTGGGCCGTCCCACAAAGGATTGAGCTGCAGAAACATCCACTGCAGCAACACAAGTTATGCAGAGACAGATTAAAATAGGCTCACATTAAAATAGAGACAGTATGTACAAGCAGTATATGAACATTTCTCTCTTACCTTCTTCAGAGCAGTGTATACATCCATCTCCACCTGCATGACAAATAGATCTGAGGACTGGATGAGCAGCTCCATCACATCAACCCTGCAGTAACACAGCAAAGACATGTAGGGAAAAAAATATAGATCTTATCCAATGATTTGTCTGATGTGGCAAAAAACTCACAGAAATGAATCTAGAGTTCCTAGACATTTTTCATGTCAAAATTTCATAGTTTTCCAAACTTAAATTCGCAGATTTGTCCGTGTTAGGAGTTTATAAAGTAAAACAAAAAAAAAACACTGATGTGGTGATGGATGGAAGAAAGAAAAGAAAGAAAGAAAGAAAGAAAGAAAGAAAGAAAGAAAGAAAGAAGAAAGAAAGAAAGAAAGAAAGAAAGAAAGAAAGAAAACGACTAAGATCCAATTCCTGACTTATTATGAGCCACGTGTAACTCATCTCAAATTAAGGTCTTTGCGGTTTTAAATAAACATTTATGAAGAGACAACTAAAGTCAGCCATAGAACTATGTCCCCAGAACGCGTACCCAAGTTCTTTCATCAAGTCAACATTTTGATGGGTCATCAAATTGTTCAGAACCCATTCAAGACACCTGCAGAAAAAGATAAACATACAGACAAGCTCAGTGTAAACATATCTACTATTAAAGTCCAAACACTGTTAAAATATGTCTAAAATCGGACTTCTTCATGACTGAGTCCAGGCCATAGATGCTCGCACAAGTGTAGTAGCCACACACAGTCTTGGCGCTGATGTTCTCCTTCATGGTTTCACCGCACTGCTGGATCAAGCCATCCTGTCAGCATGAACAAAAAAAAATCTATGATACATATATGGATATTTAATAACGGAAACATCTATTGTTTCATTTTACATTCCAGAAGACAGCAGGGGGCTTTTCATGTATACCGACCAGCTGTAGCATGCACGCAGCAGCAAGTATACTGATGACCCGGCTGGGCTTGATCAGAACATCGTCACGATACAGGGATCCAAATACGACTTGCAGAGCTGCACAGACACAGGACAGTAAAGAGCTAGAGGAAAGAATGCGACAACGGTAAAACAGTTGTTGGTTTTCTGCGACTCTCACCTTCAGCATCAATGTTCTGGTCGGGGATCTCCAAGTTGATTTCCATCATGCTGGACTCCTTCCAAGATCCGCTGAACATGCTGGAGAAATATCCAGACTGCAAAGGAGTAATAAAGACACAGTGAGGAAGGAAGAGTATTAAATGATTATCATGGTAAATGCAAATGCATTTTAACTGTATTACCTGACAAAGGTAGACTTTGTGGAGGTTCCACTCCTGCCCCAGAGCACAGATACGAATATCACTGTTTTCTCCATTTAGAAACAAGGTCTGATAGATGTACTTCGATGTGCTTTTTAACTTCTTCCTGTTCAAGGAAAACAACAAAAAGGAAAGCCAGAATATTAAGATGAAGAAACTGATGGTGAATTAAATCCTGTGTGGACCTGCCTGCGAGGTGTATCAAGTATGTCATCATCTTCCTCTTTTTCACTGTCACAGTCGCACAGAGCGTTCCGCTTCCTCTTCTTACACTCACAGCCATGTCTTCGGCTGCTGCTAGTACCCTCCCCTGCTTCCTCTGGTCCCTGAGAGGAGGACTGGAACCTGCTGCCCAGGCTTCCCATCTCTACACAATCAATGAATAATAATAAGAGTTGCAACATCTTAGAAAGTCATGAGATTTTGTTAATTATCGTTATGATGACATGAGAAAAATCTGCTTCTTCCTCACAACTGCGTTTCTCATTCATCATTACCAGGCAGACTCTCTGTCTGTGACCTTTAGTTCCTTGCTTACTATCATGTCTTAGTTGTGTTCATCTACTGCAATGAGACTCCCCACTCAACAGACTGAATGAATCATTGACACGCAAAGTCTTAAATTCTGACACGGGCAATATGATAGCTAACAAACAATTCATGTGAACCAGTCCCTTTGTGATTTTAATAACACACACACCGTATTTGGGATGATAATGTATTAGCAATATATTGTGCAGCCCTAATAAAAACCAGTCCTCACTCTGCAGCTCATTGTAGCAGATTTTGTAAAGACAAAACACACCAACTGTTGTTCTGTTTATGACTTTGTATTCAGACACAGAAAAGAAAAATAACTTATCTTAGTGGGACTGAACAGCAAACTTTCAAACTTGAATCCCAACGTTGCTGTAAAATAATGGTGTGGGGATCACCCTCAAACAAAATTGCTCTAATACCTCTCATATTGAGAGATTTTTTTTATCGTTATCCGAAGTAGAGGTTTAAAAATTGAGCAGTTGTCAGTATTTCACACCACTTACTTTATTTTATTTGGCAAATTTATTTTCTATGTCTGACAACTTTATTTTAAAAATCTAAGGTCAGAATTTTGCCAATCAATTTGTTAAAGATGGACACACATGCTTTCTTCTTTTGGACCTCTATAGATCTATAGATCATTTCTAGTGATGCATATTGAGTCATATTTTACAGGTCTACTCTGTCTCACACACAGCCTCCTTGGTTGCTGGCTTAGCGTGCTCATGCAAGGCTGAACCTTGAAATATTGCAAATATTGGACTAATGTATCAATCTGACTAAATACTTCGCTACATTCATTTGCAAATGGGTTGAGTTTTGGTGCTTGAAGGCCACAGCAAAAGCTACAAATCATTTTCATACCTCAGAAACATTTAATGACCCATCTGCACAACATATAATTTAAAACAAACACATCACAACTGTTCCGCATTTCGCTTAATGTTTTTTAGAATCATCGAGTAATAATTTAAAAATAATAAATGATCATCTATAGGGATAAATACCCAACATTCTCTTTTACCCCTGCTTCCCCATCACCAAATACACGTAGAAGAGAACAGAACTATTTGACAAATGAACTGTTACAGGTTGGTGTCATTACAGAAAGGCTGATGCCACAACAAAACAACTCCGAGTAGACTTTCATTCATGAAACACGACCCCGACATGCAGTGTGCTCAACTAAAAGACTGTTTGTCCCACTTACCTAACAGTTAAGGCGTAAAACTGAGGAAGAGGTGTGGGGTTATTTTGGACGTCTTATAATCTCTGTCAACCCTTAACGAGACACTTCAGAGAGAAGCTAATCTCAGAGCTAACCTAGCTGCCAAATTCACCTACAAAACACGTATGAAAACAGAAACAGGGGTTTATTTTCCCTTGATAGGCCGCTGCTTTCTACATGCCTTCGGACGGCAAATTTTCACCTGGTCCCGGTTACATTTTCTACATCAGAACAAATCCGAACCCTGAGGAAACATGTTTTAACACTGAAAATTTGTGCTTGCTTGCTTTGTTGTTCTTCTTCTCTGACCGGCTTTCAGACTAATTACGGCCATGCATGCAATAGCACTGCACACTGTTGCCCCCTGCTGTTTGTTAATGGAAACTATCGGCTTGTACATAAAACCCATATAGTGCCAAACGTGTTAAAGTCCATCAAATGAATAATTTGTAAACATTTACTGTTCACATTATATTTGATATATATATATATATATATATATATGGGAATAATTTATTCAGCATACAATTAAATATTTCAATGTGTAAACCATTTATCTGAACTTAAATTCATAATTTTTCCCAAATCCGTAGTTTATTTAATTATTTTAAAATCATTTCCTGGGTTACTGTCTATCACTAAATAATGTAAACAGTCACCATGGCACTTCAAACAGTCCCTAATATCTGATTTGTTAATCTGACAGTTTACCTGCCGATCAATCATTTATGGGTAAAGGTAATAGATAAATCAAATTTACAATGTGCTGCAACACAGGACATAGAAATAATAACTACTAACATACTGCTTATAATGCCAAGTATTATTGTTATTATTATTGTCAGCATTGTCATTATTATTACTAAGCTAATTGTCAGTCATGAAGGAATTACCAAATATGACAAGTTTGACGAGTTTTTATAATTTTATAATAGTTTGACGAGTTTTTTAGTTACTCTTAACTCATCTACTCATCTACTTTAACCATAGATAGATAGATAGATAGATAGATAGATAGATAGATAGATAGATAGATAGATAGATAGATAGATAGATAGATAGATAGATAGATAGATAGATAGATAGATAGATAGATAGATAGATAGATAGATAGATAGATAGATAGATAGGTAGATAGATGTTAGGGTAAAGGTTTTGATCAGAACAATAATTTATTATATACTCTGAGTTTTTTATGAAATTTAATCTAATGAAGAAAGCAAAATTCTTTTTGTTAGATGTTCCGAATTTTAGATAACTTGTTTATTCCCAGATATCTAAGTATTTCAAATATTCTAATATAAAACACAAATAAATCAAAATACAGTATTAAAATATCTAAATTCTCCCTGGGATAGATCAAATAGTTTTACTGAATTTAACCATTCGGTTTATTCGCTGTGAGGCGTTTGTAGGATGTGACGTAAAAGAGGGTGGGATTCTCCGAGAAATCAGCCAATGAGCAGGAAGTACCTCTTTCACAACATTCCAATCCCTTCCCACAACTTCCCCTCTTCTCCTCCTCCTCCTTTCTCCTCCTTACTGAGTGTGTAGGACTGTGACACGTAAACTCTTTCCTCCACATTTCCCTGCCAGGACACCGCCACTTGGGAGAGGGAGAGCAGAGAAAAGACCTCTTCCCTGTCCTGAAACAGAACCTGTTTGAAAAACAAAACATGGAGGCAAGACAGGCTACTGCGGGTGAGGATACTGTTAGCCCTGACAATCAGAGATGGAGCTGTTTGTTGTTTTTCCGCCTAAATACCAGTAAGGCAACACTTAACAAGCTAGGATCTCAACCACAGCTTTGCTTTGTGTAAATATAACCCTGAACATGAACCTAGCAGGTTGTTGTTACTGAGTAGAGCACAGTGAGTCCATTCAGACCTAGTTTAGACTTGCCTTTTAAAGAATAACTATGATTTAGCATTTTGATTCTCCTTTCTTTAACTTATAGGTGCTTTTGTTGGCACTGACCGAGAGAAGAAATCTGCAAAGAAGGATTCAGCTCCTAAAGCAGTGACACCACAGACTAAAAGCAGGATGGAGAAGATATTTGGGTTCAAGAAGGAGGACCTGTGCTGCTGGGAGAGTCTGGTGGCCCTTCTGAACCGACCCACTGACCCTGCATCTCTGGGCATCTTCCGCTGCTTGTTTGGTGAGTAAGTCAATGCCCTCGACTGTTTGAGTCAAAACTTATTGCAAAGAGAAGCCTGTATTCACTACTTGTGTTTTGTGCAGGTTTGCTGATGGCTATAGACGTCACACAGGAGCGGGGCCTCAGCCATCTGGACTATAAATACCTGGACGGGGCCCCTGTGTGCCGCTTTCCTCTCTTCAATTTCTTAGAGCCCCTCCCTCTGGATTGGATGTACCTGGTGTATTTGGTGATGTTCCTTGGTGGGTACCTTAGACCAGTGTCTGACACGATGCTGCGGTGTTTATTGGAGCGCAAACAGACCCATAAATTTTCTCTTAAAATCTCCCTCTAGCTAAGAAACACTGAAGTCTCTTTAAAGGATTTAAGAATTTTATACAAATGAAGTCAAATTACATGCTATTTTGATTTATTTTGCTTTTTTATTTAAATTTGGAAATTGTGAATCCCTCATTGGCCCTCTTTCATGTCCAGGGTTTCACATATTAGGACATAATGATCTGCTCTTTTCGCATCTGCTCACTCTTCTTTTCAACATTACTTCAGTTCATTGATGGTTACAGACATTGGTTATGCACAGCTGCTTTTAGGTTTCCACCCCAGCATTTTGATCCATTTAAGGTACGGACTTTGAACGACCCATCGTGACACCCTAACTCTTTTTCAGCTGCTTCTGCTGTAGATTTGCTTCTTTGTTATAGATCATTGTCCTGTTGGTGATAACGCCTGTGCAAAGCCTTAGGTATCTGACAGATTGCTTCCCATTTGCCCCAAGAATGTCTTAGTTTACCCAGGAGCTAATGGTCTGTTAAATGACTGCAAGGTGGCAAGATCCTGTGGCAGCAGACAAGCCCGAATCATCACCCCTCTGCCACCATGCTTTACAGTTTGTGTGAACATTGTTTGAACATGACGTTCAACCCCTTCCCAGATTGATAAGCAGCAACAATTGCTTCTTTAATTGCTGATGTCTTTTCACCTTGTTCTTAAAAAAAATGTACACCTGTGTGCTCCAGAGCAGCAAACTGCCAAAACATTTGCTTTTATAAAAATGGTCACACCTGTTGATTATGATTTGTTCATCAAGTGCATTTAATAAGCACCACCTGTCCGGTACTTTCCCTCTTAAATCCTGTTGAAACAGAAAACGTGTACTTAGTTTTTCCACACACAGCTTCTCCATTTTAGTTTGGATTTTGCTTGATTAAAAATGGCAGTGTGGAAATTGTGTTGTATGTTTTTTAACTTGAGGTTAGATGTGAATGTTAGAACCTGGTGGAGACCAGATGATTACACTTTCTTTTGACAATTTCTGTTGTGTGTAGCAGCTTCCCAAACACCTCCTGAGTCTGTCCCCTTTTAAAAAAGTAGGTAACTGCTTACTTTAACTAATGCTGTGTGTTTATTTTTAATCAAAGGTGCTCTGGGCATCATGCTGGGTTGTTTCTACCGTCTCTCATGTCTCATGTTCATCTCAACCTACTGGTACATCTTCTTCCTGGACAAAACTGCCTGGAACAACCACTCTTATCTCTACGGTCTCATTGGGTTTCAGCTTGCGATCATGGACGGCAACAGATACTGGTGAGGTGAAGCTTGTGAATGCGCCTGCATGCTTTCCTCCACTTCAGTGGTTTTAGGATGTGTGTGTTTTTAGGTCGGTGGATGGATTACGAAAACCTTCCATAAGAAACGCTCATGTCCCTCTCTGGAATTACACCTTGCTGAGGACACAGGTTTGTTTCAGCCATCATTAACTCATTTTTCATATGTGAATTACTCATGTAAGAACATGTGATTTTCTTGTTTTTCATAGATCTTTATTGTGTATTTTATTGCTGGAGTTAAAAAATTGGATGCCGACTGGGTGGAGGGATATTCCATGTCATATCTGGCACACCACTGGCTCTTTGATCCTTTCAAGTATGTATTTTTTTTTATCCTTAATCATTTTTTTTGCAACTTTTTGTCATTTTGCAACCATACATTTTGTGGTCTTTTTATTGGGATTTTATGGGGTAGACTAGCATGAAGTCAAAATCAAAATTGAACTTTTTAGGCTGCTGTCAAACATGGTGGTGGCAGCGGCATGCTGTGGAGTTTATTATCTTTAGTAGGGACAGGGAACTGGTCAGTTGATAAGAATATAGATGGCGCTAAAAGACAGGACAATCTGTTAGTGGCTGCAAAACTCCAACAGGACAACGACCCTAAACATACTGCCAGATACAGTGGAATGGTTTAGATCAAAGCATGTTCGATTGGCAAATTTAAAGTCCAGACCTAAATCCAATTGACTCTGTGCCACAACCTAAAAAATGCAGCTCACACACTGTCCACCCAATCTGACTGACTGAAAAAAAAAGGCAAAAGATGTCCAGAGCTGGTAGAAACATACCTCAGAAGACTTGCAGCTGTATTTGCAGTGAAAGGTGGTTCTAGTAGGGACACTAAATGCACCTCACACTTTTCAGACTTTTATTTTTAAAAAATTTACAAGTGATGTATTATTTTCATTTCTCTTAATATGACAAAATTTGAAAACATCAAATAAATGAATGCTTTTGCAAGGCGATGTGTCTCGTGGATCTCAATGAACTGTGCTGATGTTTCTGTTTTTCAGAGTGATTCTTCCTGTGGAGTTAATCAGTCTGCTGGTGGTGCACGGAGGTGGTCTTGCTCTGGATCTAACTGCCGGATATTTGCTGTTTTTTGACGCCACGCGACCATTTGGGTTTTTCTTTGTGTCATATTTCCACTGCATGAACTCTCAGCTGTTCAGCATCGGTCAGTGTGCTGCTTTTGCTTCTCTAAAATCTTTGTTTTAATTCACACTACTTATTAATATGCATCTTCAACCCTCTTCAGGGATGTTCTCCTACACCATGTTAGCAACCAGTCCTCTCTTCTGCTACGCTGATTGGCCCAGGAGATTCTTCGCCCGCTTCCCGTCTTTCCTTAGGGGAGTCCTGCCGCTCACCTCGGCGGAGATTCAGCCCAGCACCTCCTGCCTCTACCCTGAAATTCGCAGCAGCAGTGAACGTCGGGAGACACAAAATCCTGCAAAACCTTCCAAACTGCGATTTAAGCACAAGCTGGGAGCTGTTTTTACTATTCTTTACATAGCCGAGCAGTTTTTCATGCCTTATTCACACTTCATCACAAAGGTTTGTCTTCTCAGGGTCCTGTTTTCGTTTCTTTTATTTTTTTTTGTATCCTTTTCTGTGTGGACAGATTGTACTCCCCAGAGATCAAAAGCCTTCTAAACTACTCCCGAGTTGACTGAGTTGCTTAATCAGAGTCAACAGACATTGTTTCACTGTAAACAGCAGCTCAGATAGTCGAAACTTTGAAATAGGTGAATCATTCTTATCATTCAGTCTCTGATAAAATGAAAAACATGGGTGTCTACTCTCTTGTATGTGATATAAAGTATGAACAAGGGGATGTAATGTGAAATTGTCCTAATATTCTTTTTTTTCTGGTTCAGGGTTACAATAACTGGACCAACGGTTTGTATGGCTATTCCTGGGACATGATGGTCCACTCCCGCAGCCATCAGCACGTGAAGATCACCTACAAAGATGGAAAAACGGGTGAAATCGGGTATCTGAACCCAGGGGTGAGATGCAAGGAAAACTATGTGATGAAAATGCTCATCATTGTAAATAGAGTTGCATTGATCATTTGACCAGATTGGATTTGTTTTGATCGCCTCTAGTCAAATATGAATAATCTTGATCTTGATCCCCTATTCATCAAATTCTTTAAAATAATAACTGCTACATTTTTTGGTCTATTAATATTGATAAAAGTTAGGGCAGAGGTCTCAAACTTAAGTGCCTGGTATCTCTGGTCTAAAGCATCCGAATTTAACAGCTGTATTACGTCCTTGACTTTTTAGACCCCTGATTTAGGAGTGTGTTGCTTTGATGCATAAATGGTGATAATCTTGGAGTCCTTTAATTTCCATTGGATTCCAAACTACGACCTCTATTAGAGAACCAGCAGCACATTTTTATCTGTAATGTGTTTCAATCTTTGGGAAAAAATTTAAATCCTCAGGTCCTCAAAGAAAATCAGAAACTGGTATTGGTCTGGAAAGCCTGATTGGTGCTACTCTAATTTTAAACTGATCAACCACAACAATAAAAGTAAAATTTCCACCCAAACATGGCTGTTTAGACCACACATTGGTTCTTTTCTCGGATTTTTGAGGCTTTATATAATCTTGCCTTTGTGCACTGTAGGTGTTCACTCAGAGTCGTCGCTGGAAAGACCACGGAGACATGCTGAAGCAGTATGCCACCTGTCTCAGTGGGCTGCTTCCACGCTATAACATCTCTGATCCTGAAATCTACTTTGATATCTGGGTGTCCATCAATGAGCGCTTCCAGCAAAGGTAGGAGAGCATTTGAAAGTTAGATGGTGGATCAGATGGAGAAACAGTGTGGGGTTTCAATTCACCATATTCTCCTCTTTAAGGATCTTTGATCCACGCGTGGACATTGTGAAGGCTGAATGGTCGCCTTTCAAAACAAACCCGTGGCTGATGCCCCTGCTCGTGGACCTCTCACCCTGGAGGACCAAGTTCCAGGAGATTGAGGGCAGTTTGGACAATCAGACTGAGATCGTCTTCATTGCTGATTTCCCAGGTTGAGGCTCTCTCTTTGTCCTTATTTGTATTGTAAAGCAGCATTAATCTACACGTATGGTGACTGCCAGCTTGTTACCCCCCAGGTCTCCAGTTGGAGAACTTTGTGAGTGAAGACCTGGGCAACACCAGCATCCATGTGCTACAGGGGCGGGTGAATGTGGAGATAGTGGACGAGAAAAAGAACACTACTCTGCAGCCTGGTGACCAGATACAGGTAGTTACACACCATGGCCTTCATTCAAGGGTTCATTCTTGTCTTCCTGCAGCTTCCAGTTCATGGCTGTCGTGAGCCTTGGTGGTTCCTGAGTTGTTCTTGAACATCCTAACCAATTTTCTTTCATCTGAAGTTGTTCATAACTCATACCGATGATAGGACCCAAGATGATAAAGGCCACAAAGAGAGATGGAAGGACAGATGAGGAAAAAGAGGAGCAAGAAAAAAAAAATGCATATATTGCAACTGATATCGCCACTACTATATTTACCCATAACATGGCCGCCGTAAAAATGTTCTAATATTGTGCAGCCCTGGTGTAAACCAAGATACACCAAGTAATTTCACCCCTTCCTTTACAGTTTTGGTTGCTGCATATCTGACTTGTTCAGGTCTCATCTGCTGTGGGAAATTTAGTGCCAAACATATATATCTATAATCTCCTCATCAACTGCTGGATAGAAGTGTGGTTTAATAACTCCAGGAAATATTGACTACAAGCAGGGGGTCACCTGGAGTTATTCTGTCTTGATGAGGGATCGTATCTCTCAAATCTTGAGTCAACTGGCCCAAATGGGGATCACCACCAAAATAAATGGGAATATAGTTTAAAAATATATTTTCAGACAACACTACACAATTAAATTTAAATATATGTGAGGTTTAAGCATTTTTATGACAAATTATATCCATGATTTATGAAAAATACTGTTCAACTACAGGAAAAAAATAAATTGCAATGCACTGGTGTGAATACATGAGTATGAGATGGAAAAAGAACGGGCGAAAGGGCGATGCTTAGTTATGAAATGAGAATGAACAACGAGAGATGACCCGGAGCCGAGTGATGAAATGTTTAAAAGGAGAAACGGTTGTTAACGGGGGTATAAAAGGACTACTTTCATCCTGATTACACCACTATTCCACACGGGCCACAAATAACACGAATCGCCATCAATTGCAAATCGTCGGATTCTTAGCTGAATCGTAAAACGTTCCTAAACTCGGAACTGGTTCGTATTTCATTCTTAGTCAGTTCTTGCAATGTTTGAGTCATCTGGATTTCACGGCAAAGATTTTGAGTCGTTCAAAACTTTGGTGCAGAATTTCCAAATCCACTAAATCTCAGTTGATTCTTCACACATTCCTAGGTCATTCTTAGGTATCCTAACTGATTCCTAATTGATTTGAAGGCATTCCTATGTATCATAACTTAATCGGGGATTCGTGAAGCAGTGTCCACTCAGGGCCATTGTACTCCTCAAACTAAATTTAAAAAACCCAAACCGAAAACCAAAATAATTAAAATGTTTATATAAATAAAAAATGTAAAACAAAGTTAAATTCAATTTTTAATTTAGTTTATTATATTTTATGTCCAAATTCAACCACTTCATTTAAAACATTTTAACTTCTAAATATTAACAGTCTTCATCCAAATAACATTCACTACTGGTAGTCCCTCATCACTTTCTATTATATGTTGATGGAAAATCCCATTAATTATAAAGAATAGCAACAAATTCAAATGTAATCGTACCTGATTTTTAGATGTATTCAGCATATTAACAGCTTCTAACTGATTTCTAATGCTGGTGCGGTATTTTTCATAGATTCTTGTAAATCGTACTGAATTCTTGACAATATTTATGCGAATCTAGCCAAATCTCACGATTTATCTTTATCTGTTGTACCCTTTGTCACAGATTGGATCAGAAAATTTGCACAATCTCAAGAATCCTCATAAATCCTAAAATGTCACAATCCCTGGCCTTTCGTGTTATTCGTTGTCTGTGTGGAATAGTGGCTTTAGGAGTAACCCTGTTTCTTTATGGGAGCGAGTTGTTTTAAACCAGCAAACTGCTCGTATTGTCAGAAAGGTTGCCTTTCTCCCCTTTTTTTTAAGCTATTTGTAGTAATGAAAGATAAAACCTGCTGTGCAAGTTCCTGAAAGCAGACTGAGTTACCAGCTTGTGCATTAAGTAATTTACCTTCCAATGCTGCTGAAGATTTGCTAGATCTGTAAATGCAATCTGGAATGTCAGAAAGGAAGCAGGTGTACTGCGGAAAAAGCAAAGACAATAAAGGTAAGAATAGAAGAGAAAGGACAAAGATGAATTGCTACAATTAATTAAGATTTTAAATTGAACCACATATGGAAGACTTTACTCCACAAAACCAGTCTAAATTAATATTTGCAAAAAGAAGTGTTTGTCAATATTAGTATTACTTACCTACATTTTTATTTTTCATTATTTGGGTATGTGCAGGTTCCCGCTGGGGCTTATCATAAAGTGTACACCGTGTCTGAGAGCCCGTCCTGCTACATGTACGTCTATGTCAACACCACAGAGACAGCGCTGCTGCAGAACTTCACCAAGCTGCAGGAGCTGCAGGAGCGTATTCGCAATGGAACAGGTGAACACACGTGACAGACAAAAAGATGTTTTATTAAAACACACCAAGTTTGTTGTGGTACTTGGAGGCTAAACTTGCATCTCATCTGTTAAAGTTCCTTATGTTCCTGGTTCTTTATGTCTGCATACAGGGATGTTGCAGACTGAATAGGGAACTAAATTCTTGAATCCTTCACATAAGGTGTTGACAAGTGAGTCTCTGTGCAGAAACTGAGCCTCTTCCTCCTGAGCTGCAGCCTCTTATGGCTGCAGATGATGACAAGGAGGCAGAGGTCAACGCCACAGACCCCGTCGTGCAGCTGTTTCTGAAGAGGCAGCGTCGGATGAAGGAGGTGAAGAAACGCAGGGAGGCGGGTGTGCTGGAGCGACTGGGTCGCTTTGCTGTTAAAAAGTACTACACAATACGGAGGGGGTAAGCGCTCACTGACTGTAACAGCTCAGGTTACAGGGTTCCTACACAGACTTGGAAAGTATACAAAAGTATTAAATTTCATGTTAAATTTTTTAAAATTTTTTCTCCCATGTTTAATTTCCAGATTGTAAAAAATCTAACTTTCTATAATGAAATTGGACAAAGAAGTTGAATAATTTTCCGACAGTTTATACATAATTGCTGAATGGAAGCTGAGATCGACTGGAGCAACTATGATTCATTTTGATGAGATTTTTTTTTCTAAAATGAAGAGTTGATCATCACTGTTTTGGGAAACAGATTTTTGCATAGCAGACTGATGATGGAGCAAAAAGCAATAGCTCTTGTGCAAAACCCAGTTTCGTTAATTATTGTCCCACTAATCTATAGCAGTAATGCATTGGTCTATGATGGATGTCCTCAGCCTTTTCAGTTTAAACCGAAGGGCAGTGTGATATTTCTTTGGCCCATATTGCACAACTCTACGTCATTGACCTTTCACCATGAGGAAACTTTTATTATGCCAAAAATATACTTGAGATCTCATTTAGGGGTGTACCGATTGATCAGCCCCGGTTTACTTAATTTTGGGTAATCGGTGATCGGCCGATACTTACATGTGAAACCGATTTTATCCACCGATCTTATCCACCTCCTCAAAGGTCTGAAAATCACCCACTGTCCCCTTTTGCTCTGCCATGAGAGAGGGCTGACTGACAGACCTGCCCACTTCGACACGTCTGCACGTGCACGGTTCACAGCTGTTGACAACATAAGATCGGGACATCGAAGGTGTGTTGTGACCTTATGACACCTGACAGTGTCAGTTATAAGGAAAATTGGTATTGGCCAAAATTGGAATCAGCAGGTCAGGTTTTTTAAAGATCGACAATCGGTGCACCCCTAATTTCATTATTTCAAGAAGATAATGAGACAATGAAACTGTAATAGCAACAACAAGCTCAAACTTATGTTATCTAGAGATAATAATGACACTTACTGCACCAAATGGGGATTGAGATGTTGAGATAAAAAAACAGAATGATCAGATAAGGAAATTGTGTTCTTGATAAAACAAGCTGGGGGTTTCAGTATCTCGACATAATAAAATGATGAACCTTTAATGTCAACAACGAAAGCTCAAACTTAGCTACCTCAAAATAATGTTGTAATGAAACCAATTATGAGAAAAAGATCATGAAATAACCGCATTGGTATCACAAGAAAACAAGCTTAAGGTAATTAGCTTTATGACATTATGAAACTGTTATTGCAACAAACATTGCAATATTAACCTATTAACCTTGTCCGGTAGGTTCTTGATGACAGCCATCGCAGTAAGAAACCTTGTGTTGGGTCTCCCGCCTGTGGAGCAGCTGAGGAGAGAAGTTGCCTTTGCCAACATGAAAGAACCTGAAGCTGAAGCTAACCCAGACGAGACGCTCAGAAACGAAGTTGGTCATGCAGAACTTTAAACTTAAGGCATAAAGTGTCCTGAGTAAGGATAGATGAACTCCAGGTGCTGAATCACACAATGTGTTACTACTGGGCTGTTACGGAGTGGGGTCCTCTCTGTTCAGGGTATGAAGGAACTCTGAAATAATTTGCATTTTAGGTTACTTTTAAATGTATTTTTTTCTTAAATGTGAGCTTCAGAAAGAGTACACTCTGCAGTAAAACAACAATCCTGTACGTTTGTGCTAATGCATGGGTGGATGATGCTATCTCTACTACAAAGGCATTATTATATGATCGGTTGGAAAATTTACTTGCCAGACTATAAATGCTGCTTTGTTCAGAATGCTGGGAAAGAATGAGGTTGAATGAGGTTTACGTCTTAAAGGGAGGAGTTTCAGCAACTCAGCCATTTTTAAGGAGTTTGTTCTGATCTGTTTTTACTAAAATGTGAGAGAAACAAACTTGATGGTAAGAGTAGAAAAAAATAAAAAGACTGGTAAATGTTTATTTAATAAAATGAGCTCTGACAAAACCGTGTAAATCATGATTTTATTAGTGTTTGTATGTTACAAACGATATTTTAGTGTGCAACAGTAGAATCAGGGCTTATTGTAGTTTGGCATTATGGTACAGACACGACACTTACACTCAGAGTTACACAATAAATACATACAAATCCTCATCATGTGCCTTTAGATGATGATTTATTTAACTTCATTTGACTAATTCAAAAAGATCTTTGTTTCAGTGTTGAGAAATGAAGATCCAGCTGAGAAAAAGATAGATTAGACCAATGATGATTGACTGCTGTTCAAACAAAGTCACTTGCAACATGCTGTAGTTTCACAGCTGTAGCAGACTTGCACAGAACAATAAGTAGTTGCCTTGCCTTATATTGCACAACGTGTTACTGGCTGCAAGTATTTCCAGTTACCAACTTTTCAAAAACTCACAATAAAACAAAGCACCCTTTGCATCTCGACTCCAATAATAACTCCACAATTGGCCAATTGAGGATATATTAGCCTTTTTTTTTTAATGCAACGTGACTGAAGTTAGTGTATATGCTGGTTTTTAGAAACAAAAAATGGAAAATGATTACGATTCTGTGTAGAAACTAGAACCTCTGTGTGGAAATATACTTTAACCCACAGCTACCAAGATGGGATTTGTACAGAAGCAGCTTCACAGTAACGGCTCAAAACCTGTTTTTCGAGCTGAATTAGTTTTGCATAACTGACAACTAAAAATAAAAAATGTAACTGAATATTCAAGTGAGTATATACAGGGATTGGACAATGAAACTGAGACACCTGGTTTTAGACCACAATAATTTATTAGTATGGTGTAGGGCCTCCTTTTGCGGCCAATACAGCGTCAATTCGTCTTGGGAATGACATATACAAGTCCTGCACAGTGGTCAGAGGGATTTTAAGCCATTCTTCTTGCAGGATAGTGGCCAGGTTACTACGTGATACTGGTGGAGTAAAACGTTTCCTGACTCGCTCCTCCAAAACACCCCAAAGTGGCTCAATAATATTTAGATCTGGTGACTGTGCAGGCCATGGGAGATGTTCAACTTCACTTTCATGTTCATCAAACCAATCTTTCACCAGTCTTGCTGTGTGTATTGGTGCATTGTCATCCTGATACACGGCACTGCCTTCAGGATACAATGTTTGAACCATTGGATGCACATGGTCCTCAAGAATGGTTCGGTAGTCCTTGGCAGTGACGCGCCCATCTAGCACAAGTATTGGGCCAAGGGAATGCCATGATATGGCAGCCCAAACCATCACTGATCCACCCCCATGCTTCAATCTGGGCATGCAACAGTCTGGGTGGTACGCTTCTTTGGGGCTTCACCACACCGTAACTCTCCTGGATGTGGGGAAAACAGTAAAGGTGGACTCATCAGAGAACAATACATGTTTCACATTGTCCACAGCCCAAGATTTGCGCTCCTTGCACCATTGAAACCGACGTTTGGCATTGGCATGAGTGACCAAAGGTTTGGCTATAGCAGCCCGGCCGTGTATATTGACCCTGTGGAGCTCCCGACGGACAGTTCTGGTGGAAACAGGAGAGTTGAGGTGCACATTTAATTCTGCCGTGATTGGGGCAGCCGTGGTTTTATGTTTTTTGGATACAATCCAGGTTAGCACCCGAACATCCCTTTCAGACAGCTTCCTCTTGCGTCCACAGTTAATCCTGTTGGATGTGGTTTGTCCTTCTTGGTGGTATGCTGACATTACCCTGGATACCGTGGCTCTTGATACATCACAAAGACTTGCTGTCTTGGTCACAGATGCGCCAGCAAGATGTGCACCAACAATTTGTCCTCTTTTCAACTCTGGTATGTCACCCATAATGTTGTGTGCTTTTCAATATTTTGAGCAAAACTGTGTTCTTACCCTGCTAATTGAACCTTCACACTCTGCTCTTACTGGTGCAATGTGCAATCAATGAAGACTGGCTACCAGGCTGGTCCAATTTAGCCATCAAACCTCCCACACTAAAATGACAGGTGTTTCAGTTTCATTGTCCAACCCCTGTAGGTGGTCCCTTTTGTTTTTCTCTCAGTAAAAAGTCTTGTTTTAGGTTCATGCGATAAATTGCAATAGAAAATAAATTAGTTACACTGAAAACCCATAAAACACACTATTCTTAAGTACTGTGACCTCAGGAGTTTTAATTTTACTTACTGATAGAGTGGCAACCTCTGCTTTGAAACAAATGCCAAGCAGGTTCACTATGATCTCATTAAGGTTTGTAAATCCTCAGAGCAAGCAGCAGAAACCAAAGCTAAAAATGTTCAAACATTTGCACACCAAGGAAATCTGTGTAAAACGAAAATAAACAACCTTAAAATAAGCTCAAGCAAAAGTTAAAAGGTTAAGAAAGGGCTGTTAAGAGATGTAGAAGTCCACATAATGACCATTTATTTGGAGGCTTTTTACCAGGGGGGTGCTAATATTTGATAAGGGAGTTTTATGCATCAGGCTCTGTACAAGGAACTAAGTCTTAATCAATTTATTCCACAAAGCTGGTATAATAGCAATTTTTATAAAGGCAACTTTTATTTTAGTTAGATTACACCACATATTTAAAAGATGTTTAGTTTTAAACTGCCTGCTTATCAAAAAACCTCCAGCTCACGACCACTGAGCAGCTCATTCAGTATCTGAGATGACATTTAAGACCACAGATAAAGGTCCACATCCCTGCAAGATCTATATTTAAACACGCCACTTTGCTGCCGGCGTCACCAGAATGCAGGGACAGACTCTTCCGTCCTGCAAAGAAAGCGGTCACATCATTCCTGCCGTTCTCCCTCAACTGGCTCCTTCATGACAAATAAAAAGAAATACATGTATGTATTTAGGCCCTCTGTTCAACTATTTAGATTTACCTATCAGACTATTTCTTAGAGTTTACATTTTAAAACTGAGTTTTAAAGTGAAAATCACATGGAAAAATGAGCAAAACATAAGTTAGTGTCGATGTATAAAACGTAGTGAATTATCCAGCTATCATTTCAGTAAAAAATCTGAATAATTATGGGGTTGTAGTTGTATGCCTGGGAGCAAAAAAATGAGGCTCAGGTTATCTTGTAATATGTTCTTCGTGGCGCACACCAAAGCTGGTGGGAAGCATCCGTTTTATGGTGACGTGCCCTCCAGCTCTCAGCGGCTCTACCTTGGCTGAAGGTCGGGGTAAAAAACTCCGTGCACCACGCCTTCAATCACAACGTTGGAGAATGTATCTAAAAGGCAAAAAAAATTGCAAAGCAAGAATAAAATCCACATATAATGTCACAGCTTTATCTTGGATATAATTGAATGTGCTTTCATGTGCAGTGCTGTATTTACCCCCTTACAGGTTTCCTATGTTTTTTTTTTTTTTGTCACACTCAGATGTTTCAGATCTAACAAACATAACTAAGTTAATACAACATGAAATGTCGATTTGAAAGCAATCCAATCCAAAGTAAAAAAGTAATTGTCCCCTAAGGCTTATAACTGGTTGCGGCATCTTTGGCAGATTTAACTGCTGCTAAGTGTTTGCAAGAACAGGCAGTGAGTCTATTGGTTCACTCCTCATTGAATAACTGTTTTGATTTAGCAACACTGGAGGCTTTTCAAATTTAATATGTTTTTCATGGTCATGCCACAACATGTCAATCAGATTGAAATCCAGACTTTGACTAGACCAATCCAAAACCTTCATTTAGAGGCCATCTTGCTGGTGTGATATGCTGCATAATCCATGAACACTTAAGCTTAAAGGCTTGGTTTGGATGTTGTGGATAGAAGTCTGTTACATTATCAGTAATAGTTCCCTAACCTGTAGTAGAAAGGAGTCATTTCACTGTGAGCTTGTTGGCAATGTAAATACATTTCACAATGGTGAAGGCTAACAGCTAATCAGGCGTTAGCTGTGTGTCTTAGCTGGCTTTAAGAGTTTAAAACAAATCAATTTGAAAATGTTCATATCAGTGGGACAAGAGACCGTTGTTGTGTTTGGTGCTTTCTCCAACAACGTCCATCTTTCTATGTGGAGATCCCTTAGTTGAGCCTGCTGGCTGTATCAGTCCCCCGGATCAGCTGAACTGGTGGATCAGCTGATCGTGAGTCCACCAGAGTAATTTTCAAACCCCTATGTCACCTTGGAAGCACAGGAACATACAGGAACATCTTTGATGCTGCTACACAGTTCACAGTCTGACACAAAATCCAGAAGTTTACTCTGGCGGAGCTAGAGAGGACAAGAGTTGCTGCTGATCCGGCGGATTGATACAGCCGGCAGGCTCAACCAACTCCACATAGGAACACAGACAATGTGGAGCTGAACAAAACAAAGCATCAAACAACATAACGGGCTGCTGTGAGACTGCAGACTGCACAATCAATCCACTGGGAATGAAGTGACAGCGTCCATCTCGTTAGCTCAGTTTCTGCGACTTCAAAAATTTATCTACATTTTCAACAAACTCAAAGTGATATAACATCGGTCTACTACTGTACAAGTAGGGGAACCTTACTTCAAATAATCCAAACTAACCAATTCAGGTCGAACACTAATGCCTGGACAATTCCCTCAAGGATTTTCTGGTAGAGAGCAGAATTCATGGTTCAAGTCTTCCAAGTCTTGAAAAAGCAAAGTAGACCAAGAACATCACACTGCCACCACCATGCATCCTTTGTTTAATAAATAAAATCATTATTTTTTATGATTTGAAACATTTGACTGTGAAAGAAATGCAAAAGCAGAAGATATCTATAAGAGGGCAAATACTTTTCACAACACTTTCTGAATAAATAGGGTCATCGTGTCATCTGAGCGCACCGTGTGCAGAGGGCAGCAGGTATGGATCTCTGAGATACACCATGACTGGCTGATGAGACAGTTTACTGAAAAAAGCCCAAAAAAGGAGAAGTGAGAGGGTGAAGTTCAGCAGTAAATCAAACACTGACTCATACACTAACTGGTTAAAGTGCAACACAAGCACATGACCTGCTGATTTATGCAGGAAGAAAGGAGGAAACTCAAAATGACTCACCTTGATTCCACAGATTCTGTGTCAAAGGAGCTAAAAAGCATAAAAGAGAAAGAAGTAAGACCACACAGTCCTCCTCGAGTCTGGAAACAAAACTATCCCACAAACAAAAGCTGCCACAAATTGCTCTCTTATTTTGTTCTGAAGCTGACCTGCAGTTCCAACTCACCCGCAGCTTTCTGTTTTTGGCACTGAAGGAAAATGGCGGATGTTGAGGAAATCCAGGAATATCTTTGGGAGGACCTCATTTTCCATAATTACAGTCTGACAAAAATAAAAAAAAAAATAAAAAACAACAAAAAAAACAAAAGAAAATTTTAGTAAGCGCACCAGGCCGGGAAGCAGAAACAAATTTCTCAGTGACGCCAGTCAGGACAGAATTTCTGTCTGACAAAAGACTGTGTGCATAAAAGAATCCACCTGCAGGTAGAGCTCCAAGCCTTGCCTCCTCTGCTCCAGAACTTTGGGGACCCAGTTTCTGACATGCTTCGAAGGGATTTCTGGAGGTTTTATGCTTTTTTTCATCTGAAAGGATTTTAATATGTTAAGAAACTGTTCATGTTTACCATAGAGAACAACATACAGTGTACACAAAGATTTAAAGCATAATTCATCACCTTAGCACAATCCTAAGCAAATGCAGTTTTGTGCAAAAGTCGTAAGTCATCACATATTTTCTATTCTTGATCAATAGTTATCCAGACTTTCCTGAGATATGGATGTTGGGGACATTTTTCAGGCGGCAGATTCTGTTGATTTGCTTTATGCAGTTTTCTTAGCTCTGCCTTTCCTCAGTCCAGCGATTGTTCATTTTTGTTATTTTTCTAACACAAACTGTGCTTTAATTTCCATACCCACAAATACATCAGGATCACTCCAGATTCTATTCTAAAGCAAAAGAGCAGGAAAAAAAGATGTCAATTCTGTTGGTCTTCTATTATTCTACTACACCTTTGAATTAATTATTTGTCATGAAGGAAATTAATGTCTATCTGAAATCATCACTGATCGGCCCAGTGATGATTGGACTGTTGGTATTTTAAACAGAACCGAATGGTGTCATGAACAGGTTCTGGGACTGAACAGAAAATGGTAAAAAGTAGCAAAAGTAAAAAAAAAAAAAAAAAAAAATCAATGTAATAACCTTCAGAAACAACGATGAATCATTAATTAAGACCATTTTAAAAGATCACAAGAGTGGATGACTTACTTACAAATAGCAGCAGACATGCCATTGACATGTAATGTTAACTCAAACAATTAAAAGAGAAAAGGCAGGTTTGTACAAAAGCAGTTTTGATTTGCTAAAAACTCTCCAACATTTGTCTGGAGGACCTGCAACCCATAAAGACCACAGATGTGTCTGTGAACAGAATATGACTGGATTCAGTTTTATTTTCCCATATACATCAGAGGGAGTCAAAAATGGAAAAAGCACTTCTGAATCCCGTCTTGCTTTACTGCTGAGGTTTATTGCCCTGATCAAAGACGAATAGAGGGAACACACTACATTAACAGGATCTTAGGTCACTGAGCTACTTGTAGGTCAACACTTTCTCAGAGGCTCAGCTGAGAATTTCAAACTTACAGTATGAACAGGAGGCACTGAAAAATTAAAATGACTATTTATGCATTTTGACTTGTTACAAATTTTGACTTGTTAAAAATATCTGAAGTGCTGTGTTAAGGTGTCTCTGTTTATCAGTGAATTATGTACAAAAAAGTTAATAAAATGTAACATGTTTTAATTAATCTAAACTTACTCTTCCTAAGTTTTTTTATAGACCTTTACAAATCAGTGACTAGCAGCTACGTCATAATTGTTTGCCTTGTCTGACTTGATATTCTAGCACATAAAACTTACGAAATACGTCCTTTTGTTTATTTTTTTGCTTTTATTGCACAAAACAGCCCAGAAGATGCATCGACTCCCATTCAGGTCAACTATATTTTCCCACCCAAGAAGACTCGGCCATTGGCAGGATCCGCCTACGTGTGATGACCAGGGAAGCACGTTGATAGTTCCCACTCAGCATCTCCTAAACTCTCTGCAAATGCATTAAAATATGTAAACTACTGGTCAAGTGGTTTTAGACACACTTTGTCATTTAAGGGTTTTCTTAATGTTTATGACTATTAACATTGTATGTAGATTTTTACTGAAGTATATAGCAAACAAAAAAGTGTAAAATGACTTTAAATATGTTTTATATTTTAGGTTCCTTAAAGTAGCCGCTCTTTGGGCGTCTCTTAATGCACCTCTGGGAAGTTCTTCAAAGCTAAAATACAGGTTAATTTTACAACCACAATCTGCTGTTCGCACCAGTGGTGTCCCTGCTCCAGCACAGCTGATCCAAATGGCCTCTATATATTATCAGGTTCTGCAAAGGGTCTGATATTTACTCAATATTTATATTTATTTATTTATTTATTTATTCAAACCAGCAGTGTTGCAGCAGGGACACATCTAAAATGTGTGTGATTTTTGCCTTTCCAGAAAATCACATTGTGTGATTTTTAATTAATTAATTATCATTTTATTACATGACATAAGTATTTGATCACCTAACAACCAGTAAGAATCCCAGTTCTCTCAGGCCTGTTAGTTCTTCTTTAAGAAGCCCTCCTGTTCTCTACTCATTACCTGTATTAACTGCACCTGTTTGAACTCGTTATCTGTATTAAAGACACCTGTCCACACACTCAATCAAACAAACTCCAACCTCTCCACAATGGCCAAGACCAGAGAGCTGTGATAAAATAGTGGACCTGCACAAGGCTGGGATAGGCTAGAGGTAAACAGCCAAGCAGCTTGGTGAGAAGGCAACAACTGCTGGCCCAATTATTAGGAAATGGAATAAGTTCAAGATGATGGTCTATATCCCTTGGTCTGGGGCTCCATGCAAGATCTCACCTCGTGGGGCATCAATGATCATGAGGAAGGTCAGGGATCAGCCCAGAACTACACAGCAGGACCTAGTAAATGACCTGAAGAGAGCTGGGACCACAGTCTCAAAGAAGACCATAGTAACACACTACGCCGCCATGGATCAAAATCCTGCAGCGCACGCGAAGTCCCCCTGCTCACCCCAGCGCATGTCCAGGCCCCTCTGAAGTTTGCCAATGACCATCTGGATGATCCAGAGGAGGAATGGAAGAAGGTCATGTGGTTTGATGAGACTAAATAAAGCTTTTTGGTCTAAACTCCACTCACTGTGTTTGGATGAAGAAGAAGGATCAGTACAACCCCAAGAACACCATCCCTACCGTGAAGCATGGAGGTGGAAACATCATTCTTTGGGGATGCTATTCCGCAAAGGGGGCAGTACGACTGCATCGTATTAAGGGAAGGATGGATGGGGCCATGTATCAGGAGATCTTAGCCAACAACCTCCTTCCCTCAGTAAGGGCATTGAAAAACGGTCCTGGCTTGGTCTTCCAGCATGACGACGACCCGAAGCACACAGCCAGAGCAACTAAGGATCCGTAAGAAGTATCTCAAGGTCCTGGAGTGGCCTAGCCAGTCTCCAGACCTGAACCCAATCGAAAATCTTTGGAGGGAGCTGAAAGTCCGTGAAAGGGAGCGACAGCCATGAAACCTGAATGATCTGGAAAAGATCTGTATGGAGAAGTGGTCCAAAATCCCTGCTGCAGAGTGCAAACCTCGTCAAGAACTACAGGAAACGTCTGATATCTGTTAATGCAAACAAAGGTTTCTGTACTAAATATTAAGTTTTGTTTTTCTGTTGTATCAAATACTTCTGTCATGCAATAAAATGCTAATTGTTTACTTAGAAATCACACAATGTGATTTTCTGGATTTTGGTTTTAGATTTCATCACTCACAGTTGAGGAGTTCCTATGATAAAAATTAAAGACATCTACATGCTTTGCAAGTTCGAAAACCTGCAAAATCAGCAGTGTGTCAAATACTTGTTCTCCCCACTATAACAGTATAGAAGAAGTGTTCAGAGTCTTGGTTCTGCATCATGAAGCTGCTTTTTGCAGATGGATGCAAAAGAAAATGAGGAAGTAAATACAGTATTATAGAAAAAAAAATCATCTTTAAACAAATTTGGAAGCTGATATTAGATTTGTATTACAGTTATATTTAAATTTAACTACCTTCAGCTGGTATGTTTATGTTTTTTTCAGGTGATACGGGGACAGATAAACACCAGAAAAAAATAACAAAAAAAACATTTTTCAGAGAAACCTGGGTCTCACCATTTTGTGCAAAGCGTGGAATTCACTGTAGCGTTTCTCAACACTGTGCAATCTGCCATTCACCAGTACGTCAATTTTAAAGACCTGAAATAAAGACAAAAAGAAGTGATCTCCTCTTGTAGCTTAGAGAAAGGAAACATCTGTCTGCTGGGGGGGGGTTGATTGGTCAGAGTGACTGTTAACATCCCTGAAAGGCGCATCGTCTACTTCCCTCACTCAGCTGGATTGTTGACAAAAGACTCGGCGCAGACGTCACTGTTCTTTCCACAATGACAGGAGGCTCAGGAGGGAAGTCTGAGTGACAACAGTGTTAGTTTTAAAACACTGGAAAGAAAAGCCGAGAATCTAAAAACCACGGGCAGATCTAAGAGGCTGTAACAACCATTATTATTTGTTGGAAAGAAGTTCACCTAGTCATGAATGTCAGAACTGTCAAGATCTTTAACTCCAAAACCAGACAAACAAGTTTGTGGGGATGACCGTTTGCCATGGCAAAATATTGAGCTTCTGGTTAGACAAAAGCATTGCTTTATTTTATTCAGGGTTTTTTATGTAGCAGAAGACTAACACTGAAGATGATCCTAAAAACACTGTCCCCGCTGTGGAACATGGTGGTGGCAGCATTATGCTGTGGAGATGCTTTTTTCTTCCACAGAGACAGGTGGGGAACTGGTCAGAGTTGAATACAGGACAATCCTAAAAGAAGACCTGTTAGAGGATACAATAGACTTCACCTTCCAACGGGACACTGACCCTAAACATACAGCCAGCATGCGTCAGAATGACCTAGTCAAAGTACAGACCAGAATCTAAGACACATTGTATTTTCTATGAACATTAAGTTAAGACAGTACACCTTGCAACATGTATTAACTTATTTTGTCTCTTTACATATCCATCAGGCAAAGCCTTACTCCCCTCACATTACAACAGCACAATACAGTTTTTATAATTCTTTGATAGCTGTTGGTCCCAAATGAGGAGCAATTTAAAGGGACATTTCCTTAACAGAGGTTTCTCATGTTCTGTTCCGAGTTTTTTAATTTAGGTGATGAATTCAAGTGAAACAGTACAGAATTGTCCACAAAAAATAACTGTAATTAAAAATCTTAAATATCACCAGGATGTTTGAAAATGCAGTGTTTCTTTAATTTAAACACCAGGCTGCGAAAAGTCACCGTTGTCTTCAGTTACATGAAGAAAATAGACATGTTTACAAAGAGAAAACTGGATAAATTCACATCTGAGAAGTGGAGCTTCAACTAAAAACAACCCGTATAAACATTAAAAATGTTTACAAAGCAACTCGATCACGCTTAAATGTGATTTTTAGACGTTAACACGCATTCAGGTTTCCGTTGATCTTACCGTGAATCCTTTCTCAGCAGAACTGTTCTCCGAACGGAACGATGGGATCGACACTCGGATCGGATGCATTTTTTTAACCAGAGAAAACGGTTCTGTTTAGGTTCAGTTTGATCCTCTGGGTCATACACACAGGCGTATATCCCAAGCACTGACGGCTGGTGGTTTACTCCAGTTAGAATGATAAAAATCACTGAATTTAAATAAACTCAACCAGGTCTCAGTGCTGCCCCCTGATGGCCCGGATGCCACGGATTATGGCCTGGATGGTAAGAATATGACTACAACTTCATTGAAATTATTGTCATCATAAAATAATTCCTCAGTTCGCTTAATAAATCCTATTGATTTAAATTACTAACATGGATATTACCATATTTTTTATCTACTGTTTGTTTTTACAGCTTCCTTTTATTTTTTAAAGGTAAAATGATGAAGTAAATTCTTTACTTATATTACTATTGTAAGCCTCAGGTAAATGTATTTTATTTTTAAAAAAGGTATTTGTATATAAATAAGTCTTTACATCTTCTAATAAAACAGTAGTAAAATACTAAAATGTATTTTAACAACATTGTTGTTAATAAAATAAAATTATTATGTATTATTTAGTAATAAAACATGTAATGAATATTAATAACAACAATAAGAAGAATGTTTATGTAGATACATAGATTAGCAATAACTAAAAATGTATTGTTTTATTTTGAGGAAAAACTTTGTCACACTTGTTCTTTGACAGCCTGCAGGAAGTTTGCCAACACAGGAAGCAACTTATCAGTTTTTTTTCTTTGTTGATTGCATACAATTTATTATAATACAGGGAAAAAGGTAAAATAAGACATATAAACAACCAGAAGTATAAGACAATGTCCCCTCAAATTTATTTAAGAAATCCCTATCAAAAGCTTCAGAATAAAGAGTGTTATCTGCTGCATATAAATATAATAAATGTACTTTCCTTTTACATAGCCATTTTTAGCTGTGATATACTGAGTAAGCACTGAAGGGTTGCTTCTCTAAGCCCATAAATTTAATAGAGTTGTTGTTTTACGTGTCTTACAATCCAGGCATACAGTATATGGGAAATTAAAAAAAAAAGTTAAACTGAACTTTTCCTAATAAAGCACGAAGGATTCAATATAATCTGGTGCCATAATAGCTGATGGTTATGTTTTTTGTTTTTTCTCAATTTTTTATCCTAAAATGAATGTCACATATTTTGTCATATATTTTCTTTCGCACGCCCCTTGTTGGTAGTCCTCATCAGTCATTCACAGGGTAAACTTGCTGAATATCAGTGGATTACTGCTGTCTTAATAACTGGAAAATATAGAAACACAAACAGCATATGACTTAATAGAGGGCACAATCTTAACGCAAAACATATTGTCACCTCATCCACGATACTAACCTTGACATGTGACAACCGGACACATAACCATAGTTGCCGGTGTAATGTACGTCACAACGAACAATGTTGTTGGTGTAGTCCGATTCTTCAACCTGATAGGAAGGATTTACACTGACCTGTGCGCAACAAACATGTACCACCATAAGAATCAACATCACAGAAACAAAGATTTATAAGCAGCATCATTACCTTTGTGATTCTACAAAGAAATGTGCCTCAGAAACAAAAGGTATCTCGTACCTTGAGGGTATATTGTCCAGGTTTCACATCTGTGATGTCAATCCACTGACAGTCGATGTCTGCGTTGTATGTATCATAACATCCTGGGCTCAGGCCCTGCATATCAGATGGTATCCATATACAACAAACATATGAGAAATTAATTTAATAACGTGCAGATCTTTTGGATGATGTAAGTATGACTTTTACCTATAATAAAGTCTGTTACTGCTTGATAATAACTATAAGAGCGATAATTACACCCTTTCGTTTCTGTCTCCGTGTCCATTGCATTGAAATAATCCCAAAGCAATTTCTAATAAAGTTTTTTATATATGTCAAGCGGAGCATTATAGCAAAAGCCATAATGCTCCACTTGTGAAAATAAATCTTCTTGGCAATCAGACAACAACTCTGAGTGCTACTCTACCGGACAGGACACGCAAAAAAAAAAACATAGTGAGAGCAGACTGGGCCTCTAAGGAACTGGTACATCACTGAGAAAAACGTTTTTCTGACAGAAAGTGAGAAGACATTCTGCAAAAAAGTGCAACAAGACATACTTGTGTTTTCAAACATTTAACCCTTAACATTGATGTCATGTCCTTTTTAAATAAACATAATATGGTTTCTGGAAATGCTCAGAAGTGATCAGGGATTTTCAAACTTTTGTTTTTTGTGTAATTATGTGTTCATAAAGAAAACTGTAGCTCATTTTGAGACCTGGGTGTGTGACGTGCAGGCATATCTCCTGTAGTATCCATAGTCACAGGAGGTGTCTTCCAAGCAGAAGCTAGCCTTGTGGCCCTCTGCCACCGACCGATGAGTGGTGGATTCCAGCAATTCATAGTGGCTGAACTCATCCATGCTGTGGTAGTGCCTGTCGATCATCAGCAGGACACACAGGTAATTGAACAGAACAAATTCTTTCTGCAACCATTGGACACCATGCGTCATTTTCCCAACCTCACAGGTGATAATTCTATTTACAATATACATACGTAGCTATATGGCCCTGAGCTAATCAACATCTGGATTAACTCTGCTGTTTCCAAGGAAAACAGTCTGGCCCTCAACTGCAGTTGATTCTCAAAACACTGACAACAAATCTATACAGACTACATAAACAGTTCGCTGATTCTTGGCCAGAAGTGCTCCATGTTGGGAAGCAGCCCAGCCAACCTCTCACTTCACAGCATAACTATGGGCTGAGGTAGTTTCAGGAGGAACTGAAGTAGGACTTTTACAGTAAACCTAGTGAATAAGCTGAAAGGTCAGCAGGTTTCCCTTTGGAATCATAAACTCCTGACAGTATTTTTGTAATCCACACTTGGCTTTGCAGTTGTAAAGGAATTTACTTCATTGGTTCTCAGGAAGTTCAGTAACCTAATCTCATAAAAAAATAATGATAGGTACATTCTCTTTATGCCAAAACAAAACAGATAATTTTATTTTAAAGGACTACTTTGCTAATAATGGTACCTGTAGATACCATAATAACATTTGTTAAAAAGAACATGTAGCCATCAACATTTGTGTAAAAGTATTCTTTATGTGCTTTAATAACCCCATTATATATTTCTGTCATGACTTTGAATCAAACTACCCCACAGCCAACAGGGTGTATTTGTACCATCTCTGCCCAATAATGCATATTTAACATGTAAGGTAAGGATCATATTGGAAGCACTTTGCCGCAATCTAGTGGTCGAATTTATGCCCAGTGAAGCCTAATTAAGCTGATTTGCATACTAAATATCTAAATTCACATCTATATATATCTACTTAATAATCTCTTTTTGTATAACTATTGTGTTCTATCAAAAGGATTTGTTTATATGAATACTGTGGCTCAGTGGGAAGATTGGTCACCTGGCAATAAGAGGGTTGCTGGTTCCATTCATGTACCCCCTGCTACATGTTGAATTGTTCTTGGGCAAGAGATTAAATCCTGTTGCCTACTGATCTGCTTACCAGTATGTGTGTGCTTGTGTGTACTGATACAACTGACTGATAAGTGATTGTGAGCCATGGTGAAAAGGCACCTTCATTGGTCGGTACGTTGCTTCATATATTCAATCCATTTCAGGAATATAAAATCTGTATAAATTATAGTATTTAATACATCACAGGATTGTCTTTGTATAACCACATTATAAATGTGTTTTGCATTTTGAGAATTGTACACTTTGTTAAAATAAGCAGATTTATGGGATGAATAAGAACACAATGTGGGGTGGGAATACAGAAAAACAGAAAAAAGGAGCAAAACCAAAATCCACACAGACAAAAGAAAAAAACATCAATGTAATGCTGAGGTGGATAGTGTGGACGTGAACTTTCTACTCACTGGTGGCAGCTGTGCCACTCCCAGGAGTAGCGTGGCCTGCTGGGGAGGAAGTCAGCAGTGCCCTGGTTCTTGACTCTTTGAGGAAACCTCAGCAGTACTCGGGTGTCATAGTCTCTCGCTCTATAAGCTGAACTGCAGGCAAAGAGCAAAGAAAACAGATGTGACTGAAGGGGCAGAAAACACCTTTTTATGTGGACACAATGACATCACCATTGATGTTTTCCCTGCTTCATCTCTTCCTCGGAGTGGAGCAGACTCTCAGGGTCCAAACTGAAACCAGTCTCTGTGTGTGTGTGTAAATGCTGGGTGGAAAAAAATCCTTCAGAGGCACTCAGTTGTTTGGGTTAGTCCTCGATAATGTGTTTACCATTCGGGCTTTCTCTTTTCAGGGCAGGCTATGATTAAACTTTTACAGAAATCCATCCACTCCCTTTCTCCACCATCAGCTGCAGGAGTCACTTAATTTTAACTCCTCTTACTGCTTCCACTGGGCAGCCCTCACCCACAAACACTTAGGTGGTTGTTATGGCTCAGAGCACACTGATTCACACTCAGACAAGGCTGCAACCCCCACCCTCTTTTTCCCTTGTATATCAGATCTTACAGCACAGCATACCTTGACAAACAGTTTTCCTCAGCTGCACATCTTAGGTTGTACATCGGTACTCTTTGGACATAAGCAGAGGCTTGAATATAGTATGGATCTGGCACAAGATCAGGGAGACCTACAAATCGATATGAAAATACATGACAAATGATTGACCAACAACATATGTCCAGCAGATGGTGAATTAATGCCGGCTTGTAAACTGTTAACATTACATTTTGGATGGTGATAAATTTTAGCCATTAAAATTATTTACTTTTTAAATGAGCATATTAATGTATATAGCTAATCCTAAAAATTGGTTAAATCCTAAAAACTACTTTATATTCATAACAAATCCTACCTAAACATTTTGATTGTAATGTAACTGAAATCTTTGGTTCAGTCAGTCATTATTCTCATTGAATATGTTTTTTTTGTCCTGCAGAGAAAGGTAAGCTGTATAATGAATAATTATATATCATCTTAGTAATAGTTAAAACTGGCATAAGATTTGTGGTTGAAATAGTTTCTGTGCGGGAGCAAAAATTTAAGCTTGTATCCAACTGCAACTAGCTTAGCAACAACGCTAATGCTAAAGTCCAACTTCTACCAGTCTGAATTTCAAGAACCTGAAGTAGTCTTTGCCAGTAGACAGCACACATTTACTGCATTTGTTTAAATGTCACTTTTTTGGAATAGAGTTTGTATTCAGCCTTAACTAAATTGGCAAATGCTAAAGCAGTGGCAGTGGTTACCAATAAACACCACATCTTAGATGTGGTTGGAAAAACTTCTCTACTCACCATGTTAGAAAAGATTTGAAAAGTAGGTTACCATGTCACAAACTTTTACGTCAGAATCAAAAAGATATTTTAATTTTTTGTTTGTTACATGCAAGTACAAAGCAGACAAGGAATATTATCTCAATGATTAGTTATGACTAAGAGCAAAAACGGATTGGATTTGTATGTGTTGCTGCTGTTAATTTGTACAGTTGTACATAATTTGTACTCCATCTACCAAAATAAAATATATGAAAATTGTGAGACTCATTTAAACGGTAAAATTGTGGCATACAGTTTTTTCAGTGTATAAAGAAAAAAAAAAGGATACTTTTTTGATGAACTGATGCTTTGCTAACTCTTTCTTTACAAACATCAGTAAATTTCAGGCAAATATCAACCCATTTATTCTGAGAATGTCTGGGGATCGCTTTCTCCACTCTTACCGTACTGATGATACCTTGTGCCGTATCCGGGTCTTGACCTCGGTCTCGGTCTCTCGTAAACATCGTGATGATTGTAATAAGGATTATCATAGTCGATGGACTTGTATGGATCGTACGGGTCATCACCGACCATCATGTCATTTACTCTGGGTAGAGGCGGGCTGAGACTGGCATTCTCCTGGGTGTCGTTGACTGTGCGGTTCCCCTGCGCCCTGGTGCGCTCCGCTGGTCGCTCCCGGTGAAGATGCTGCCGGTGCTCTTGCCCTCTCACGAGCGTAAGGAGGCTGCGGGGAGGCTGCTGGTGCTGCGGTTTACTCCGGGCGTCCTGATGTCTAACGTCCGCATCCCGGATGATGGTGAAGGGTCGCCCCTGCTCTTGCTCCTGCGCTGCGCCCCGGCGCTTTGGAGGCACGTATTCAGAGCCCTGGCTTAAAAGGCTGAAAACCTTGCCGTTGTGAGACCACTGCAGCGTCTGCCGAAAAGCCCCTCTCTGGTCATTTCTTGGTTGCGCTCCCGGGTTCCTCTGGGAGTTGGCAATTTGCAGGAACACAAACAATAAGCAGAAGCATGCATAAAAAGTGCCAAATGCGCCAAATACGCGCAAAACCATTATAAATTCAATAAAATGTGCCAAGCAAGAAGAGTACTTTTACAATGATTGAATATACTAAATTTTAGCAGTCGTCATGTCTAAATAAAGAATGTGCAAAGAGCAGAGAAAATGAAAAGCTGAATTTTAGTGTTTCCTTGTGAACTCATATCGCTTTTCTGCAGCCTGGAGATGCATAAGATGATGATGATTATGAGGAGGAGGAGTTCAGCATTTGGAGGAGTTTGAGATCCTGTTATACAAGTCTTGTAACCACAGTGTGTGATCATGCCCAACCTAAATTGCACAATCTGGCTTTTTAAAATATGCTAAATTGGTATGTTTCACTGTATTGGTAGCAGTGAAACAGATACGAGTAACATCAAGTCTTATAATAATCTGCCTTGCAAAATGTATTCACACCTATTCAACTTTTTCACACTGACGTGGAAGGAAAGGAATACATGGTTTTCCTTTTCTTACAAGTAGAAATCTGAAAAGTGTGATGCATTTCTTTGTATTCGGTCTCATTTTATTCTAATGCCTCTTAATAAAATCTTCTATAACCCATCGCCACCAGAAGTCATATATTTATTAAACATTATTCTTTTACCTATGTGTGTAATTTATTCTTAGCATAAATGCAGGTGTTCTGTGTAGACTTCAGAGGTTTGTTGGAGGACATCAGGAAACAAGCATTAATTGGAGAACCATTCAAGAGGTCCAAGGTAACTCTGGAGGACCTGCAGAGATCCAGAGAGCTCAGGTTGGAGAACCAGTCAATAGAATAAGTATTTGTCATGCAGTCTCCAAATCTAGCCCTCAAGGAACAGTGGCAAGAAGTATGACATTTTAGAACAAAAAGCATAAGAAGTCCTATTTTCAGTTTCCACAAGTCATGTAGAAGACACAATGAAGAGCTGGAAGAAAGTGCTCTGGTCAGATGAGACTGAAACTGAACTTTTAGGTGTGGGAAAAGAGTGAAGCTGGTCAGGTAGGAAGGTAGGTGGAGATAAATACAGGGCAAATTTGGACAAAACAAAACTGTTAGAGACAGCAAAATACTTGAAACCCGGGGCAGTAGTTTACATTAGTTGCAATTGAGATTTTAAGTTCAGTGGGTGTGGAAACTCTTTGTTGGCACTGAACATAATTTTATTTTTAAGAATTAATCTTAATGTGTCTCCCTTGTATTTGGACCTCCAACACCCCTAAGATCTGCTTCGCTTATCTGCTCAGAAACATCTCTACATCAGAAACCTCTGCAGTTTCCAGTATTTCCAGGAAACCATCTTCCACACAACTACCCACTCTCCTCATCCCCAGAGCCTCTTCTTCATCAGTGTATTCTTGAAAACCTGGAATCCACATGCATCTCACTGGCAATCTTCTATAAGGTCATAATTAGTGATTTCACAGTGAAGAGGGGGGGGAAGGGAGTCTGTGTGGGGATATGTGATATCTTAGTTTCTGTTTGTTGGCAGACTGCTGACCCACAGCTCTTCTGCTGATGAATTGGAGTCATTTGCAAGAGGCAAATCAAATCCCAGCACTGCTGGTATAACTCCAGATGTATAATGTATAGGTTGGGAAACTTAATCCTTGCTCTTTATTTTACTGTGTGTGGAAAACTAGGAAATTCTTTCTAGCATCTACAACACAGACCATGGTTGCTGCTTAACCACAGCAACTTGTTTCAAGGATTTCACAGCTTCTCACAACAAAATGTGACTCAAACCCCGAGACTTTCAGTCGTATTAAACTATGTTTGCCCAAGATATCATCTAAAGGTAACTTCAGCATACTTTATCTTTAAACAAAAGCTAGCTTCTGAGAAACATTATTCGTTATTGATTTTAAACCGCATCTCGATTTAATTTGGCAGAAGAGAACAGAAAAGGAAAAATTAACCACAAAAGTCTCCATTGAGAGAAAGTAAAGCATGCAACAAATTATGTTGGATGTTTATGACAAGGAGTCAGAGAAAGTTAAATATTATAAAGGTGCCGCAAGCTTTTTCTCCCCCCAAAAAATATTATACACACTTGTTTACACATACTGCACAGATAAAGGAATGTGCAAATGCCTCTTAGCATCTCAAATTTCTTTTTACTTTCTTGGAGTCATAATATCTTAAAGTTGTCTTCATGAAGAGCTAAGGCTTTCTGAAAGTCTTTCAAAGTGCTTATTTTGACTTTAATTACTTCTTTATTCATTTCCAGATCCCAACCTGCCCTTTTGTAGAAAAATATAAATAATTCAACTTATTAGAGAACCAATCATATTGTAAATGGGATCCTTAGGAACTCTACCAGCAGTGGATCACAAGTTTGTTACTGTTTCTATAGTTTAAATCAAGGAGGTTACAAAAGATCACACAGCTTATAAAATTGTGTTTCAGCAACAAGTTAACTCCCAAAGGGCTATTGGCTGAAAAGCTGCAATAAAGTGTTATCAAAAAAGGTGGATGCATCTCAGGTCTTTTCAATTCTTTTTCTGTTTTTTAAAGTAGACCCTTTCAGACAGTGCTTATTTGCTCTAGATACTTTTTTTCAGGCCTAACACTTTTTCTTGTTGTCCTCCACTTCTTTACTTTCCTCATTTTTTAAGCAGTCACTGCTGCCATGTCCTGGTACAAAGACTGAAAGGAAAGCTGGCAAAAACACAGCCAAAATCCATCCAACAAAAAAACTTAAAAAAACCTTTAAAAAGCACTGAGCAACATAAGTCTGGGATGGAAAATGAACGTTTTGTCATAACTAATCTAGCCTGTTCTCATGTGGTACTTAAACTGTACTTCCAAGATACTAATTCTTACAAAATTTCACAGAGGTACAGTCGCATTCAATACATTATAATATGGGTTCTGATGAGGTTTGTTTGTCAGATTAAAAGCATTAAATTAACAACCTGTACACAGGTATAAAACATACTTTTCATTAAGCCCACATTTCTGTATTAAAGAAAGTTTTTTTATTGGTCTCATGTAATATTCTTAAATGTTGTGTTTTTATTAGCTGTACATGGAAAATTGTCATAATTAACAGAAAGAAAGCCTTGAAAATATCAGTCTGTGTGTAATATGTGTTTTACTTAGTGAGGTAAATTGCTGAAATTAATGAATTTTTCATTAATAATCTAATTTAATGAATGTGACTACATAAATGAAGACCAAACTGTATCGTGTGGTTATGTGTTAACCAACATACTACGTCTGACGTAGCTACTTGCAGGGTACTAATGGGGTACCTATGGCCCAGGCCTATTATTAGGAGTGTCCTTCACTTTTTAAATGTTTTTTAAGATTAATACAGGTATTCTACAGCAACCCTGCAAGAATTCTGTAATCAATCTGGCAGGAACCCTCTATGTTTGTAATGTCGGTACTGCCACAGGAACCCTGAATGTACCCCATAAGTGCATTTTCTGTATCTTCTAGCTACTCCTAGTACTCCTGTATCCCAGATGATTCCTGAAAATGCCAGACAGTTCAATGTAACGGTCCAAAAATTAGGGTGGTTTCAGACTTTTGCACAAATGTTTGCACAGAATTGCAGGCGTATAATCATTTTTTTTCTGTACATGAGCCTATGTTTTGAAAGTAGACCCAGTTGCTGCATTTCTACCATTTAGATGTTAATGTTCTTTCATTACATAAATATGAAGAAATCATAATAGCAGCAGTTAGGCATTTTTGTTTATCTCAGACATTCATTGCTAACTTTTACACCTAGAAACTACCTAGCAGTTAAATAAGCATAATACTCTGAGGTAACACTGGAGGTGGTTGGTGTTAAAGGCTTTGCTCAGGGGCGCCTGACTGATAATGAGGGAGGAGCAGTCTCTGCTCTGTTAGTTTTATACTTCATACTTTCATATCATCAAATGCTTTTAAAAAAAATTATTTAACCTTTTTTTATATTTCCCCTTTTTCCTTAATTTTAGTTTTATAGAGTAATGCTGGGAATATATGCCTAGGAGAACCCAAGTCTTCTATGCAGCAGCTAAAAGACAAAAGGCAAGAATAACTACTTTATAATCAGTGTTCTGGTTAGATTTTCTGCCAGGGAAAAGTCATTAAATCATGCTGTAATTTATAGCTAAGGCACTTGTATTGTTCTTGGAGGACAAAACGTCTCCCAGTCATGTCACGTTCCTTCTATGCTTGTGTAAATAATGCGGACAAATCAGAGGCAAGTGGAGCCCCAGAACAAATCGTCCCTGAGGACTGCTGAGTTGTTCAGGCTGTAAATTTTAGATATGGATAATTAAAGATGAGGAGAAAACTTCCGTAATCTAATAAAGTTTCAGGTTCATTTAGGAAATCAAAAACTTTAAGGATGAAGAAAGAAACAAATAAATTTAGAAGAATTTGCAGCCCTCATAAAAATGATCTTTCCAGTAACAGAAACCTCGCAGTAATAAAAAGCTTCTGCTCTTTTGCGAATGTTTCCTGTTTTGTCTCACAGAAGTCTTCTCAGAGTTTAATATTTTTCCAGCATACTCCAACTACTCAGGATGCGCTTTATTTTGGCTGGCATGCATTTGTACTTCAGCTCTGAGGATGACTAACATAGTTTTATTCTGCATACCAAAAGGTCTTCCAGAGACTGAAAAACATGTGCTTCATGACCAAATCTGTGCTCTACCCTAAGACTCCAGACAGTCAGAAGAACCAGCTGCTCTGGGTCATTCCTGTGTTTTTCTGGTAATTCATTGAACTTTTTCCATGTCGAGGCCGCTTTTTTTAACTCTCTCTTTATGCCCTGTACTGTTCCTTCTCATGATTCACAGACACATCTGTAAGGGATTAGCCCGATTCTTCAGTCCACGTCACTGGTCCTGACTTTTTGTGCACAGAAATGAGCTTTAAGGAATTTGAATAAATCAGAGATGAAGGAAAAACAGTCACTCTGTTAAAGACGTGAGAAAAGCAGAGAATCTTCCCCATGTCCTGGTGCAAACTGTTTCATAAAACCAAAACATAAGTGTTTGGAGTCATTACTGAGTCAGCATAAACTTACACTGTCTTGCAAAACTATTCATACTTTTACAACTTTTGCACAACTTGAAACTTCAATGTATTTTATTAGGATTTTATATATTATTCCAAAGTTATTGAGGATGGAATAGGAATAAATAGGAAACCTATTTGAGGCTTAAAAAGACTTGGGACTGGGGTGGAGGTTTACCTTCCAGCAGGACAATGACCCTCAACATACAGCCAGAGCTACAGTGAAAGAGTTTAAATCATACGTGTCTCACTCCTGTCCTTGAGGACATCTAAGAGTTGTCCTGAAACTCTTAGATTTGTCTCTGCTTTACCACACCAGAATCAAATAATTAGGCCTTTAGCTGGGCTCTAGAGAGTTTTATTGTATGCTGAGAAGGCAAATCAGCAATTTGATTTAGGTCTGGTGGACCAAACACCTCTAAAAGTTGCAGGACACCAACCCTCGAGGACTGGAGTTTGAAAACCCACAAATGAAAACATATTCCTGTATTAGCATGGCCAAAGCCTAGTCAAAGTCCAGAACTAAATCTAATGGAGAATATATGACATGACAAAAAATCCTTGATTTTCCACCCATTTTACAATTATGACCAACTTTTATCTCATGAATCCCAATAAAATACATTCAAGATTGTAGTTTTAACTTAAACACAATATAATTTTTTAATATGTCCTGTCTGTCAGATTAGCACTCAAAGTTGTTGTCTAAGTGTCAAAATAAAGCCCAACAGATTTACCTTCACAAGCGGAGCATTGCGGCTTTCTGTATAATGCTCCGCTTGATAAACATCAAAAAGGCTTATTAGAAATTGCTTTGGGATTATTTCAAAAGCTATGGACATGGAGACTGTAACACAAGGGCAAAAAAAGAAAAAGGAAAGGGAGAGCGGTGGGGCAAATGTAAAAGGGAGAGAAGGAGATAAAAATAGAGGAAAGAAAGATAATACCCTAGAAGTCTGCTTCTACTCCTGCAGAAAGAGAGATAGAAGAAACAGGGACAAACACAAAAGGCCCCACATTTGATGGGGGGCCTAAGATGATCCAGGAGACGGGCCAGCCCAAGACCCAATTTGACAGAAAAACAGGCACACTATAAAATAATTTTTTCAAGACATTGTACAACAATGATGTAATGTAATTAGAGTCTCTTTAGGTTGCATTAAAAAAATTAGCCCAAAAGACCACGCTCAAACTTCAGTTGCTATTTCTTTGGGAATAGGTACTTTCTGCAGTGTTTCCATGTTTTATATCTTTCAGCATTTATAGGTTAAAACCCTTTCAAAGTAAAACAGGACAACACACAACCCTGAAAACATCCATGGCTAATCCAACTTCCTCTGATCAGCTTCACATGTGTTTTAAACTTTAGTCTCATGACATTCTGCTTCCTCTGTAAATTTGTCCAGATTTATGCCCCCACACTTCCTTCTAATAGCTAATTTTTCCTCAGTCCTTTCACATCAGAGTTCAAGTTCAGCTAATGCTCTATGACAAAATGGACAATTTAAATACTTTCTCCTGTGGTATGAATAATAAGTATCCATTACTGTTGGAGCACACAAGCTTGGGCTTGAATAACACATAGAGACTCATATACACACAGTCTGGTGGACTACGTGGCAAACTGCACATGCTGTGTGTTTTCTTCAACCAAAAAGCAGTAGGCGGAGCACCTAATGATGGCGCAGCCCAGCAAACTTTACATTGTGGGATTATTCTTCCTCCTGTTGATTCCACATCCACTGAGATGCATGCAGAGGTCTCAGACAATAATATAATAAAAAATAAGAAAGGTGCTTGTAATTAATCATGCAAAAGATAAAACTCTGGGTTTATGTTTAGATTTAGATTAACCATAGCTCATATAGTCAGTTGGTTTTCTAAAGTTATGTACCTCTTGGAGTAAAAAAAACCCCAAAAGAACACACCATCAACACCATCTGCTTTTTTTCTAATAAAAATACATCAGAGAACACTTGCCTTTATATTCATTAGACAGAGAGTGACATTAGAAAATATGTAGATCGCTATTTCTGGCTTGTTAAATTCAGATTTTTCTTGTTCAACTATTGATCCATAAACTCTTCTCTTTAGGCACCAAAACACAGATTAGAGATACAGGTATCCCATTTATTCTGATTTCCATGTCAAAATCAGATTAGGTTTTTTACTTGTTTGCTTTAACCTCCGCGGACCTCTATTTTGTGTAACATTTGCATGTTTATTCCCATGTTGAGCTCTGTTTACACTGAACACACCACTGTCTTCCTCTCTTTGCAAACACACGCAGTCCAGGGGGTCTGAAAAAAGGAAGGTTCACCCAGCCATCCAGGTGTGAGTCTCAGAGTGTGGGTTGGGCTGGGATAAATCTGTCTTATAAAGAAATTAGAGACAATTAAAGACAAAAATAAGTATAACATTAGGTAGGTTTTCTTAATCTTATAAATAAAAATGAGCATTTTGCAGCACTGCAGACATATTCCTTATTTATTAATCGAATAGAAATAGTTTGTGTTGGGTTGAAGAAATTATTGTGTAGCTGAAAGTCTTGGACAACAGTGAGGACATTAGTGGTATCTGAAAATGTGGGAACATTCAAGTACTTTGTTTAAAGAGGAACACTGGCTCCCTCTGTGGGACACACTCTGTAGCCTTTTTCTTTTATTTAATATCAATTTATCAGTGCCAATTAAAGCAGGGATTCCCAAAGTGGGGGTCACGAGACAAAAAGTGTGGCAAACAGAAATTGGCCTTTGTGCCATATTATATTGATCCCCCAGGGTCATGGGAAGTTGTACATTACACATTTTTAGGAGTGCCAATGAGTGTGGCAGTTGAGATTATGCAAAAGGCTATTTTTCTCAACCGTATTACCCCCAACTGAACAAATGTGATCAAATTAAAGGGTGGATTTTTCTCTAATTTTCAGTGTGAGATTTTGCTGCTGCAATATAAGATGACTTTGTTTTTGAAGTTTTTTTTCACATAACTTTAAAAGACGTGCCAATAAATGTGGAGGCCACTCGACAATTAACCTCTTTGAGTTCTGTTTTTAGACAGTTTGCAGCTCTGTTTACTTTTAAAAAGCATTATTTTTACTTTGCAATGAATCAGTAATAGAAAGTCAGAAATACAGTGATTGCTCAATTGCTTTATTGAATGCAACATTCAATCTAAGACAACAAAGTTGCAGTAAAACAAAAATATTGGCAGACAAAGCATAATACATAAAAACACGTAAAAATGTATTAGTGCATAAGATATTCATAATTTATACATCGAAATCGGCCAAATGCTATTTTTAAAGAATGTAAGCTGTAACAGAGTGAAACAGATTTGTTCAATTAAAACCCCTGCTTATTTAGCTAAAACTAACAAAAATACCTTATTCGTACAGTAAAGAGTAAAACGAGGATACAGTTGTATGGTTTGTCTTTATCTGGTCTTCTGCTGCTGAAGTTAACTGATGTAAACAGATTTTAAAGCCCACAGGTCACTGTTTTTTTAAGCTGTCACTTCGGCCTGGAGAATATGTGTTTGTGCCCAACAGTGAAGAACAAATGTCCTGAGAAAGAGATGCTGATGGCCAGCTTGAACATTTTCATTGTACTCCCAACTTTGCGTTTCTATGGAAGAAGTGTTGAGCCAACAACTGAGGAACATAAACAGGCTTGTCGGAGTGCTGTGTTGGTTCTGTCTGTTGTTTACGACTGAAACAAATGGATCTCTCCGGGGATGGACTGTGTAGAAGCAAAGAAAAAAAACAAACAAAAAAAAAAAAACAGACTGCAGCTGTATGGCACTGATGTTTGAAGGTTGGTGTGCTTTTTAGACTGTACGTTCTTACTGGATCTGAGAAGAAACATAAATTGTGTCAGAGAGAATGAAATGAGCAAAGTACTGGTAGCACATAATTATCCAAATTTTAACCCTTCCCGAAGAAAAAACAAATCAAGGCTAGCAAATAAATTACAAATAAGCTGCTGTCTTAAATTAACAACTCAATGAGAAAATGACATCAGTTACAAGATCACATCAAAACAGGGGACAGGAAGGGTTTCTGATTAATACAGTTACAGAATAAATTACCTCATTGGTCTCGAGTTCCATGGAGTCTTGCAGATCCAGAGGGTCCTGGAGGTCCGTAGGATCCTGAAGGTCTACAGGGTTCAGAGGGTCTAAGGGGTCCTGGAGATCCTGAGGGTCCTGGGGGTCCAGAGGGTCCAAACTGTTGAGTTCATCTGTTTGGGTTATGTCCTGTTTATGAAAAGGATATCATATAAACATCAAACTAAGTCTTTCAATTTTAAAATATTCCTTTTTTTTGACAAAAGAATTACATGATTTTATATATAAAGGTGACACTGACCTCTCTGTCACTGGATAGTGCTGTAACATCAAACAAAACAGCACATTTTAAACACATGATTACAAACAAACACACCAAACACATCATGTAAAACTGTGCTGAGATAAAACAGATAGTTATCTCACCAAAGCGAGAGGGTATGTCCCTCCATGCAGACAGATCCAGGCGACGCAGAGTGGAGCACTGTACACGACGGGTTTTGGTGCTGAAAGCATCAGCGGGCACAGATGTGATGCCAGTGTTGTCACAGACGACTCTGGAGAGTGTAACAGTGGACAAAGCCTGCCTCTGCCTTTGTGAAAAAACGCCGGGGCTCTCGTACCAAAGCCTGAAATTTTCCATAATTCGGATTAATGATTCAATTTAGGTAACTTAAACGTGGGTTCTCAATGAGTCATACACTGATTTACTGACCTGTCACCCTGACGAATCTTCTGGAACTGAGTTGCAATAAGGCAGGCGAACAGAGGCCCCACACGGCCGCCAGGCACAAATGGCTCTGCGACGCCTCCAAGCCACACATCGATATTTTCGGGTGACCCGTAGAGCTGCAGCATCTTACGAGCCAGGTCAGCATTCCTCAAAACCTGAGCCAGCTCTGCCTGGTTGCTGGGCTGGGACAGACCACAGAACCTGCGCCATGCATTGTAGCCTGAAGTAGTAGTCAACATGAGGATGAGAAAATTAAGGAATATTAATAAACAAGTAACATTTTTCCAATAAAATTATATATTAATTTATGTTATTGGTTGAATTTAACATAGGTCATTGATGTGCAGTAATATTTATGATGTCAATAATCATTTCAGTTTAGTACAGACAGCAAATAAAGACATGGACAGCCTTCTCTTTATGACAAATAATCTCATTTGGGACCAGACGTCCCAGACGGTTTGTATTGCTGAAAGCATCAGCGGGCACAGATGTGATGCCCATTTAGGATTATTTGGGCACTAGTTGAAGTGTTAACAAAGTGTTAACAAAGCCAAATAGAAATGTTCGGTGCTTTTCAGTATGTAATGAAAAAAATATGGCTTTAGTTAGTTAGTTTTGTTGGGTAAGACTAATAAAGTTAATGACTTCAAAAAGGTGACTAAGGCTTTCCCAGTTTCAATGAAAACTTGATGGATTATGGATGAGGCTGCTGTTCATATGAAATTATCCAAATCCAAATTCAAATCCATTTTATTTATGAATCACATTAAAAAAATACAATTTGTTTAACCAAAGTTAAAAGACATTTTTGATTTGTCTGGTTATTGTTTAAAATAGTCGGCACATACTTAACTACAAACATTTATTAAATAAAAAGATAGTGAAGAATTAGATCTTTGAGGATTGAGTCAGATTCAAGTTTTAGATTCCCGGCTAGAGGGTAGAATAAGTAAACCACGTACCAGGCAGGCCATGATCACGACCCCTCTGCATGTTCAGAGAACCCAGGTCCAGAGCCAGGTGCTGGACAAACTGGAACAACCTCTCCCTCAGAGCGTCCACCATCATGTGGTCCTGGGTGCCCAGTTTAGCAGGACGGCCTAACAGACCACGCAGCAGAGGGTCGACTCCACCTGGAGAGTTTTAAGAAAACAATTATAGCTTCATCCTAAAACACAATGACAGGATTGCTGAAATTATCTCTGTGCTGCACACCCTCAAAGATGACTCTCCAGGGGGTGAAGAAAGCTTTGAACAGGGGGACACTGGGGAACTGAGGGTGTTCTCTGTAGTTTGCATCCAGTCGGAACAAAACTGGCTGGATTGCCAGGTGAGCGAAACGGTAAGCTGCAGTAGCAAAGACATTCGAGATGCTGGGGTCAACATTGCGGTTGTAGCCAGGGTAACGTCCGAGCAGTCTGCTCATCGCATCAGGCCCCACAATGTGAGGCAGATAGTCCCTGAATACAAACAGCTGACACAGAAAAAAAAACACAGCATATGAGTAAACAACACAGGGTTTGGGGAAAATGTGAATCCTCGTTGACTGTTGGGTTCTTTTACCTGGGTGTAAGCACCCATGATCTTACGGGCCTCTTGGTAGAGTGTCTCACTGTCCCAGTGTGGGTTCAGCCTCTTCAGCTGACGAGCCAAACGGTTGTGTTCACGCATGAACAGGGTGTGGATGGATGTCAGGGCGATGTTCTCATCCACGCGGGCATCACCTGCACAGAAATACAGCCACAGTTCATTTCCTGCTGACATTTTTACTTTTGGAAGCACCTTATGAAGACATCATGAGCTGAAAATGACACATATCTAGAATTTGTTGATAATGCATTTAATTAATTTTAAACATTAGAGATGAATGGAACTTGAAATGTGCACTAGTGGGGTTTGCTTTATTCGGCAGTTTTAATTTCCTTGCTGAATGACAAAAATGTTATAAACAAACTATTCAGAGGATTTTTGGCAGAGGTCTGATGTCTAATTATAAAATAGTAAAATTTATGAAAACCTAGTTTCAAAAATAATCAGGCTCCTCATAACATGAGGTAACATGAGGTAACTTTTGTGTTTAATACATCAGCACTTATTTATGATTGATTTAATTTTAAAGTCAAGACATCAAGAATTCTTCGAAAGTACACCTAAAAACAACACAGCAAAGGTTCTAATTAATAAAATATGTATAAATTTGCATATTAGTTGTCCTTTAGTTGAATTATTTGGTCTTGTTCATTTAAATGAAACGAAAAGAAAACTCTTAAACTATATATTTACGATATTTTCTACAAAACTAAATTGAAGAGTTTACAGTTAAGCATTTGTGTTTTTAAGCAAAGTATGCATATTTTACAGGGTTTATACGTATATCAATGTTTCTGTTTCAGTTTGGTGTGTTGTTATTCCTTCAAAAAGACTGACAACAGAACAGAAAGTATTTGTTCATGCAACAATATTAATTTTTGTTGTTAATGCATTGCCACAACATCAAGTAATTGCTTATTTGTGAAAGAAATGTACTGTTTGGAGACTTATCCTTGTGTTATTTTATTTTTTGTTTAAATAAAAAGTGATTTATTTAACCCTGATGCATTTCTTTGGGCCATATAGACAGCTACTTCTGCTCCTAAAGTGTAATAATGTAGGAACCATTATTAATCTATTTATGAAAAATATACACTATAAAAAGTAATTCTGGAGGTTTTTACATTTTAGCCATTAACCATTAACCTAATTTTTTATTATTAAAGCATGTTTTTTGAAAATGTAACGTTTTATATTTTTATTTTTATATTTTTATTTCTCAATTCTTGCAACATAGCTTCTAAATGTTTGTAACGAAGTCTACCTAAACATATTCATAATAATTATTGAAAGATCTTCATTTGATCAGCTGTCATTCATATTGCTATATGTGGAATCCAGTAGAAAATGTAATGTTTTTAAATTGGTTGTATTATGAATTTAACATCAACTTAATTAGAGTTTAGAACTGTCATAAGACGTGGTTTAGATAGTTTCTTTGTTTATAGCAAAAATGGAAGCCATTTTTATCACGCTCTAACTAGTTTAGCAACAATGCTAAAGTCAAAGCCAAACATGCTAGCAAGTTAAACATCTTAGCCGTGGGGCACTGTTTGCCACAGAAAAGCACATTTTAGCTGTCTTTGTCAGGGAAAATTGTTAACATGCAACCTTGTTTGAACAGGCTAAAAAAAGTTTGCTGCCAGCTTTAACTGATTTAGTAATATTAATAATAGTGTTAATGCTAAAGCCATACATTCTAGCAAGCTGAGCTTCTTAACCCTGAGGTAGTGGTTGCCAATAAACACCACATCAGATGTGGTTATCAGAAGGCATGTTTATTATTCTTTTTTTTATTAGTTGTCAATAACGGTTTAAGTATTACCTTGTTTTTGATTAGTTAATTAAAGTTTTATGTCTTAATTAATAACAAATTCTAATTTGTTTTCTTGCTCCAGATGAGCAAAATGATCATTAAAATTTGTTGGAATTTAAATTATTTAGTTGAGTAAGTGGATTTTGAAAATATTTTTAAATGTAACAAATTTTGTCTTTTAGCTGTCAAACTTACTAAATAAACTTACATTTCCTTTTAGAATGTCACAAACCTGCAATAAAACAGGGCACCTCCCTGGCATTGGTATCATTGGTGACTCTTCTGCGGGTGGCGCACATTTGCACCTGCAGGGAGTGGAATGGCAGCAGTTCGCGACCGTTGTCCCTGAATTCAGTGTTGACGCGCAGCAGGCCATCATTGCTTGTGAGGTTGCGAAGGTTCAGAGCAAGCTTCTCATCAGAGCCATACACCTGCCCCAGATCCAGAAAGGCTGTCAGCGAATTGATCTGCTCCCTCTTGCTGGGTTCTCCACCGAAATTAAACGCAGAGAAACCCGTTCCGCAGGCAGGGGCAGATCTAAAGGCAGGGATGCAGGTGTCTGGGCGGGAGGGAATTCGGGGGTCTCCAGGGGGGATCTGATTTTATGAAAAGAGTTTTGAGTAAATTAACAGAAGGGTGAAAACAAAGTTTTACAATTTGGTTTGAATTTTGATACCAACCGGGATAGGAATGCATGGCTCACTGTGCTCGCAACTCTCATCACAGTTCAGCCCGTTGCTAAAGGAGCGTATGCTGGGCGAGAACGGTGTAAAGGTCAGGTCATGATCGTTCCACTGGCCAAACAAGGTCACCATGTGAGTAAACTCTGTGTCGTTGACGACGCCTGCGTCTGTTGTGCTCAGGATGTTGTTGGACACCTGTCGCACCTGAAAGGGTGGAGCAAGGTATTTAATTTTTTAACCTAAAACAAAGATTTGACTAAATAAGTCAAGACTTTGGAAACTTAGGTGGTACCAGAGGGAGCAAGAAGTTGTTGAATTTGCGGTTTCTGTTCCACCCTTTTGGTTGGGAGATGGAGTCGTCGTACTCAGAGGGCAGCCAGCGGGTAAATGGGGTGTTAGAAGCTCCAAGGCGAGGGTTATTTCTACAAAACAGATGTAGAAGGTTCAACTTTGGAAATGGTGCTTTTGAAATCCCACAGAAGTGAACACATCTTTTGTGGTGCATGGAGAAAGATGTTCGTCTGCATTTCACAAGCAGTTCTCTAAAGAGTAAGTTTATCTAATCGGTCCAAAAAGGAACTTCTTAAAATAATGCTTTGCAGAAACAAACTCTACATTTAGCCATAGGAACAAGTTATTAAGATAGCTGATCAATTAGTATGCAAAACGGATGTTTTAGATTAAAGAAAATGTTTATTCCGGGTTAAAACTTACAGGTTGTTGCAGACACTGGTGGCTGTGCGATACTTGTTGATGTTTGGTGTGGTGTGACATGATGGATTCCTGATTCGAGCCTCACATCCAGTTATCCTTGCAAGTTCTATCATATCTTGGTCTGTGAGCAAATCTGAAAGAAACAGATCAAAGATCCATGTGTCCTGACAGATTTAAATTTTAAATCACACCGTTAAACAGTACATACGAGACTCCTAACCAGAAAAGGAAAGACTGAGCTGTGACTGTGTCTGACCTGTTGCATTGAGGGAGCGCTTGTGCACACGATGTACTTTCTCCTGGACCAAACGGAGAGTCTGTGCCATGTAGTCGGCAGAACGCACAGCTGAACGAGTGTCACCACGGGGCTGCTTGAGGAGACGAAGAGCATCATGCGGCTGCACCTCATCCCTGCGGACCCTTCTGAGGCTCCTGTAGGACAGAGGATGGCAATGTCTCTGAGTTTAACAAGAAATTCTGAGCTGTGCAGAAAAATACAGCTTCTCATTCTACATAAATAAGCATGATGAACTCACTCCTCTCTGGAGTACTTGTATGCGTCATCTACGATTTTCTTTGCTTCTTCAAAGCATCGCTGGAGAAAAGGACTGCCGAGTCTTTCCCCTGAAAAATAAGTAAAATAATTTCAATATCATGTATTAAAAAAGCAAACATGTAAAAAACTTGTAAGAGATTTGTAAGAGATTTACCTGTAGGTTTAGAGTTGCCTGGCACCAGGCTAAGGCCCAGGATAAAAAGAACAGAGAGAAGCATCTCTAAAAACAGAACATCCAAATAAAGTTAGTAGGTTAAAGAAACGCATCAAAATCAGAACCATTTCCTCTTTGGATTAAAATAAATCTTTCTACCTGTGTCTGTGATGGCTTCTGTAGCTTGTTAAGATGCTCTTTGAGATCTGGAGGTTGTGATGCTGTGTTTAACACTGTGGCCCTCCTTATATACAGTGGATTATCCCAAGGCCTTGCCCCTTTTAGGGGATGAGATGATGAGGCTACTGTCAGGAAATGCATTTCCTTCTTCCTTATCAATGTGTTGCACACAACGCCGTTTTGAGCTGATCAGTTACAGGTTCTGGTCAACTGATAAGACTAATGATTTTATTTAGAAACCTATAAACAATAGCACAACAGGTGCTATTGTAACAGTAGGTCAGAAAGAGCTACAAACATACTAACACTAAGATCTGGGGATTAACACTTTAGGTGATGTGAGGTAATAGAGATTTGTTTGTTTTCAAATTATTTTCTCACAGCATTGATCATATAGCTGCAGTTGTATTATGGCATATTAAATTAGGACATAAATTCCACAAATGCCTGAAGAAATGAGTGGTGCACTAATAAGATAAACAGAATTCAACAAGTAAAATTTGTGTAATAGTTAGCATACATTTCATTTGGGTAGAATGTATTAAATGTTTCTGAGTGGAAATCATAAAAGTTCAACAACTACAACGGACAAATAGATTTTTTAAAATTCCAGCCACTTTTAAAACTATACTTATCTCAACTTATTCTAACAAAGTAGTAAGATCGTTTTGCTCATATGGTTTTAGTTCTAATAAACAATCTATTCTAACAAAGTCACAAACACAGCTAAGATGTGCTATTCGTTGGCAACGACTGCTATAGGGTTAAGAAGCTTTGGTTGCTTGCCAGTTTGAGTTTAGCATTTTTTAAATTCACTTAACTATAAAACTATATACGAACTTTTTATATCAATTCATATGCAAGATATCCGCAAGCAGCAAGTTTAGCATTAGCACTGTCGCTAAACTAGCTAAAGCAAATATTCTGCACGAATACACAGAAATTTCCTCAACCACACCTATTTTTTAGAGTTATTAACTTTGAATTTGTTGATATAGCCATTCATGATGCAACCCATATAAACGTATCAGCTTTATAGTTTTTTGCAACCCAACACACAAAGAATGGGAACAAAAATTGAATGAACCATCTTGAATCAGTTTCTAGCCTAAATGTTCATTGTAGCATATTTGAATAATGTTTAAATTATGTTTTAATGCAATATAATTAATAACTTTGAAAATCCATTTTCACTGTGTAATTTGTTTCTGATGACCCTTATCCTACAACTGCAAACACACCTTATGAACTTATATTACGAAATCAAAACCATAGGGCCTGAGGAAAAGAGGGACATTAAGTTTTGGAAAAATCCTCTTTTTCTTTGCTTCAGTATAATTTAGTAATGTTAGTGCAATTGGTAGCCTTCATTAGAACAACACAGAGACTACTAAAATAAAAAATAAACAGCATAAACAGTTCAGTTTTGATCAAATAAACCTAAGAAATCCAAGTAATATTTAAACTCAAAGAATCCAAAATAGAGCTTCCTCGTGTTTTATTTAGCATTTAAAAAAAAACAAAAATCCAGTGCTGCATAGAATAAAATGTGACTCACAGACATGAGTAAATAAAACTGCATTTGTGAGAGTTGTGTAATGAGGAAGATGGAAAATAGACTTACAGTCAAACATAATCTTTCCTTGAAAAGCATTGTACATGTGTGTTTTTTTTTTTGGTTCAGGATGCCTTACAGTGCATACAATAGCTTTCTCATGCTGCTGTTGCCATTGAACACTGTGACAACGTTTAAAACAAAACAAACCAAAGTCACCCAACCTTGGTTGCCATCAAGTTAAGTGAATAATGCGGAAGAACACAGGTAAAATACAGAGACCCAATCATTAAACATTGGATGTTATGTGAAGGCAAATAATACCAATGAACAGTTCACGTGGTTCTTGTTAGGACCGGTCCTTTGACTGCATGTTTTGAATTTTAACATGATAACTTTGAGAAATACAAATCCAGTTTGACTTTTTGTGTAAGACAAAACAATGAGAGTCCAACAACCTAATAGCAGCAATAGCTCTGTGAACATTTAAAGCTATTTGACAGTAATAATATTGTCAATGGCTCCAACCAGAAAAAAAACACAGGTTGACAAAAAAGTACTGGGCCAGGAGTACACTGATTGGAAAAAACATGGCTAAAAAAAGAACCACTGGGCTAGGAGGACTGTCTATGTAAAAAAAAGGATAGACAAAATTATTTGGCATTCATAACTTTGTCAGTGAATCTATCAAGGAATGAGACATGAGTACTTTTTATATAAAAAAGACAGTACACTAAGTGGATGGCAGCAGCATCTCCATCAGAAAATACCTGTCTTGAAAAATAGGACAGCCAATTACATAAATACTGGGCCTGGAGACCCATTCGGTGAATTAGAATTTTAATGAAAAGTTCATTTATTTTAGTAAGTAAATTTACTAATGACAGAAAAAAAGAGTACAAGAAGATATCTGGAAGTATCAGCCTTCTCAGTGGCTCTGAACAGCAGAGACACAGCTAAACATAGTAGCACTGAGCCAGCAGTACTATCTATGGAAAAAAAAAGATATTATACAAAGTAGTTGGTGGCCCTAGCTACAGCAATAACGCTGAACAGAAAAATAACACAACTATCACAGAAATGCTGGGCCAGAAGTACTTTCTATGGCAAGAGATAAACAGCATACAAAACACAGAAATGAAAAAATTAAAATAGTAGCCTAACAAATGTCTAAATCTCACTATAGTAACATTTTGGCCAACATGACCCAAATTTGATTAACAAAATAAATAAATGCCATCCTGCAACTGGAAATAAATGTTCAGACCAAGAAAAGTCAAGTTTTCTGTAGAATGGGAATATCTCTAAATCCTGACCTCAACCTTTAACACCTTTGGGATTAATTAGAGCAGAGGCTGCAATTCTGGGTTCCTCATCTAACTATGAACACACTCTAAAACCTTGTGGATGATGTTTACAGAATAGTTAAAGTTGGTATTACTGGCAACGATGGGTCCATCGATGAATTGGACCTCATAGATTAAGAATAGGATGTCATCAAAGTTCATGAACATGTAAAAGTAAACAGAGAAATGGCAATATAGCAATATAGTGTATGTTTTTCCTTAAAGATAACAATTTTTTTAAAGATATTTTTTCAGCACTAGTGGCTTTTATTTATTTATTTATTTTTTGACAGTAGGCAGACAGGAAAGAGGGGTGGAGAGAGGGGGAGACATTCGGCAAATGTCGCCGGGTCCTGAACCCGGGACAGGCGTTTCGAGGACTGTAGCCTCTTCATATGGTCGCCCGCTTAACCCCTACATCATTAGCGCTGCGCCCAAAAGATAACAATTTTAATCATGTGTTTTTTCTTTGTGCTTTTGTTAAGGAAGTGTTAACTATAGATGTATAACTGTTTAACTGTAATAATTTAAAAACCTTAACCAGATAATATGATAGATGTTATCACTGTAAAATATATGGGCTAAACCCACAGCCTTTTACTGTATAGACCCATAAAACAGGAACACTAGCTGCACGTCTTACAACCAGATGTAATAAAAATCTCCTTAACTGTTGCAGATAAACTCAGTAAAAGTGACCGTGTGTGACGATATTCTTTTATCTATTCTTTATCTAAGTGTAACATACATACTATCAGCTAACAGCAGGCCCGTACTGTATTCTTGGCAGAAAATGCCAGATATCAGAGACATTTTAACGCTTTTGCAACATTCAGTGAAGAGTTGCTCCTGTGTCTTAACCCCTTTTTTAGAAGGAAGTTATAAAAAAAAAACAGAAACAAATGAGAGAAGCTGTTAGTCAACACAGTGTGGCAAGAAATCACATTACACCACTTGAGGTGTTACAGAAATGTTAGTTTTTCATGTCAGGGTGAGTACCAATCAGAAAAATTCTGCTTTAAAGGTCTGGCAACAATACAGCACATTGTAACAGCACAGAAACAAATAAACCCCACATTTCAAACATTACTTCAACAACAGTGCTTACTTTAATATATGATTTGTGCATTTCCTGGTTTGGGACAATGCATGGTACAATGCATGACTCATTTATGCTGACAAGCATTTGCTAGACTATGGAGGTGTTGTGCAGACCTCACCTTTTCTATGAAAATAATAAGGAAGCTAGACAGACAGTAAGTCCACAGCCTCCTCCTTGAGACTTGTAATAGGACTTCCCGACATGCAGGATTTCTTATCATGATGCTTCACTAACGGGCATTACATCAGTGTATTGTTAATGTTTAAACCACTTTGATCCTACTTGTGAATGCACATAAAGAAAGCAGAAAACAAATATGGGATTTTATGCCTGTGTCTTGTAAGTAGAAATTTATAGCATGATTAACTGCCAAACTGAAATTGGGAAAATGAATCAGCAATGAAAGGCAAGTAACAAACTGTTATGAATAAATCAGACTGGAAAGTAAACCTGTCCTCACCCTTAAAGAACACCTTAACATTTCATGACATCATAGCGAAGGGAAAAATAACTCAGGTTGGACAACATGGGCAGGAAGTTTCTTCCTGTTAAAAAGGAGTTTTCCTCTCCACTGCCGCTACATGCATGCTCAGTATGAGGATTTGCTGCAAAGTCAGTGACACAATGCAAGCGACTGTCCACTGTCTCTACATGCTCATCCAGGAGGAATGAATGCTGCAAGTCACTGACTTGATGCAATCTGCTGGGTTTCCTTAGATAGAAAAAGTTTTAACCAATTTAAATACTTCTATTCGTCGGCTTCAGAATTTTAATAATAAACTGAATTTGACTGACCTGTTTGATAACTAGGATTAATTGGAATGTACTTGACTTGGAATCTTTATGATTCGATTGTATTGACTTTGTAAAGTGATTGAGGTGAAGTGTTGTGAACTGGCGCTATATAAATAAACAGAATTTAATTGAATTGTGCAAAACTAAGAAGTCAATCTAGGAAAAAAATATTATTTTTCAACACACGAGAAACCATCAGATATTTAGAAGAATTATGTAAATCTCCCCCCTCAAATAAAAGGCTTACATGCCCAGGCAGAATTTCATTTTGTTCATGTATTCAGAGAATATGAATGATAAAACTAAAACTTAAAAATAACATTGCATGCTCTTTTTAAATCAGGACAACAGCAACTCCCAAAACAGCACAAATCAAAAGTTTATGACCTGTTTCCTAATATTGCGTGTTGTGTAATATGTTAAAGGTGGGGTACCATTTCACATTGACAACAGCTTGAAGTCGTTTATTATAGTCACGGATGAGGCACTTTATTTTCTCAGATAGTAAAAAGGCCCATTGCTCTTGAGAAAACGCTTCCAGTTCTTTTAAATTTTTAGATGGAGTTACCTATCCTGCATGTTTAAAATCCCCCTAAAGGTTATATTCAGTTCTGGAGACTGACATAAATATATCAGAACCTTCTCTTTTTACTACTTTAACCAATGACAGGTCAACTTGACCTTGTGTTTTGGATCATTGTCCTTCTGGAACGCCCAAGTCATTCCCATGCAAAGCTTGCAGGCTCATGAGTGCAAATTTTCCTCCAGTATTTTCTAATAACTTGCTGAATAGCTCTTGTCATACATTTTGACTCCCTTTCCTGCTCCTTTATAGCTCTCACATCCCCAAAACATCATCCCCCATGTTTTACAGTATGGGTGGTGTACATTTCATCTCAGGCCTTGCTAATTCCTCTTCAAATGAATGATGGTTGTTGTCATAAAGTTGCATATTTGTATCATCACTCCTGATTTTGCATCTTGAAAAAGGTTAAAAAACCTTTTTTTCTAGAGAATCGTTCAGTTAAAAAAATTACCCTCCAAAACCCTTGAAATTCCGCTGGAGTACGCAAACCAAAGAGTTCAATTGTTTTCTAAGCCCTTACATGTTTGTTGCCACCCTGATAAAGATGTTGAAAAAGCCTCGAAATAATTTTGATACTAAGATTTTTTTTAAATCCAAAATTTCATTTCAGCACATTTATCCAGTGGAGAATATAAATATTTTTAACAAAATCATTGGTGCCACAATTAGTGGCACACTTTCCAACTATAGAATGTTTTTTTTTTATATTTACTTTATTAGGCTAATCAGCAAGTTTTGATTTAGGAACTTTGAATTAGTGATGTATGACTTACTTTAATGACAACAAAACATGTCATGCAAGTCAGACAGATATCTGTTCCAGGAAATGGCTACAAAAAATAGCTACTCTGCTCATCTATATTTATAGACAAAGTAGTAATGAGACTAATGAAAACGTTTGAAACAGCTGGATCTCTGACAAACAGGGAAAGACATCACCCACATTTTTCTCACCACCAAGCACAGTCAGGGGGTGGTGAGCAGACACTCTCCAATATAATGTCATGTTCAGGTCTAAAGCTGAACTAAAAGAAAAGTAGCAGATCTCCTAAGAATAATCTTACAAGGCCTGAAAGAAAGCCTAAATATGATTAATTAAGACCAGCCAAGAGATTCCAAGACAGTCTGGCTCCTTGAAGTGAAATATAAAGAAATTTAAGCTGGTATCAAGCTTTGGTGCAGTACTCTACATACAGTATACTGAATCTTACAATGGGCAAGGCCAATTCAAAGAAACTGAGAAATTACAAAAGAAGAAACACAAAGGAGAAAAGACGTGTTGCAATATGCCATGTAATCCATTCTACTGTCTTTATTTTGACACCAGCAGCTCTCAGAACAAAAAGGTTCTGTTACCACCAGTCAACATCAAAAAATGGATTTGGGCTTCCTTCTCTGTCTTTGAGTTTTGTGTTTACTCTGTGCTCAAAATAATCATTATTTTTTTTTCTGCGAAGTGATCATTTAAACGTTACTTAATTACAAATACAAGAATGAACATTTTTTACCTTCTTTATTCTTTTACAGCACTTTACCCGTACATTTTAAATTACCTCCTGACCTGAATGGTGCTGCGACCTATTTTATTGGAATTCCCGTCTTGGTCCGTCATAAAACCCAGGTCACAAAGATAAGAGAAGAGATATCCAAGCCAAACTAGTCTTGATTTACGGTGCGTTGCAAGAGCATTCACATCTCTTGAGCTTCTTCACATTTTGTCACGTTAAAGCCACTAAAGAAAAATGATAGATGTGTTTTGCAGAATTTTGACAAATAAATGTCTGAAAAGTGCGGCATGCATTTGTATTCTGCACACCTGAGCCAACACTTTGAAGAATCATGTTTTTCTGAAATTACAGCTGCAACTCCTTGGGGGTTTGTCTCTACTAGCCTTGCACAAGATCAGTCAGACTGAATGGAGAGCATCTGTGAACAACAATTGTTACGTTTTGAAACAGATTCTCAATGTTATTTGGATCTAGACTTTGACTACGCCATTTTAACATACAAACACGCTGCGATTTAAACTATTCTCCAGTTCTGGCTGCATGTTTAGAGCTGTAAAGCGAACCTCCTCCCCAATCTCACACCTTTTAATGCCTCTATCAGGGTTTCTTCAATTTTCCCTGTATTTAGCGTCATCTATGTTCCTATTAACGCTGGTTCGTTAATAGGAACAGCATCATGCTGTGGGGAAGCATCATGCTTCCCCACAGCATGATGCTGCCACTACTGTGTGTCGTCATGGTGATGTACATTGTTTTATGCTACACAAAGTTTTGTGTGTTGACCAAAAAGTTCACTTATGGTTTCATCTGACAAGAGCAGGCTCTTCCACATGTTTACTGCGGTAAACCAAAAGTAGTACTTCTGCCTTTCTTATTGCCATTTCCTTCATGAAAGCAGGATTCATGGAGGCCTGAGCTGTGGATCTCTGCAGCTCCTCTTGAGTTAACTGTGACTGCCAGCTTAGGCAGTTTGGTTGATTTGCAGTTGTGCCATACTCCTTCCATTTTGAGATGACTAAGCAGTGCTCTGTCAGATGCTCGTGCTTGGTTTGTTCCTTGATCTTCATGGAGCAGTTTGTTCACTAATGTTCTCTAACTTCCGAGGCCTTTGCAGGACAGCTGTATTTATACTGAGATTAAAGTACACACAGGTGGACTATTGATTGAAAGGGGTTAGTAACAAAAGTGATTTATTTTATGAGATTGAGGGGTTACAGTGGGGAGAACAAGTATTTGATATACTGCCGATTTTGAGGGTTTTCCCACTTGCAAAGCTTGTAGAAGTCTTTTTATTTAAGTCTATTTTTATCATAGGTACTCTGCAACTCTGAGTGATGGAATCGGAAACCAAAATCCAGAAAGTAACATTGTGTGATTTTCAAGTAATTAATTTGCATTTTGTTGTGATTATAAATATGAATATATTATTTAATACTTAATATGAATACTTTAATATTTATTAAATAATAATTCAGTCTGTTAAGGGTTGTCCTGTACATACCACCCCAATAAGGCGATGGTATTAGGACAAAATTGAAAGGGATGAGCCAAGCTCTGACATTATTGAACAGCAAAACTCTGCACACACAGAATGAATTCACCCAATTTTTTCTTAAAATACAAGAATTTATTAACAAAAATAAGTCATCTCAAAGTCAAACATATTTCAATCAAACTCTTTACTACACTAAAACAATCCAACCAAACTACCAAGAAAAATGAAAGAATAAGGAAGACTAATGGGCTATGTACAATATAAACAAGTGAGTCAAACCATGACCAAAAGAGTAATGCAACATTACCATGCAATGTTTACGTTTGAGAACCAAGGATTATCTTGAAGAATCTGGAAATGAAGTTAAGTTAGTCTTGGAACTAACTTAGGCAATAACTGGTATACCATCAACCAACCATTCACATTTCATTAAGCCCACATTTTTGTAATAAAAGTGTTTTTTTCTGTTAAATGTTGTGTTTCCTTTAGCTGTATGCATAAAATCATCATAATTAACAAAAATAAAAGCTTGGGAAAAAAAAGTGTGCATTTAATTTATATAATGTGTTTCATTTGGTTAATTGAGTTACTGAAATAAATGTCCTAAATAATATCATTTACTAAATGGCTCTATATATTGTGTGTAAGAAGTCAAGTGCTCTTTAGTGACAGCTTGCAGTGTCTGTGATTGGCTCTTAACAGCAGTTTACACATTTTTGTTTACATGTTTAAAAACTTACAGGTGCATCGTGAGTAACAAACAGCTCATTACACCCAATACTTTCACATTACATCACATACTTTTATATTATATATTTCTTAAGTGCTTAAGGAGAAGGTAACTGGACTCCTTCTGTTGTGTTTTATGTATATCTTGTCACAATGCAAGATCAGATGAACCATTATTTTAATAAAATAACTTTTTAAAGAATGATCTGGATGACTGACTCTCAATGGTGTTTAGTTAGCTGGCTTTGCCTTGTACAATAATGTTTGAGGAAATACTAAGAAAATTTTGAAATGATTTAAGGAAATATTATTTTGAATAAGAACCAAACCTTTTGGATAAATGGGTTTCTATGGTGTTTAATTAGTTATCACGTTTAGTAAAATATTTAGGGAAATATTATTTCTTAGACTGGAAACCAACAACCTTCCTGGGGTAAATGATCTTCAGCCGACTCATAGTGGGCGGTTCTCGGCTGTTAGCGGTTGGAGCTAACAATAGAAGCTTATAGCAGAATCGAACACATGTCTTTAAAATACCTGTCATGATTTGAGGGTGCATAGGTCTTTGTTTGGGTTCTAGTTATTCTTGTTTTTAGTTTATGTTTTGGATCCTGTCTCTGTTTAATATTTTCCTGGCTGTGCTTTAGTTTCTTGTGTTCTAGTTCGTGTTCTATATGTTAGTTTGTATCCTTGAATTTCTGTTTTGCTCCAGCCACATTTTGTTCTCTCCTGTCTGTTTGCTATTAGCTTCATTCGGTCCACCTGTACCATGTTAATCAGTTTTGTTTTTCACCTGTATCATGCTCCATTTGTACACCTTCACTCTGTTCATTCCTTGTCGAAACATTTTGGATCACGTCACCCTGTTTTCATTCAGTTCATGCCGTTATTGCCAAGCCTGTCTTGCCTGCCTGTCCATGCCTGTTTTTGCCACAACCTGCTGAAGTGAATCTTATTTATTAAATCATTTACTCACCACCTATGCTTCCTGCTCGTCTGCATTCTGGATTCCGCTTCACCATGCAATGACTTTTGAAAGCAGCATCTAATTTAAATGGTGAAGGAACTGGCTCTTTATTTCCCTGATTTGTGTTAGCACTGACACTTTGTCAGTAAGTGTAGGGCTTGATAATGCTATGAAAAAAAGGAGGCATGCATCAGGTTTTAAATACTTAAGATTCATAGATTTGTTTTAGAGTTTTCTTGTGAGTTTTAAACAACAGCAGAGCCAGGATTGTATGAGGCTGTCAGTAGAATTTGCATCATCCATGTTGGATAATTTTTGTGTTGTTCATTAACCACAACTAGTTTTATAGTTAACTAGGAAGCCAAAGGTTATTTCTTGACAGAATGTGGCTTGTTTGGCCTTGAAATGAGTCTCTTGATATTATTATTTAAATAAACAGACCTTGGGATAAAATATTTCAGGTGACAGCTGGTAACATATTGTGGTTGTTGGGTTGTCCTAGTTTCAGCTGTTTTGCATTTTAACCTTACAAATGGAAGGATCTATTTCTATACCTAAGTGCGTTAACAAATACCATGTAGAGTCATTATCAGCTAAAGCATTCCAAATATTTAAGGCTCAAGAGTTTTCTAAGGCTAGTATTACTATCAGAGACTATAAGAGCTAATTTAAAAGTTTGCTCATCCTTGGTAATGTTTTCAGAGCTACAGTCATATTCGATTAATTATGTGTTCCAAAATGAGGCTCATTTTTTGAAAATAACCGTTGGGCAGCTTTGAAATATACTTTTCATTAAGCCCAGATTTTTGTATTGAAAGTGTTTTTATGGTAAATGTTGTGTTTCCTTTAGCTGTATGCATAAAATCATCATAATTAACAAAAATAAAAGCTTGAAAAAAAAGTGTGCATTTAATTTATATAATATGTTTCATTTGGTTAATTGAGTTACTGAAATAAATGTCCTTCTAAATCATATTATAATTTACTAAATGGCTCTATATATTGTGTGTAAGAAGTCAAGTGCTTTTTAGGGCCCCCTGCTGGTCTAGTGACAGCTTACAGTGTCTGTGATTGGCTCTTAACAGCAGTTTACACATTTTTGTTTACATGTTTAAAAACTTACAGGTGCATCGTGAGTAACAAACAGCTCATTACATCCAATACTTTCACATTACATCACATACTTTTATATTATATTATATTATATTATATTTCTTAAGTGCTTAAGGAGAAGGTAACTGGACTCCTTCCGTTGTGTTTTATGTATATTTTGTCATTTTGTCCTAAATTCTTCTCAGTTTAGACACACAATGAAAATTCACAAATCATACAGTAATGTCTAATCAGTAACAGTTTGCGAGTAATAATTCAGGACAAAAATCAGCAATTGTCCTTTAAATAGAGAGAGAGTTTTATGACAAGCTGATGTGTTTTAGATCAGGGTTGTCTTATTAGGTTCTGGCATAATTTAAATTAAAAAGTAACTTATTTAAGAATGTATTAACGTTAACTAATTTACAGCCTTGTTGAAAACTGTATAAAGAGCTTATAATTATACAGGTAACAAGTAAAATGACACAGTTAGACAGGATGTGGAGCTTAGTAACACAGGTCTCACTGCATCATGTTGCCTCATGTTAGGTAAATAGATGTAGGTGCTCCAAGCTAGAAAAAGAAATATGTGAATATGTATGACCAGGGGGCAAAAGCAAACTAACATACAGGCATACATTACTTCTCATAATCACCGGTTTTCCTTCTCATGGGAAAGGGTGTGATACTCAAGTGAAAAATAATTTATGTAAAAAGGAACTAAACTGCTTCAAATTGTCTAACGATTATAGAAAATTGTGAATTTTAATTTATCCAACAACAGTCATTTGAGGAAAAAAATGCAGAAGGAGCAAAAGAAAATCTAAACCCTCCTCATGGTTTAACTGCATGCAGAGGCCCTTTTGGCAGCAACATCTTAAAGAAATGATCTTCTGTACAGTTATCAGTCTCCAATATTGTTGTGAAGGAATTTTGTCCCACTCTTCTTTGCAATCTTTCTTTAAATCGCTTTGATTTGTCGCATTTTTATGTACAGGTCTAAAATTTGTTAAGGATTTGCTTGAAATACAAATTGTGCATGATTCAATGTTTCTCAGTCTTCAGCTTTAAGACTGATACTACCACATTTGTTTGTAGAATACAAAAACAGAAATACAATAGAGTAACTGGGTTGTTCTTTAATGAGGTGCTGCGTAAAACATGTGCTGCAACTACAGAAGAGTCCTGCAGACGGCGCTGGAATCATCACAGTTCGAAAAGATGAAATAAATCTGCAATAAGAGTAACGTGGTTTGGTTTACAGAGAAAATGCAGCAGTAAATGCAGAAAGCGTCTAGCCAAAAACAAACAAATACGAACAAAAAAAGAAAAGAGAGAACTGGACTGTAAACTGAGTAGCTGGTAATATATTTGAACTGTAATTTGGCAGTTAAAGTATCAAAACATTTAATGCAGGAACACTATTTGTAAAAGAGTATAATAAGCAGCAATAAAATATGAACACAACAACACACACCAATGTATTTTATTGGGATTTAATTAGGTAGACCAACACCAAGAAGCGCATTATTGTAAAGCACCAAACAAAAATATATCACATACATATATCATTTATTGTCTAAAAATACTCACACTAGCATAATGTAGCCTGAATGTCTCAGAGGTTTGTTAGAGAACATTAGAGAACAAACAGCTTCATGAAGACCGAGAAACACAGCAGACGGGTCAGAGAGAAAGTTGTTGACAAACTGAAAGCAGGATTAGCTTATAAAGCAATATCCCAAGATTTGGAGCTTGGGTTATAGCTCATCGTTTGAAAATGGAAAGGTAACTCTGGAGGAGCTGCAGAGATCCACAGGTCAGGTGGGAGAATTTGTCAAGAGAATAACTATTAGCTGTGCTCTCCACGAATATGGCCTTTTTAAAAGAGTTGCAAAATTGTTGAATTGCTGAAAGAAAGCAATAAGAAACACCACAGTCAGCCATGAGCCATGTGGGGGACTAGGCAATCATGTGAAAAAAGGTGATTAGATGAGACTTCATGCAAAATGCTACATGTGACGGAAAAGTAACACCATGAACCCATTGTCACCACGATGAACCCATGAAGGGGCTTGGGTCAGTTGAAACCGATGTGGAACTGTGCAAAACCAACCATGCACATCACTCTAAACAAAGAATTCACAAATTAAAACATGGTGGCGGCAGTATCATGCTGTGGGGATCCTGCTCTCTGTGTCAGATGTTCAGTTACTCCTCTGCCTCCTTTAGGGATAATGGTACGTGTAATAAATGTAGCATTTGTGTAGCTTTGGAGGCGAGGGTGTCGGAATTGGAGGCCCGGCTCCGCGCTGGTGACGTTAATCGGAGGTCACCAAAGTTAGTGTTGCTTCGGTGTGTAAGTTTGCCAAAACATTGTCGGACTCCGTAATTTTCTCTGGTCCCCTCCCCGATTTAACCAGTGACGACATGTTTAGCCGCATGCTGTCATTCAACCGCTGGCTGTCTAGGTGGTATCCAGAAAACAATGTGGGTCACATTGATAACTGGCGAACATTTTGGGGAAAACCTGGTCTGATCCGGAGATACGGCATCCATCCCACTTTGGATGGAGCAGCTCTTCTTTCTAGGAATCTGGCCGAATTTATTAGTTCTCCAAAACTCAGAGTTCAGACCAGGAAGCAGGGTCGTAGTTTAACACTCCTCTCTGCAGCTTCTGTACTGCTACCCACCCATTACCCTATTAAGACAGTGTCTCGCCCACGGCCAAAATTGAATAGATAAAAAAATACTCTAAAACGAGGAAATCAGGAAAATCTAATAAAAATAAACACAACTCAGACTAAAAAGAAAAATAAAACAATTAAATGTGACTTACTAAATATAAGATCTCTCTCTTCAAAGACTTTGCTAGTTAGTGACCTGATTTGTGACAATCAGATTGATTTATTTTGCATCACAGAAACCTGGCTGCAGCAAGAGGATTATGTTACTATAAATGAGTCAACTCCTACTAATTATTTAAATTTTCACATTCCTCGAAATACTGGGCGAGGAGGAGGAGTAGCAACCACTTCCGATTTATTGACTACTGCCAGACCAATCAATAGCTACAACTCTTTTGAATATTTAATCCTCAGTTTTCCTCATCCAAATTGCAAAGCACTAAAACCACTTCTGTTTGTCGTTTTGTACCGCCCACCAGGCCCTTACTCTCAATTTTAGATCAGTTCTCAGACCTTTTATCTGATTTAGTGTTAAATACAGATAAGGTTATTATAGTGGGGGATTTTAACATTCATGTTGACACTGAAAGTGATAGCTTAAATATAGCCTTTAATGCTAGCTTAGACTCAATTGGCTTTGCTCAAAACATTAACAAACCTACCCACCTTTGTCTTCATACTCTGGACCTTGTGCTGACATATGGCATTGAGTGTAAAGACATAACAATATTTTCTCATAACCCTGTCCTGTCTGACCATTTTTTAATAACCTTTGAGTTTAATTTAACCGAGTACACCACACCTGAAAGAAAATTTCATTATAGTAGATCATTAACAGACAATGCTGTAACAACCTTTCAAAGAATCTGTTCCACTTTTGATTTCCTCATTATCACAGAAAAACACAGTGGAGGGCAATAATTTTGTTTCTTCCCCTTCACAAATTAATTCTCTTGTTCATAGTGTTACTTCATCATTGCGTGGTGCATTAGACAATGCAGCCCCCTTAAAAAAGAAGGTAATTATTCATAGGAGGCTGACTCCCTGGTTTAATTCAGAGCTGCGTACTTTAAAGCACAATGTTAGAAAATTGGAGAGAAAATGGCGCTCTACACACCTAGAGGATTCCTACTTAATCTGGAAAAATAGCCTACTGTTGTAAAAAAAGACACTTCGCCAAGCCAGAACAGCTTATTTCTCATCATTAATAGAAGAGAACAAGAATAATCCTAGGTTTCGCATTAGTACAATTGCTAAACTTACACAGAGTCAAAGCTTTGTTGAGCCATCCATTCACTTAGCTCTCAGCAGTCATGACTTTATGGGATTCTTCCAAAATAAAATTGATTCTATTAAAAATAAAGTCTTTGACAAACTCCCGAAGATGATTACTTCATCCTCAGCAAGTGAGACAACATTGGAAATAACTGTAGAACCTGATCTGTGTTTGGACTGTTTTGATCCTGTGGAGCTTCCTGAGTTATCAGAAATATTAGCTTAATCTAAACCTTCAACTTGTATGTTAGACCCAATCCCAACCCAATTATTTAAGGAGGTGTTCCCTCTGATTACCAGCCCCATTTTAGTTATGATTAATCTATCCATAGTAAATGGATATGTACCACAAGCGTTTAAGGTAGCTGTAATTAAACCTTTGCTTAAGAAACCTTCGCTTGATCGAGATGAATTAATAAATTACAGACCTATATCCAATCTTCCATTCTTATCTAAAATTCTTGAGAAAATAGTTGCTAATCAAATGTGTGAGCATTTACACAGCAATGACCTGTTCGAAGAGTTTCAGTCAGGTTATAGAGCTTATAGTTAGAGTGGCTTAGGTTATCGTGAGCTATCTTCCTTATTTTTTACCTCCGTCTTCTTCCCTCCCTCTTGGATGGAGTAAGGGGGAGTCAGGTTTAGCCCAAACTGGCTCAGTTATGGTTGAGGTGCAAACACACCCTCCATTTCTGCTACCTGTATGACCTCCTCTCTTTTCCAATGGTTATGGTCAATCTGACAGAGAGAGATATCCCAATCGTTGTGGTTTTTAGTATAAAAACAAACTGTCTACTTTTAAGGCTAGGCTTAAAACGTTCCTTTTTGATAAAGCTTATAGTTAGAGTGGCTTAGGTTATCCTTAGCTATCTCGCTAGTTATGCTGCTATAGGCTTAGGCTGCTGGAGGACATAATGACCACTTTCACCCTCTTCGCTACATTCTCACGCTACTCTCCAATTTTGCATTATTTGCTGTTATTTCAGCTTTTAACTTTGTTCTCTCTCTTTTCTCTTCCAAGAAGCTACACCTGTCCTGACTCTGTGTCTACCTGTGACACCTTTCTGGAGAGGGGCATCGTCCGAGCTTCTGCTTGCAACAACTTAATGCTCACCCTCTACCGATGATCCACATGGCCCTGTCTTTCAGTGTTTAACCCTTTCTCTCTCCTAGACATGGCGATTGACTGAGCTTTTACTGTGACTAACTCTATGTGCTCTCTTTCAGATTGTAACCTTGAAAACTGGCTCAGAGTTTATCAGTTCTTTCTTTCTAGGTTAAACGACTAAAGGAGCTTCATCCACTAACATTTACTTTTCCTTCCCATAGAAAGTACTCCTGGATCAGTGCTTCTGTGTTCTTTTTGTGTCTCTGCTCTGTTCTCTCAAAACCCTAGTCGGTCGTGGCAGATGGCCGCTTACACTGAGCCTGGTTCTGCTGGAGGTTTCTTCCTGTTAAAAGGGAGTTTTTCCTCTCCACTGTCGCTACATGCATGCTCAGTATGAGGGATTGCTGCCAAGTCAACGCCAGTGACTGTCCACTGTCTCTACATCCTCATCCGGGAGGAGGGAATGCTGCAAGTCACTGACTGGATGCAATCTGCTGGGCTTCCTTAGACAGAAAAACGTTTTATCCAATTTGAATAAATAACTAACTCTGACTGCACTGTTCAATGATTAGGATTAATTGGAATGTATGTACCTGCCTTGAGACGACATGTGTTGTGAATTGGCGCTGTATAAATAAACTGAATTGAATTGAATTGAATTGAATTGAATTGAATTAATTGGTCACTCTAAATTGCCCTTAGGTGTATGAATGAGTGTGTGCATGGTTGTTTGTGTGTTGCCCTGCGATGGACTGGCGACCTGTCCAGGGTGTAACCCGCCTCATGCCCATAGACTGCTGGAGATAGGCACCAGCTCCCCCGCGACCCACTATGGAATAAACGGTAGAAAATGACTGACTGACTGAATTGAATTGAATTCCTTTACTGCTGCAAAGATCCTCAAGCCGATCAGAGATGATGGAGAGGTGGGAGTAGCTAAATACACGAGAGAGCCGTCCTTCCAGCAGGACAGCAACTCTAAACCTACTCAGTTTTTTTTTTATTATGTGATGTTAAAATTTAAATTGCTTTTGTGCTTCTGAGGTGATGACCAAGTTTGAAATGACAAAAGCTTTCACCTTCCTTTCTGCCCCCCTTGGTTGGTCTTCCTGTCCCTGCCGAAATGTCTGCGGGAAAGTTAGGTTGATTTCTCACCTCTTTTTTTCTCCTAGAGGGGGGTGCCAGGCCCCATGGGTGTCAGGACCAGACTGATTTAAGGAGGGGTCAGCACTTGTCTCATCGGATTTGGTCTCGGCTCTTGTTCAGTAAACACGTCTGATGCTGAAAGATCTGTCTCCCTTAGGCTAAATTAATAAAGCTGATTGAATGGTTATCATCGTTCTCTTTCCTTTGAAAATACATTTTGGCGTTTTTGACAGGATTCCTTGACTGAATTCCCTGAGGACATCAACGGAGAAGTGCTAGGCCCCAGCCTTTGGAAGAGTTTCCTTGTCTCATAACCCCGATTTACTGTTACAGGGAAGGAGGACTTCTGCGTCGAGGTTCTTGGAGACTCAGCACTGGAATCCGGAAAAACCTGATTTATTTTTTCTCAGAGACGGTGAGATCCTGAATCAGCATAATTTTAAAAATTACTATCATTTTAATTTTTTTTTTAAAACCAAGCATGGGTTTTTAAACCAAAAAAACAAATTAAAAAAAATATCCAGATTTTACACTTTTTTAAATTTTCTACCAAAATTTTAAAAAGGTCCTACTAATTAAATTGAAAGCTTAAATTTTAAAATTTTTTCTACTGGAGGCGGGGGGGTGGATGGTTTATAGGATTGTTCCACCTTAGAAGCTACAGCGTAAAGGACGTCGCTGTGTGTGGTTGAGCAACGGTTCAGGCCATGTCCTCTTCCCTGGTGTTTATGACTGTGAACTGATCAGTAGCTCGCTGGTAGAGTCCCCTCCCTTTGTGTGATTGAGTGAGGCTCTTCTGGCCAATTGATTAGGAGCCCTTAGGTAATTGAATAAGGCTCTCCTGACTACTTTTACGGGAAAGGGAAAGGGCTTTTCAAGGGGGGCCCCAGAAAGTCTTGAACTCCTGTGGAGACGTCTACAGGTTTTAAGGAATATTCCCCCATTAACCGGAGTGTAATGGGTCTGACGAGTTCTAAGGAGACACCTCCTCCTCAGGGAGACCAAAAAGCACAGAGTGCATTAATGAATTGGTTAAAAAATTAAAATTTCCTGCAGATGGTTCGTTCTATCTTTCTATAAAAAAAAAAAAATTGAGGAGGCTATAAACAAGAGAGAGATAAAATTAGAAGGACAAAAGAGAGTTTATCAAAATGATTTGCAGACCTTGAAAAAAACCATAAGACATGCTTACAAAGTTGGAAAGAGGAAGCTGAGAACGCCCGAGAAAGAAATATTCAAAACTAATGGCAGGTAGTCAGGGATGACAGTAAAGATATATGTGGACAACAGGACAATTGCTCTATTTCTGCTCCTATTCTTGAAAACTCTACTGAAAAAAATCTGAAGCAAGCCAATACGTTCATAACCCCACCCCCTTACAGTTTTTTTCAACCCCAACACCCCTGTTAATATTTCTTCTTTTTTTTCCACTCTTTATACCCTTTTTGCAAGCTTTGGCGACTCTGGCAGCTGTGGTGGCCCAGGACCTGGAACTGGTGTCTTCACCCGATCCAAAGAGAACAGACAACACCCTGACAGCCCCTCCTCTGCTAGAACCAACGCCCTCCCCCAAAAATCAGCTATGGCCTGCAACCCAACAGCAGCAGCGCTCACTGAAGGAAAAAGAGCTCCCCAAGCAACATCTGCTGAACTTTTCACAGCACCTCGGGCTCTTCTGTTTCACTGCCAGGACCGAGTTTCCCCCCCCCCATCTATGATACCAAAACCAGAAGACTCATGGAAAAACACTATCACTGCCCCTTTTGGTTGAAGTAATGCGGCCTGATGGACCCCTCACCTGTTTTTCCGATCATCCCTTTCCCCCGGGACATTGATGATTTTGCCAAACTTCTCCCTGACATAGCCCAGTCAGGTGAAGTGTTTCTCCACTGAATTCACAGCCTTTTGCAGGGGAATACCCTCCCACTGGTGCTGAAATACGCAGAATCTTGGCACGTAAAATGGCTGCTTCTGACATTGCCAAGATCCATGACAAGCTCCCTGATGTAAAACGTACGTCTGAGACATGAAGCTTGGGACAACATCGCAAATGACATTTTAAGAATGCTGTTATTGTTTTTAAAGATGCCATAAAAAAAAATTTCCTAAGAAGATCAACATGACTACCACTTACACTTGCAAGCAGAAAGCTGTTGAAACTACAATTGCTTTCATTGAAAAAGTGACTGAAGTTGTGACAAAGTACAGTGGTGTACAAAAACCCCACTGACGTGGGGCCAAGAATCAGGGGGATGGGAGTCTCTGGTCTGTGATGTTATAAAAGGACTGCTTTCACATGTGGCACAGCCTTTCAAAGCTACAAAATGTGGGCTGGGCAGAAAAAAACCCGCCTCTCTGATATTCCCCAGATATGCCAGACATGCTCAACTCATGGCCGACGAACAGAAGAAGATTAAAAAGGACAAATCTGAAAAAGAACTGCATCTTGCTGAATTTACAATGTACCAGCACGTCCCCAAAAAGTGGAGGAGGGAGAATCAAAGGGGAAGAAAGGCAATGGAAAGGGCGTGGACGTGGCCCGAAACCCCTAGGACCGTTACAATTGCGGCCAGAAGGGGCACTGGGGAAATGACTGCCCCCATCCAACCCCCTGCCCCCCTTACAAGGCTGATTGACTAGTCATAAAGGGGAAGCTTGGGGCCACCACAGCGAGAGCCGCTCGTCAAAACGGTACCCCACCACCCCTCTCTGACACACACACTCTCTCTACTCCTCCCATTTCCCACCCAACACACAAAATTTTACCCACCCACAAATCCAAACTACCTTTTTCCCTTCTTTTCCCCGTTTTTTTCGAAATAAAATTTTTGCTTTGGCAATGACTGTAATCATGACTTGACTAAATACAACACTGCTATTTCAGTTTTTTGGGAACAGAAGTTTTGGGGAACTACCCTCCCAAACCTATGCTCAGTTTACCTCAGAGGCTTAAAGGGGTTTTCCCGTGTTTGAATTATGGTCTCAGGGGAAAAAAAAATTTTTCATGGTTTGACTCAGGGGGGCAACTTTTCCTCTGTCCCTTAAGGTGGATGAGTTTCCAACACCTCTTAAACTCAGTGGAAACTATGTTTTCAGCTTTAGGGCAGACTACGAAGGAACATGTTACAAAACCCACAACATTTGTAACACCTGACGGGTTTTCCTTCAAAAATTTTTTTCTGTTCTCAGAACTGTGTCCCATTAATCTGATGGGGGAGAGACCTCATGTGCACGGCTTGGAAAAACATTAATCTCTACTCCAAAGGGAGTAAAATTTTCTCTACTCAGTCTGAAACAGTGTTTACTGCAATACAGTCTTCTACACAAGCATTACATTATGCTTATGTATGGAAAAATTCAAAATTCATTGTTTTTTACAGCAGTTGTTGGAGGAGGTTAAAATCAGCTGTTAATCCCTCCTCTAATTTTTTTCAATCTTTGATTTTAAACTGTATTGGGTCATGTGTCTTTGGGTCCTGACAAAGAATAGAGAAAAAACTTGGTTCCCCCCATTTCTTTTTCAAAACAGGAGACTCTGTCCCACACAAACCCTTTGGGAAAACCTTTTATGATGTTGGGTTTTTTTGTCAGAGTGTGAAAAAAGATTCTGATTGGACAGTGGTACCACAAAAAATTGAACTAATCTCATGTTTTCCCTAAAAGAATGCATAGAAAAGGCCTTTCGTCCCAAAATGTGGACTTTTTTTCCCACCACAATACCAAATTCTTTAAGCAGGCCCCTTTTTTTTTATTTTAAAACAGATCTGTGTTTTTTTTTTTTGTTTTTTTTTTTTTTTTAGCATAATGTTTTTCTGAAGCTTCTTATGAACTAGGTTAGGAAAAAAAAAATGAGTTGGGGGAAATTAGGAGCTGTGAACTTGTGATTGCAATTTTTAAATCTGATTATTGTCCCAAGCCAGAAATAACACACTCTTAGATTTTGGAGACATTTAGCCAAACCCTTCAATCTCTGCAGAAAGCTAACATCATTGTTCAATGCTGCGGTCCTCAACCTGTGGTTCCTGGACTCCTGAAGCCCGTGAGCCATAGATTTTGGGTCCGTAAAATTTAATACTTAATTAAAGGTAGAAAACCCAAATTACCTACATAAAAAAAAAAAAAAACAGATCTAAGCCAATGATGGGGTTTCCCAATCTTTTGATGGCTTTGAAATGCATTAATACTCAAAATTTCTACTCTGGGAACACAGATTTTGGGGCTGAAAAATTTTTGGGGGGGCTTTGGAGCCAGGTCTAAGATTCTTTATAAGGGGAAAAAAGACAAGTAAAATCCTTTTTTTTAGGAAAAAAAAAAGAAATAAAGGCCCTCTTAACACTAAAGAGGACGGTCCGGCTCATACTCCAGTCTCCTTGTTTGATTTTTTTAGGGTTTAAAAGTTAAAAAATACATAGGAATACAAAAAAAGGAAACAAAAGTAATTTTCGATTACTAAGAAATAAAATATTGGAACATTTATCAGCATTTGGATTATAAAAAAGGAGGTTCTAGTAATAATTTTCTCTCCAACTCTCAAAATTTAAATAGCTTTACATTTTTCTACAACAATTATTAGGTTTATTTGATAAGGACAGACACACAATAACATAGACAAACTGAATAAAACAGCAGTCCCATGCTTGCATCATGGCATGGGACTGCTGTGACCGCTACATCCAGAGCTACCCTGGGGTGGTTTAGATGTGTCAGAATGAACTAAACCTAAATCTAATTTAAGAATCTGTGGTAATACTCGAAAATCAGTTTAAAATACATCGCAAAGAAGAATGAGCAAAAATTCCTGCCTCCAGAAGTACAAAGCTGGTAAAGACATATACCTTAAAAGACTTGCTGCTGCAATTGCAGAAACGAGACCTTTCAGGTTTTTATTTAGGAAGTTGTATATAAAAAGTTTTTAAATCATGCATCATTTATTCGCCACAATCTATGTTGGTTTATCATATAAAATCTCAATACAATTATAACAGTTTGTGGTTACAATGTGACAAAATGTCAAAAAGGTCAAGGGGGGTATGAGTACTTTTGACAGGCATAATTTTAACACTCTTTGTGAACAAATCACAAAAGATGCTTTATAGAAGAAAAATGTCAAACTACGTCTCTAGCTGGTCTCTATTGTAAAACTTTGTTTAAGCTTCAGTCCTTTAGACTGAACGGTTAGATAAAAGTTCAAATTCAAAGAAATGGCATTTACGCAATCTGCAAATTTTACCTACAGTCACAGAAAATCACAGTTACACAAGTCAATAACTCCCCTAAATACTCTTTAATGCGGAACAGCTTTAAAATCACACTGACGTAGGGTTTATTTTTAGAGAGCTGAACAGTCTATTACTGTTTCTGTATGAAAAACAACAAGCAATCTAATTTCCATCCATATAAGATACAAATTAAGACTATAAATCTTTATAGTGGTGTTCTAAGAAAGTAAACACGTTTGTTTTACATACAGTACAGATTCAATAGAGGAGAGGAAACAGAAGGTGAGAGATAAACATGCTTGAAATACCTACAACACTACTACTGGGTGCACATCTATTTCATCAAAAACATGTTGAGCTTTTAGCTGCCTGGTGTGAGGAAGTGAAACCCCCACTCGGCTGTCCTGAAAAGACTTAACGAGTTATGTTTTTTATCTGTGTCTGTTAGGTGGGAGTCACAGCAAGCAGGTGGATCATGTCAGATATAAAATCCACTCGCAGTTCCCTCAGACATGTGAGAAGGAAATAGCTTGAACCAAAAACCCAGAAGGCAGCCATGGCCCCACTGATATTACCTTTGCTTCTCTTAGTTGGTCTCCAAGGATATGGTAAGACGCTAAAAATAATGTAAATCTTTTTAAACAAATTCTACTTCTAAAAATGTAACAAATATAAATTATTTGCAGTACAAATATTTTTTCCCTGCAGCTCTGACTACAACGTATGACATCAATGGCCTGGAAAGTCTTCCTGATGAAGTAAGTGATTTCAATTTTTTACAAGTATATGAACATGGTTTTACATTTAAAGGCTAAATTAAAAATGCACAATTCAACTAGGATACTATGGCATAGAATAACAGAAATTATTCTGTATTTTATGAACAATTTTTACAATTAGTTCACAAATAAAACCTTACTGAACTAAATTGAACAAATACCAAAATTGTTTTGATTTCAAGAACAGACAAATTCCTACATTAAATAAAATCTGTTTTGAATTTATCAACTTTCTTTTTGTATAAAAATGATCATAAATGGAATTATGACATTTCATCATTATTGTTGCTTTTATTGTATAACTGAAATCTATAAGCTACTGAAATGCTTCTAAATGTGCTTTAAGAACCATGTCAAACACAAAACATTTCAATAAATCTATTTTCATTACGCAATATTTTATATCCAGACTGGGGACGTTTGCCAGGACTGCACCCAAATATTCACACTCCTTGTTGACATGCTGTCCAATGCTGACTTACAGGTAAGGACAATGCAGATTGTGGAGTAAACACATACTTGGACCACTGATAACACTATCAGTTCTGTTTAAGTCTACATTAGGAGGTCAGGACTGAAATACACAATGTTCTGCTATCGGCTGCTAACACTTGCGGTTGAACAGCTTGAATAAAAAACCTACTTGAAACACTGGTTTTGTTATCAATGAAAACACATTTTTCATATTCCTTGATGGAAAATGTCTCTGATCAGTCACGCATGAACTTAAACACAAACAATACTGTTCTTATCTGCTCTCTGAAAAGTTCCTTCCTATTTTTTCAAACAAAAGCAAACAAAATTTTTCAGGTCCTGGTCTTTGTTTCATCTTAAACATCCGCTTTTTGTCTTTTGTTTCGAACCATGTTAGGTTAACTGGAGAATATATTGCCCTTAGTGGGTGCTTGAATAAACTTTGCTTATATCAACAACAAAAACTAAGGGAAATCATTTTAAAAAGTAATTATCACCCCTACCTTGACAGCAGCCCAGCAGAATGCACCTAGCGTTATGTTTATCAGAGAGGCAAGTGATGCACTCTTTCTAGAGTCAAAAATTGTAATCATTCTATTTCAGAAAAAGATCATGGGAAGGATTGATGCTCTATGTGCGCATCTGCCTGGGCCAGCTGCCAAACTCTGTAAAGAAGAGGTGGACAAGATGCTCCCATTAGCCATCACCTTTGTTACTGGTGTTGCGGTAAGTTGGAGACCTGAGTCAGTCGTGTGTCTTTCAAAAACAAACACCTGACCTATAGATCAAAAATAGAATAAGCTATCCTCCACATTGTGCTCCCTCTGTCTCTGCAGAAACCAGCAGAGATCTGCAAGTTGATTGGACTGTGTGGCTCGGGTGAAGAACGTGACAAGATGCTCAGCTACTTTGTTAACGAGGTTATTCAGGCTGCTGTGAGCAGTGGCAATGTCAGTAAACAAGTACTGTAAAAGTTTTGTATGAAAATATACTATCAGTATTTCGTTTACTATCAGGATTTATGTTTGTCTATCAGGGGCACCCTGCAACACAGTGTTCCTTCTGTATTTTCCTCTTCAAGACTTTGGAAGAACTGCTGCCTAAAGAAAGGACTGAGGTGAGTCCTGTTTTTAATGGTTGAGAAACTTCACACAGCATCTTTATGTGGTGAGCAGACACTTTAAAAGCCACCTGTACAGTGGTGACCACCTTCCGAGTCTGTTTTCTTACTCCCTGCTTCTCATCTGCAGGAAGTGGTGATCAAACTGCTGGAAGAGATTTGTCACATCTTGCCAAAGACTTATCGCAACCAGTGCGAGGCTATTATCGGCAAGTTTAGCAAAACTGTGCTTGATGCAATCTTGGGTTATGCCACTCCTGAGGCCATCTGCGCCCTCATCCACCTGTGTAAAGGGCAGGAAGCAGTTGCAGGTCAGTCTGTTGTTCTGTGTTTTCTAGAAATGTACAGTACTCTGACAATCTACATTGCTGCAGGCTTAAATCGTAACTTGTTTAATTTTATTTTTTATCAAATAAAGGTCACCAGAACAAACAAATTTGAAGAGTTCTTCAGATGTTTCTAATGCTATTTGGCCTATTTGTAAGCCATAAAAAAGCATTTATGTATTCAAACCAAATAAAAATCTATAACAAGCCAGCTAAAAAATGCTCTGTAAGGGGAGATTTTTACCCAAATACATTCCAAATTTCAAGAATACCAAGAATAAACCTCAATGAACATAATTTCACTAGAACATGAAGACAGTATGAGTAAGAAATAGAAAATAGGACCAGTAGGTACGCCCAGATGACTTAGTAAATCATATGTGCTGCTTTTTAAATAAAGGGATAAAGTATTGAAACACATTTGAGGACAGTGATTTTAAATCAACTCTTAACCTGATAAGAAAACTCAGAAATTCAAAAAATTATTAAATGCAAAAGGGGAAAAAATAGATAAATACGGGGTTCTTTTTATACTTTTATGGTATATTTTGGGGCTTTGTTAAATCAATGTACAAAAAAAAAGTAAAAAAAAATTTCAGTCACTAAATTTATTAAAAGGCGTGAATCTGCTTTACCTTCTGTAAAGGTAACTTAACTAAATTCTTTTATAACCCTTATAGTTAGTGATCTTCACTAAGATTTTCCTTTAATTAGAATAAAATGAGCCTAATTACAAAAATAACTAAAGATTTTAGAGGCTTTTAAGCCAATACCATTTGGCCACAACTTGCAGTTGCATAGAGCAATAAATAATTTTCGAAACTCATAATTATGCTCATGTACATAAAATACACATTCAGCTTGTTTTTTCTTTTGAATTCGCAGACCCATGCACACTGACTACATACAGATGCAGAGACGTCAGCACTGCCCTTAAATGTGGTGTAAGTAAACAATTGAAATGAAAGAACCAGTTTAGCTTATTGGATGTTAATATGTTCTGTCCTCTGTATGCAGACTGTGTTCTACTGTCAGAAATTTGCCTGGAAGTCACTGAGTTACAACACAATCTAAAATGTTAAGGTGAGTAAACTGATGACAGTCAGAAAAAGATGCAACTGCAATAAGCAATTAATTTTTCGTTCCTTTAACAGGGAGGGGAAGAACAGGCCATGCTCTGGAGTACAATCCCTCATCAAACTGCGAATATTTTTTCCTTTTTCTATAATGATTTCGCATCCTATTGTATGATTTTGCTTTGCGGTTATACTGGCTGGACAGAGAGGAAAGGCAGACGGATTATCTGTGCTGGAAATACAAAGGAAGGCTGCGAAGATATTAAAAGCTTCACTGGAACAAGGGGTTGAATTTTTTCATATTCTAGTTGCTCTGTGTACACAAGATAAACCTTCATCCAGCTTATTAAGCGTTTAGGCTTCAAGAGATTCCATCATGTTTTTTTTGTGTTAATCTTTCATCTTTTGATTTTACTGGAATAAAATGTTCCTAATGCTATGTAACATGTTCTAAATATTTTGTACACTCTTCACTTTCCCACAGGTTGAAATCATGTTTCTGAAAACGGTTGTAGTTCCAACATTCAGGCTTTTGTACCCGAAAGTAAATATGAATTTAAGTATGATAACTTGGGTGTTTGCAGAGAGAAGTGATAGTTAAACCTAGAATGGAAACTATTTTTGTCGTTATGTTTTCTAGAGGAAGTGATCACTCTGACTGAGACTCAGTTCTGCTTTCTTGTTCTCACTGGTCTTTTTTTATATACGTTTGGTCACCACTTGAAAGAAGAACCTCAATGCACACTTGGAACAAACAAGTCAGACTCACGAGTTTTTAATTGAGGAAAATTTAGGTGAGAGAAGAAAGAGACAAGAAGGTAACAAACTGAATTTAGGTTCATTTGCAGCAAACGCGAAAAGGCACTTTTCATACATTTAGCAAACAAGGACAGACACTTCAGATGTACCAAAAAGCTGCAGACGATGTAAACGGGCTGGTTTCTCTGTACAACACCAACCAATTATTTGTCTGAGCTTCAGACAGCAAATCTGCTGTAAAATAAATAATATCTGACCTCAAGGAAATCCATCAGATAACTGGAAACACTCTAAAAATCCATGTTTTCTTGGAACAGGCATGGACCGTTTACTGTATCGAGGTATATCAGGTTTAAAAACTGCTCAAGATTTTCCCCTCATACAGTTTCCAAAGCCTTTTAAAGTTCCACGGGTTTCTTCAGCTGTAAAGAGCAAAAAGTAACACAGCACTGCCCCTCCCAAACCTGTTGCTGTACACTGATATAGGGTTTATTTTGCCTTAAAAGGTCAAAAATACGTCACATTATGCTGAATTATTTTGGCAGCAGTTGGGGTAATTGGGGCAACTGGATAATATTACCCATTTGTTCACTTTTTTGTGTAAATACTGAAACTGGGGTGCATCTATTCGATGTTATACTGTTGAGAATCTCATTATTGGTCCTAACTTTAGTATTTTTACAGTGACACAGAACCACCTAGATGTATGATATAGACCAACGACAAGGATCTTAGTCACTGGAGATTTTAGGGCAATAAGGTGTTGATTCGATATCTTTAGAGCATCTGGAACATTTAAACACTTTCCTACCATTAAGAGAAAAGAGGGGCAATCTGTGAAAATCCAGCAGTTTCATGCATTCATTGGGGCGGAGAAGATTAGATTTTGTTTAGCAAACGTCATTTAAAGTTAAAGCTGAGAGTTCAGACATTCACCACCAACGTCTGTTCCACTTTTGGTACTACTTAGCACCACCAACTGTTGAGAAGATGGGGAGTAATACATTCAGTACACCAACAGGGTGCTGCTTGGTCCTCATCTCACCTGGGGATCTTCCTACATACCTGTGCACACAACAGGACTGAGGGGAGCTCAAAAGCTGCGTCCCTGCTGCTAACACTGACCGGTCCCGCAGTATAAATAATCTGTGCATTGAGCTGCTGTGGGACAGGGCCAGTAATTGGATCAGAGAGTGATGGAGGGCTTTTGCTTTCAGAAATACTGTGATCTTTGTGCCTTTATCTTTGTCAACACATACAATGTAGTTTGGAACATCTTCGTGACATTTAAACCTAAAAAAAAAATAGTTACAAAATACAGAAATTACTCTGCGGTCCAACATAACCATAAGGTGATCAGCAGCTTCTGACTTCTCTGTAAAACGTCAGAAAGAATAATGGCATGAAGGAACTGCACACACAACTAAATACAAAACTAAGTTGTCTGATTTTCATTTGCAACATTGAGGGTTGGGGAATAGATAAAAAGGAACGTGTCTTTTTACTGTGACAAAAGCAAAACAACATGGAAGAGCATGAAAGGGCTCGCTCCCTAATCTATACTGCAGTGAGATGTTGGATAACTGTTAGCATTACCTCAATTTGAAATCCACCTTTAAAAAAAAAATTAAAAAACAAAAAATCAATTTTTAATACAAAATGAGTAAAAATTATATCCTTGCAAGAGAAATAATTGTAACCTTGCAAACAGTTTGACAAAGCCTATCTAGTTTGATGGTACGATGCAAAACAAAGTGAAGAAGAAGAGGAGGGAATGGGAAGAAGGGAACAAACACCGATGTTTATCTGCAGGAGGGTGGGGATGTGCATCAGTATTTCAGATTCTTGGGCACCTCCCATGAGAACATGTCACGACCAAAGTGACCGTAGGAGGCCGTGCGCTGGTACAGGGGCTTCTTCAGGTCAAGGTCCCTTCGAGACAAACACAAGCAAATTATGAAAAATGAAATCTGTAAGATACAGAACAGCTTGATTACGTGTTTAATATTGAGAATATAGAGCCCATTGAGCTGAAAATTGGCCAATTCTGCTCAATAGTTGATTCTTTAGTGCATGTCTGCAGCATTTAAAACCCCCTGAGGGAATAGACAGATTACTGGTATGCTGAGACATTTGCTTGACATAAACTGGAGCCATTATTTTTCTTGCTACTCACTGCGACACAAGGTCAAAGCAGGAACAAGCTGCCTTCAACTTATCAGTTTAGGTAGAGCTTTCTTCATTCAATCCAGCATGCTTTTAATTAAAATGTCCTTTCACTGTACTCACAAAATAACCACAATAATAACAATAAAGCATTCAGTGCATTAAAAAGTCCCCATGAATAATTAAAAAAGATCCTGAGTCTGATCAATCAAGCAAGCAGGATTTTGATTTGCTGGTCCTTTGATTTCCTTCGTCTTTTAGACCCGATCTTGACCTCTGCAGTTCCTGTTACATGCTGTCTTGCTCAATGGTATTGTAATGGTATTGTAGAAATAGGAAACAGCTTCACAAGCTTTGCTGTTCTTCTTTCCTGAAGCATCTTTTAATACTAGAAGCTGCTCAGAGTTGAGCTACAATAATGATAATGAAAAGGGGCAATATTTGGAGTGCCAAAGCTTAATGATTTGAGGTTTTTTTTACATTTTCTAGTAAAGCACTAAGAGCCAAAGTTTATATTTGTGGAATTTTTATCTTTTTAAATAGAATATTGCACCAAAAGATTTAAAAAAATGTGAAAAAGGAAATGACCCACAATCTTGTTTTTATAGAGATCATCAACTTCTTGCTTAAAAGCATGAAACTGAAGATTTAACTGACATATTTTGAGAGGCTAAAGCAGATTTCCCTGTTTACCTCACAATAACTCCTGGACGGAGGTCAAAGTTCTTCCTTACGATGTCCAAGAGCTCTTTCTCACTCTTTTGAGAGGTCCCGTAATGGAAGATGGAAACAGACAGAGGATGGGATACTCCAATAGCATAGGAAACCTAAAACAGCAAATATTTACAAGTTTATACATTTCTGATTAAAGTTTGGGTTTTTTTTAACTCGTAGCCATACGTGGCGTTTTCTCACTTGGACCAAGACGCGTCTGCAGAGTCCAGCTTTAACGAGAGATTTGGCCACCCAACGGGCTGCGTACGCTGCAGAGCGATCAACCTTTGTGTAGTCCTTTCCAGAAAAAGCTCCACCTCCATGGGCTCCCCATCCACCGTAGGTGTCCACAATGATCTTACGTCCGGTCAAACCAGCATCACTCTGTGGGGAGAAAAAAAAATGTACACAGCAAACTATTTTCTATTTTCTTTTTACCTGTTTTTTGACTGAAGCATTGCAGCAATTAGTCTCTTAAACTGAACTATGCACAATCCACCATGTCACTAATCTGACCCAAGGAGTGCTAGAGCCGTAAACCTGAGATCTGACCTGTGGACCTCCAATGACAAAACGTCCGCTGGGCTGCAAGTGGTAGATGGTGTCGTCGTCGAGGTACCCAGGGGGAACCACGGATTTCACCACCTGTTCCTTTAGACTGTGACGCATCTCGTCCAAGCTCACACACTCGTCATGCTGCACAGAGATCACGATAGTGTGGACACGTAATGGCACCACGGCTCCTCGGTCCTGCCTGTACTGAACGGTCACCTGGATGGGAAAAAGACCAGAACTCTTCTGACTTCTGCTGCCGACATTTGCAGAAATAACAGCTGTTCAAAACCTGGTGGTGCGTAAAATGTTCCTGTAATTTATGAAGATAAAGAAGAATTTTAAAGTGTTCTAATGGGTTCAAGGTAAATTCTATTTAGTTATAGAGCATCAATAACTTTGATTCAAATACCTAGATTAATCAATACCAAATAAATCCTTGTATTTATTTGCATTGGAAGAATCTTAAAAGTGACAATAATAACAGAGGGACAAAATCGTAGACTGCAAAACATAACCTGTTTATCATGATGTACCTAAATAACAAGAAAAAAGCTTATCCAAAAACATTCCGTAACACTGATTAGTAAGAAACTCAAAAGACACTTTTTTACCCAATAGCACATTGTTCAATAACATTTTAAACTGAAATTAGTTATGCTTGTAGGTCTTATTGTCTCACCAAAAATACCCAAATTAAACTAGTTAACAGTGATCCTGTAATTACACACAAGTTCCTAAATAAAATCCTGTTTTTAAGACAGGAGAGGGGGCAAATTAAATGTGATGAAGATAAAAATTCTTTACTTTTAAAATAAAAAGGTGATTAAGGGATTTAGCTAAACTTTTAAAATTTTGTTTGAGATCACGTCTTTATATTAAATAGACGTAAATAATGAAGCGGTATAAAAAAAATCTCAACAACCTGTGTAATCCTACCTGCAGTTTATACATGGCGGAAAGGAAAAAAAAAATCGTATGATTGCAGAAATGTGAAACAGAGCCTTACAGCTCCAAAGTAACCACTAGATGCCAGTAATAACCCTTCCAAATTGAGTCTGAAAGTCTGAACGTGATGCTTCATGGTTTAATAGTGTAATTATCGTTACCATAAACAGTGTTTCCACTAAGATTTTGCTGTTGGGGACTGTGTACCGAACTGCTTTATTTAAAGAGTTTTGGCCCATAAGAGCTTCCATACTGGGGCAAAAACCACCATGTTGGATTTCTCTTTTCCTCTCCACTGTGCTCTCAGCGTTATTGAGACATTAAATCTGACAAAATTAACTTGACTGTTGGGTTACAGGTTGCACTACATTATAAAGAGGTTTATAACAAGTATTTCAGGTTATTTGTTTTTCTTTTACAATAATTAATAAAAAGACACTGTTTATTATCAGTATGCTTCACGAATCATGAAATACTGCAGTTGGACTTTGACTGGGCAGCGTAATAAGGGCTATTTGAGAGTTTTCTTTATTTGGGCTTCAAGACTAACGTACAACACACATTTAAGATGATTGATGACTTGGACAAAAACTCTACTTATAATACCGCGAACCAAAGATAAAGGATGTTATTTGTATATAAATCAATGTAAAAATTATTTAATATTCATATTGTTTTAAGATAATAAAAACAAAGAATAAAGTCTGGATACTTAAACATTTTAAAATACTCAAATGCTTATTTTTTATTTCCATAATTTTGTAAGTTAAAAAAATAAAAAGATAACCAGCCAGTTCTGTACTCTGTGGGGTTGCGGGCTAACCCTGCTTGCCTAACCTGAGTTTTGGAGTCGGGTCGGACCCACGGTAGCGTTCCATCTCGACGCAACTCGGCCATCTTCGCGTTGAGCTTGTGAGCCAAGACGATGGTGAGGGGCATGCACTCCTCAGTCTCATCGGTGGCATAGCCAAACATGAGACCCTGTCAGAGAAGCAGACACCATTCCCAGGATGAATGAGGTCAAAACAAGCTGATGAGATTTGTCAGTCGGAACACAAACCTGATCACCAGCACCAACGTCCTCTTCTTTACGGTCGAGATAAACACCCTGAGCAATGTCAGGAGACTGCTGCTCCAAAGCCACCAGCACATTGCAGGTCTTATAGTCAAAACCTGTAAAATCAAGTGAGAAACTCTCATGAACGAAGAAACATCTCACCTCTGAGCAGCCTACAAAGAACCTGGTTGTTAAGAACTGTTGATTAAACTCATTTTTCATGAGAAAGATGGCTGCAGATGGGGACAAAATTATCTTGAGTGGTTTTAGGGAGTTGAAAACAATACTTTGACAGATAATAAGCAATTGATGTGTCTGTGATGTACATTTTTTTATGTCAACCTTCTTTCACATTTTTTATTTAAAAAAAACCCATAATTTTCCAGACTTCAATTTCTGGATTTTGTGTTAGTGATAACTTTACTGTGGACCTTTTTCAATAGTAGTCAGGTCTTGTTAAATGCAGATCCCTCAACAGTAAAACTGCTTTTGTTGATTCTGGACTAGCTTATATCCTTTATTTCTAAATTCAGAACTCTTAGAGAATCAGACCCAGTTTAAGAAACACAGATACGGTTCAACCCAAATCAAAGCTGTCTAGAGAGTAAACAGGTTGAAAAATGACTTATTTTCAGTCAGTCAGTCATTTTCTACCGCTTCTTCCATAGTGGGTCGCGGGGGAGCTGGTGCCTATCTCCAGCAGTCTATGGGCGAGAGGCAGGGTACACCCTGGACAGGTCGCCAGTCCATCGCAGGGCAACACACAAACAACCATGCACAGACTCATTCATACACCTAAGGGCGATTTAGAGAGATCAATTAACCTAACAGGCATGTCTTTGGACTGTGGGAGGAAGCCGGAGTACCCGGTGAGAACCCACGCATGCACGGGGAGAACACCGTCCGGCGCCTCAGGAGGGGGAAGCAGGGCTTCGCAAACACCGTTTACAGTGGGGGTGGGAGGCTGCCGACCTTGACTGGGGACATTATCGGGCGGTGGAAGGAGTACTTCAAGGATCTCCTCAATCCTGCCGTCACGCATTCCCTGGTGGAAGCAGAGGCTGGGGACTCGGGGTTAGACTCTTTCATCACCCAGACTGAAGTCACTGAGGTGGTTAAAAAGATCTGCGGTGGAAGGGCTTCGGGGGTGGACAAGATCCCCCGAGTACCTCAAGTCTCTGGATGTTGTGGGGCCGTCATGGTTGACATGCCTCTTCAACATTGCGTGGCGGTCGGGGACAGTGCCTCCGGACTGGCAGACTGGGGTGGTGGTCCCCCTTCATAAGAAGGGTGACCAGAGGGTGTGTTCCAACTACAGGGGGATCACACTCCTCAGCCTCCCTGGTAAGGCCTACGCCAGGGTATTGGAGAGGAGAGTCCGGCCGATAGTCGAACCTCGGCTTCAGGAGGAGCAGTGTGGTTTTTATCCCGGCCGATGAACACTGGACCAGCTCTATACCCTCTACAGGGTACTCGAGGGCTCATGGGAGCCAGCCCAATGGAATGGAATGGTATAGAATCGGGCCATCCGGTCTCTGTACAAGCAGAGCAGGAGTTTGGTCCGCATTGCCAGCACTAAGTCGGACCTGTTCCCGGTGCATGTTGGACTCCGGCAGGGCTGCCCTTTGTCACCAGTCCTGTTCATAACTTTTATTGACAGGATTTCTAGACGCAGCCAAGGGCCAGAGGGGGTCTGGTTTGGGGACCAGTGGATTTCGTCTCTTTATGCAGATGACGTGGTCCTGCTGGCCCCCTCTAGCCAAGACCTACAGCCTTCGCAGGGGCAGTTCGCCGCCGAGCTTGAAGCGGCTGGGATGAAGATCAGCTCCTCCAAGTCGGAGGCCATGGTAGTCGACCGGAAAAGGGTGGCTTGTCCTCTTTAGGTTGGAGGAGAGTTCCTGCCTCAAGTGGAGGAGTTCAAGTATCTCAGGGTCTTGTTCACGAGTGAGGGAAGAATGGAGCGTGAGATCGACAGACGGATCGGTGCGGCTGCCGCAGTAATGGGGGCGCTGTGCCGGTCCGTTGTGGTGAAGAGAGAGCTGAGCCAAAAAGCGAAGCTCTCGATTTACCGGTCGGTCTACGTTCCTACCCTCACCTATCGCCATGAACTTTGGGTCATGACCGAAAGAACGAGATCCCGGATACAAGCGGCTGAAATGAGCGTAGGGTGGCCGGGCACTCCCTTAGAGATAGGGTGAGGAGCTCGGCCATTCGGGAGGGGCTCGGAGTAGAGCCGCTGCTCCTCCACATCGAGAGGAGCCAGTTGAGGTGGCTCGGGCATCTATACCGGATGCCTCCTGGACGCCTTCCTCGGGAGGTGTTCCAGGCACGTCCCACCAGGAGGAGGCCCAGGGGACGGCCCAGGACACGCTGGAGGGACTATGTCTCTCGGCTGGCCTGGGAACGCCTTGGGCTCCCCCCGGAGGAGGTGTCTGGGCAGAGGGACGTCTGGGTGTCTCTGCTGAGTCTGCTGCCCCCGCGACCCTTGTCCCGGATAAAGCGGAAGACGACGAGAACATAAAGCATGTCAAACTAATTTATTAAACATTAGACGTCTGCCTTCAGGAAAACTAAGGAAAAAAAAAATGATAGTCAAAAACTTTTTCATACTAATTTTTATTTTTCAGACCAAGACTGCATTAGATTCCTGTTCAAATGTTGTATATTAGATGTAATGTTTTAACAGCTTACTTGCGAAAGAAAAGTATTTAACAGTAAAATTTGTGAAAAAAGTGCTGCATGAGGGACAGACCTTAGACGCCTGTAGTTCTGTCTTTCATTATGCTGCAGAAAATTTTAATTAAAAGTCTGACTGTTCAGTGCAATATCGTGCAGAACTGCGCTGAACAAGTTAATGTTGCATTTTTGGGGGTGTGCTGCAGAGCTGGTCAAGGACAGACTCATCTCAATGCATCACTCCACCACAGCCCACCTTTGTTCTGAAGGATCCTACAGTCCAAAAAGCTTCCCTCTAGAAATCTGCTTGTACATCTTGGTACACCTGCATACAGACAGGCCTTGGGGAAACAAATCAACTTAACCACTGATGGCAAAAAAAATCTGTTCAATCCAGAAAACCAGTGTTTCTGTGAGCAATTAGAGTAGAGATCTGCAGCCACAGACCGTTTAAATCTACTTACATGGATGTAAGGAGATTGTCTGGTATTTAATGTTCTACTTAGAGCATCAACAATTATTTCCAGGCATAGTTCAGATTAATATTGTAACATTGTTACCATTCATAATATCTATCTTCCTGAGAAATCCTGAGCTCAATCAAAGAGGTCCTACTTAAAAAGCTAAAACTTTTAGTTTTACAGTATCCTGCCTCCAGACAGACAAATAAACAAGCAACAGTGTGATTTTATTATTTTCTTTGGAAGACAGCAGTAAAACTATTTGTGCAGCCTTTAGCATGTTGAGCAATCAGCCTCTCATCTTAAGTTGATGAAGAAAAATCATTCATAAAAACACGTTAAACGTATCACCTATAATCTTGCACTACCACACATCACTCTGACACAGTTTAATCTTTGACTCGACAATGGATCGGTCCCATCCAAATCGCACCAAAATTAGCTTAGAAATTGTCATTTAGCATTTGTTGAGCCTATTGCCCACTTTGAGACTTCACTTCAAAGCAGCCGTCTTTGTTTATATTTGGAGAAAAGGACACCCAGTCCCTAATGTATGAAGCAGATTTAGGTCTCTTTTAAAAACAGCAGGCTGTGTAGTTCAGTGAAAGAAAGAGCTCTGCCTGTTTGGCTGGTGAGTAAATAAAAAAAATCAGTAAAACAAATCTATATATGTTCACCAGAACCAGATATTCCTGGTTTAAATTACCACATTTTACAAGCTATAATGAAATAATCTCTTTACCACAAGACTCAACTGATTTTGAAATATAAACTAAGTAATTAACAGCATGGGACTTAATCTGAACCAAACGAGCAGCTTTCTTGCTCTGGGTGTACCTTTGGAGGAGTCGTCATAGCCAATATCCTTGATTGTCTCCCTGACAACCTTCTGGTAGTCAACGCTGGCTCTGGAGGTGATCTCCCCAGCAAGCAGGATCATCCCTGTCTTAGCTACAGTCTCTGGGGACAAACAAAAAACCTTTAGTGTAAGAGATAAATCTATTTGTGTGTGTAAACAACACCCTTACTCTACATCAGTAAGATATTGAAGATGAGCAGATATAGTTATATAAAAAAAAAGGATAACAATGCTGATCAAACATTTCAGTCCTATTCAGATAGAGATGATGAGAAGCTCAAAACCACAAACGGTAAACAATATGCACTTTATGCATCGGGCCCATAAAGGACCACCTTACTGAAACCTGAAAGCTTTTACCGCTTTCATCATCTGCATCCCTGGTGAATTCAGCTACAAGGCAAACAGTCATTTCATGGAACCAGAAAACAAACAAAAGGGACCCTCAATCTATAATTAGGTCTGGGTAGGATGGGTCAATATTTTTTTTTTATGAAAATTATTTCCGAGTAATAATCCTACGAAACATCTGAAAACATCTCCCTGAATGAGAGCAGCACCAGGTTTGTTCTCAGCTGGTCTAAAAGCATGTTTGCAAAATGCGGTTCTTTAAAGAACCACCTCTAAAGATGGATTTGATCTCCAAATACGTACCGCATGCTACTTTGGCATCGGGGTCTTGTCTCAGGTGAGCATCCAACACAGCGTCGCTGATTTGGTCACAAATCTTATCTGTGGAACAACAGTGTTTTAGGAATAAAAATATGAGAAAATCTGTGGGAAACATAAAGTTCTTACTTTAATTACGTCGTCTGACAAACTATTACTGAATCAAACCATTTTAATTAAGCAGATCTTTTGAATTCTTTACATAATAAAACAGATGAGTTTGATGTAAACATGAACCTTTCTCCGGGTGATAGCATGTGCACACAAACCATCTTTGATTAAAAAACAAAACCTCAGCGATTAAAGTGTTGCAGCCATCGCAATTATCACATGTGGTCTTTTGTGACGCAGCAGTTCTTTATCAGAGTGTTTACCTTTAAATTTAGGAGGATGCACAGCTGACAGTAGCTGTGTCCTTTGTGGTTTTTGATGATTTAATGCAATTTTCTATAGTCTAGTCATACTGTACAGCAGGGAAATGTAGTTATGTGACTGATAAATATCATCTGCCAGTAGAAAAGGTCCTGCAGGGTTATTTTTATTTGATCTGTCATATTTCATAAAAGCCAACTGGGCCAAACAAAGATCAGATCCACAATCAATGAAAATAAGGTTTAATGTAAAACTTTCAGAATATACAATTTAAAGTAAATTAAAAGCAAGAGTTGGGCTTTTATATGGTTAATTATCTCCGAAAGAATTAAACCTATTCGCAGTTGACCAGTACAAGGATACAAAATGGACCCAGGGATTAGTGAGTGGATGACCTGATCCAGAGTTGTTTCTGCTACAGCCTCAATCATCTCATCTCTAGGTCCATTTAGATGTGTGTGACATTAACCAATGCATTGTTAGTGAAACTGCAAACATTGCACCAAGGTCCAGGGTTTGTATTTGGTTGTAAGTTTAAACTGACAGCATCCAAACACACCCAGATGTGTTACAGATAATTTTACCCGATATTCGTAAATAAAAAGTCTGTGTTGCAAATAAAAGGCATTGATTTTACTTATTTACACCCACAGATGGGCGGGTACTCTGTCCAGTACTTAGAAGTAGAGGTAAGCCTATTATCCTTAAGTGGTAGAGCTGGTGTATTGTAAAAGAGAGAAGCTGACAGGTGCAATGGACCCACAGCTTGCATTTACAAAATGCTTTTGTACAAAACTGTATATTTGTGAATCTTTTAACGTTGCCTCTTTTTATAAACCTTCGCTGAAACCCATTTTTGGTCAAACACAGCAGCATCTGTCAAACATTAGAGTAAAAAAGGAAATATAAATCCGCATTCAGTTCCAGAATGGAGCTACTTTACTGCTGTCAGAACTACCTCTGAAAAGCTCTAGTTTAAAATCTAAAATACTTGAAGTCAAATTTGAGCTAAATTTCTCAACCTTAAAAATAGATGCTATAAAAAGCACACGGTGACTTTTGAAATCTTTATTTAGTTACACTTATGGTTTAAAAGCTTCAACGATTTCACGTCATACGCTTCCTCCAGTCTAAAGCCTGTTTAGATGTCAGAGAATGGACTTAATCTCTGGCTGTATGGAGAACTGAGTTTAACACCGCTGCCTCTCCCCAACCTGTTGCTGTGCACTGTTGGTCAGATGGCTGAAAAAAGGGCTACTGCACTCCACAACGTTTAGAAGAAAGACAAACTACTTCTGTGGATACAGTTGGAAGCTAAAAGCAATTAACTAAAAAGCCAGCTAAAAACCTGCCTGCTTACTTTATAAAGAGGGTAAAAATTAATGTTTTTTAGTGCAATAAGGCCTTAAAAAACTACTGATAAATTTGGTGGGTATTTATTTAAATTGTTTTGCTCCGTCATGTATAAGAATCAAAATAACAATAAATAAATTAGATTAATTACAACTGTAATAATCAATATTTTATATTTTTTGAGCAATACTTAGAACAATTCGTTAATACACAGCCAGGTACCTTCAGTCCAGGTATGGTTCTGTCATAATTTATGGGCTGCACAATATATCACAAATTTATCATCATTGCAATATTAGTGTGCATGGAATTAAGTATTTTTTGTCAATAATTCATGCTTTGAATAACTATAATAATTCAGCCTGTTGGGTGCATTTTAATGACAAATTAGAACAACAAGGAAGAGTCATGTTTATCTTTGATATTGTCTTCCAAATATTACACAATATTATCGCAATCAGATGATTTAAAATAATGTTGCACTGTTATAAATTAGTATTTTAGTCTTTTTATACATATAATGAAAGGCTGTACAAATGAAAGTGTATTTTTATGAATCTGTAATTAGGGTAAAAGGATCAATGGGCCCCTAAACAATTTCAAACATTTATTGAAAAATATAAGATGTCCATAAAAATGATGAAGGTAGGCTTTAAAATTCAGACAACACATGTGCCCAAACAGGAGTCACCAATATATAAGCATTTTCACAAGATGGAGAAGAAATTTCAAACATTATTTTCTGGTTGTATAAACAAAAAAGACATATTTGCACTTTTAAACAGTACTGCAAATGTGATTTGTACATAAACGTATTACCAGTTGAGAAAGGAATTGAAAATTAGAGTTTAATTTTAACTATTAATGTTTTATTACTTATTATAATTTGTTGTTTAAATTTGTACTGAAAAAGATTAAAGATTTTAATATGAAACCGTACCGTGATAATTATCCAAGCCGTTCAATACAAAATGTGGTGATAGATACTTTTTCCCCTGTCGTGCAGCTCAAGGCAAAGTTACTGAGTCCAGGTCTGACTAGTCTATATTTTATAGATGTTGTACATCATGGGGAAATCAAACTTCATAAAAAGCCATGAAACAACATTGTATTCATGTGCTAAAAACAGACTTTATGAAGAAAACATGATTGACAGGCACCACAAGTCCTGACGTGTGCTGCATTCCTGCTACTGCACAACCTGGACACTCCAATTGGTCTAAAAATACTCTCTCCCCACCACAAAAATACGACTAATTGCTCATAAATGAAGATGCATAGTGTGTGAAACTCGCTCCTGGAAGAAGTACAATGAGAGTCGCCTTTTTTTAGCTTAGCTTTTAGCCGGATGAAGGAATAAAGCTCTCCACAAAGGCAGTTTTATCTTCCTAGTTTCCTGCTCCAACACATTTCTCTCACTTTTTTGTTTTATTTGTTAATTCTTGTTTACACTTTATTGCCAATTCAGACTTCTAATACATTTGTTGTGTTTAAAAGACAACTAGAAGTAAATAATAATCATGAGCAGACACGGTGACAACAAGCAGCCACATGACCTTGTTTGAGAAGCTAACGGGACGCTAGGCTAACAGTCTGGGTCAGTAAAATGGACGGCTCTCTGCAGACTGGCCGTAACATGTTAAAACTTACCGGGGTGACCTTCTCCGACTGACTCGGAGGTGAAGAGGAAGCAGTCTTCATCGTGAAGCGAGTCGCTGTAAAAACCGTTCAGATGGCCGTTCATTTTCAAACACGGTTAGCTAACGCGAGCTAGCAGCAGATTCCTGTTTGTAGAGCTGGGGAAGCAGACTGTAAAGCTAAAAGCAGCCTCCTCCTGGGTTTTAAACCGACACACCAACATACAGTTACGGCTGCAGCCAGCTGAGTGGACGTTAGTGGAGCAGAGAGGTGTATTTATCGGACCCCCACAGTCCGCTGCTTTCAGCCAACAGATGCAGAGCACAGCTCATGTGGTGCTGAGGGGCGTGTTCCGACTCCAGCAAAACAAATACAACCATGAGGAGAGAAGAGGCACTGGCTATGACTGGCAGGGCGACTGGTTCTGATGATTGAAAAACTGTTTAATTTGTGGATTTTCTGCTGTGAAACAAATTCAGATTTTAAAACCACAAGAGGCTTGAGATATATAAAAACAGGCTTTTCTGTAGACAGTGGCGGTTCTAGACCAAATTTACCCGGGGGGCCGTGTATTTTCATGGGCCACAGGACAAAAGAATGAAACGAAAAAAAAAACAGGGCAATATTTCATCGTTTAATATATTAAGTGAGCCACAGAGCCACTTGCGGTTCTGGAGCTGCAGGTTGCAGACCCCTGATCTAGCAGATGAAAACTGTGATTGTATCTCAATATGGCTGAACTAAAAGTGCAACTCCTTAAGTTTTAATTCATTCATTCATTCATACATGTAGTTTTAATATGTTTTAGCAAGATTTGGCCTTTGTTCAATTCGTCCTCAGGTTTACTTTAAAGTGCACTATATAAGGTTTGGGGGTTTTTCTTATCAGGGAAATATGCACTAAACCTTTTTTTAACCTTCTTTACTCTTCGGTCTACACAGAAAACATGCTCCAAGGTATGCATTACAAAATAAAGAGCAAGGTGGTACAGTGGGTTGTTAATACCTCTCCCAGTTTTGCACATCTGGAGACTGAATTCATTCTCTAGTTTTTCTGCACAAAACAGCTCAAGATCAGCTAGACTGAATATGGAGTGTTCCATTGTGGCTCTGACTGTATATTTAGGGTTGTTTTCCTCCTGGAAGGGGAACCTCCTCCCCAGTCCCTCGACTTCTGCAGCCTCTAACAGGTTTTCTCTTCAGGGTTGTCTTGTATTAGACTCTTTTTCATCTTCCCGTCCGGTGAATATTTTCCCAGTCCTTGTGAAAGAAATCTTCCTTACCATCACCGCGTTTCACCATAGGTATGCTGTGCCCAGGCTGATATGCACTGTTAGTTTTAGTTAGCACATAATTATTTGTATAAGTCAAAATATTTTATTCTGTTCTTATTTGACCAGAACACCTTCTACCAGGCATTTGCTGAGCCCCTCACGTGGCTTGTTGCGATCTGCTAACAATGCTAATTATGCCTTTCTTTCAACAATGACTTTGTTTTGGCCACTCCTTCATAAAAGCCAGATTTGTGCTTCAACAATTGAAAGTTTCTCCCACCTGACCCATGGGTCTCTGCAGCTGTTCCAGAGTTACCATTGGATTCTTGAATGCTTTTATAAATAAAACTCTCCTTTCCCAGCCTGTGAGCTTGGGGAGTGTGCATGTCTCTTTAAGTTTGATGTTTTGTACAATGCTTCTTGAGATGTTAAAATATTGTTTTGTTTCATTATTTTAACCTGCTTTAAAGTTTGCCACAACTTTATCACTGAGCTGCGTAGGGGCTTGTCTTCATGCTGCTGTTTGTTGTTCTCTTAAAAAAAACTCTTGTATAAAGGTAGTTTTCCTTCACTTCACATAGTAGCTCTAATTCAAAACAATGTTATTTTTGGTTCTGCAAACAGTATAAAAATGTTGTCAATCTTAAAATATGTTTTAACCAGTCTCTATTAAGTTCAGGTTTGACCAGTCCAAGCAAAGGCTGCAAACCAACCTCTTGATTTATTTGATAAAAAAAGGACTAAACTTGCATCAGATAAAACATTTTACTTGGAGTTTTTTTGTCTTATCCCCCATCTTTCTCTGGTTTTAGGTCAGCTTGTAAAAGTCTCCAAAATGTAATTACCTTAGGGCACACTGTAAGACGCATTTGCATGCACTCCTCCTTTAAAGAAGAAGAGGGAAAAAAACAACAAAATTTTTATCTTGTCTAAGTCAATCACTTTTAACACAATATTGATTGTGTGTGGCAGAAAGTCTATTCACAGCCCCTTTTTTTCCTCTCTGATTCATAATCCAACCATTTTATAACATGTTTGGTTTATATATGTGCAGAATTTTATGATTTTAAGCTTTATTTAGCAACTTTAGAGAAAGGGTTTGCAAATTTGTCATTTGCACAAAGCTAAATGGCTTTAACTGAGTGGAGACATTGTCCAAATAACATCACCAGATGTTGCTGCTAAAGAGGAGGTTATAGACCATCTTTGCAGTTTTTGTATTCTGGATGCATCGCTGTGCAAAGATGCACAGGATTATTACACTATCAAGAGGGAGAATCCAATAAATTGGATTACTTCTCGTTGAGTAGTTCACATTTTATTTGCACAATCAAACAACACTCTGTCCTTGATGAAAAACAATAAGTGGCTGTCAGCATCCAGCTCTGAAGAGCAGGGGCCGTGTTTACAAAGCTGCTAAGAAGAATAAGAGCATTTCTTTGGGATTACTGTTCACGTGTAAATTTAAAACTGAGGTGACACAATGCTCTGTTTGTAGATTTGGACACTGAAACTAAACAGACCAAGTCGTACAGTGCTAAAATCATCATGTTTTGCACACTAGAATGAATAAGTTAAGTGTACATTACTCAGACTCACACAGACACGTCCTGTCTTAGCTGTGAACTATGATACCATCAATGCTGGTTCAGAGTCCTTATTTTGATACAAGACTGTAACCATGGATCCATATTGCTTTTAGTGAGAGCTGGTCCTATCGCTCACCAGTTTTCTCAGACTTTGGTTTCACATTCAGCTTGGTTACATGATGCCTTCTGAGCTAACACTTGGAGAGTCTGCTCACATTTTTTACTCAAAGATATACATACAGCACAGAGTTGTATGAGATGATGATAGATTCACTAACAGGAAACTGCAACGTGGAATGTTTGCAAACTACATTAGAGTCGATGAATGTGCAATTTCTCTCAGATTGCGTCAGATCAGACAATGATTGAGTGGATGTTTTCCTATTTTACCTCTTTATAGCCTTTCTCGTGTCTGTTTCAACTTGCTTCCCAATCTGTTTCACCCCTGTAGGGCTAACCTGAGCTGGACTGTGTTCACCTAAGATGGCTACAATCAGGGCCTCTGGCACGGTCACCCCACTGCCCGGGGACACTGGGCTGCGAGGGCTGAGGGGACTGATGGTGGGAGACGGCACAGTGTCAGGGGAGACCAGACGTTCCTTCTTAGCAGCAGAGCACGGTGAGCGGCTTCGTGATTGGCTCTCTTTGGAGCGAGGGCACAGGCTGAGGCCCTGCAGGGTCGGGAGGGGGTTGGAAGAGAGCGCAGGGACGGCTGGGCTGCGACTACGGCGGTGACGATGATGCCGTTTACCAGTTTTTGGGCTCGGACTGCGGGAGTTTGGAACCAGCAGAACCATGGTGCTATCATCTTCTGAGCTGATGTTGGAACTGTCGGAGCGGCACACAGTGGGGCTGTGAACAGGCATCCTGATCTGTTGAGGGTGGGGAATTGAGGAGAAGGTTACTGTTAAAAGAAGGAATAGAGTGCCTTGTAAAGGTATTAATGTCCTTGAAAATTTTCATAATTTGTTACAACCACAAATCTATGGGAAGGTTTTTGGAATTTATGTCATAAATTCAAAAAGCAGTGCTTAATTGTGAACTGAAAGGAAAATGATGCATGCTTTTTAAGGAAAACAATAAATGCTTTTTAACATTTTACCAAATATCGACAGTTATGTGTGGTGTTCAGCAACCTCAGAAACCACTATTAGCTACAATCACAAGTTTTTATGAGGTATTTCCAAGCTTTACTCATTTACTCATCACACACAAAAAGATTTGTCATTTCTTTTTTGCAAAATAGCTCAAGCTTTGTAATTTTTGTAGGATACTGTTTGTGAAAACAAACCAAAAACGTCTTAAATGTTCTTTGTTCATCTTCTACCTGCTGTATTTATATATGATTTCTATATCTTTTCTCTTTATCTTTTTAACTCTCTCCATGTTTCTTATTTATCCATCTTTTTATCTCTTTATCTGTATATCTGTACATATGTACCAGGAGTAGCAGAGTACAGTAGTACAGTAGCGGAACTGCTGCCATCGAAGCAAAATTCTGCGCTTTTAAAAACCACAGATATCCTTGCCTGCTTTCCAGGTTTTAGCAGCATGTTTTTCTGTGCACTCTCTGTGTTCACTGCGTGAGAGTGCACGAATTCTCTCTACTAACTGATGATATTTACCCCTCATCTTGGAAATAAAATATTAAATGTTTCCACGTAGCCTCTGCAATGCACTCACGTACCACTAATTATATTTGTACCAAAAGGGTAACAGGAGGTTATGTATTACTAATTAAAAGTTTTTAAACACCGATGAACTTAAAAATGTGAAGCATAAATAAACTGCCTCAGCTAAGTAATTTTGCATGAGAAGGGATTCTTTTATAGTAATTTAAAGTTGGCTTGCAAACTGCATTTATAGTAACAATATTTTCACATACCTTTATTTAAATGTCATGAATTTATAATAATAAATGCAAATACACGTAATAATATTATATAATTTGCTTTGTTACCTGAACTGGTGAAGACAAACCGACGATACTGTTCATGATATTACTGAAGTAACCCAGGATGTATTTACAGTCATCTCTGGGCAAATCCTCTTCGGAGAATGTCACCTTTAAAAATGACAACAGTCAGCTCTGAATTAACTTTGACTTTCATCTTAAATGATCTTTATGAGCTCCAGTCCTGAACAAACCTGTGTAGCATGTTCTCCTTTGGCCCAGACATACGCCTGATAATCCTTGTGATGCCTGAACCCCACCTGTTCAGTGAGAAATGTCTTGGCAATGCTGGGAGGAAAGTGTCAGAATTGGATTTGAGTATTACTTTATGACCTACTTTGTATATTGCCACCCAGTCCCACGAGCTGCGTTGATATGTTGACGCAACAGTGAACCTGACTGTGGCGTCTGATGCTTTGCACCACTCCTTATTTACCTGCAGCTCCACCAGAGGAAGGTCCACCCTGAATGGGAACTATAAGACGGAGGTTAAAATAAATAAACTATAACAGGAAAAAAACGTTGTTCTAAAGGAAAAAAAAGAGAGATGGCCTCACATGGAGTGAGAACAAAGAGGAAACAGGTTTGTGGTCACTGATGGTGAAGCCCATGTGACTTTGATACTTATGCTGTATCACTTTAGTGGCTCCACCCAACCATGAGGTCAGACCCCGCTGCAATGATGCATTGTGAGTAGGAACAGGGGAACCGGTGCGACGAAGGCGCCACAGGATGCGATCTGTCCAGGCAGGTTTTCTCTTCTTAGCACTGAAGAATTCAGAGCAGAGAGTGAGCCATCATTTAAAAGGCAGATATCATATTCTAAAGTGAAAACAATTAGTATTGTACATAAATCCCAATCAGCCTTTCTATTGGGTTTCAAAGCGGATAGGTAATTTTAAAACACTCTTTTCTGAAGTAGAAAGAGCTACTGAAACAGGAAGAACCCCGATATATGTAGGGAAATTGTTTTCCTAACAACAAAAAACCCTTTTAATGGGAATATGTTGTATGGATGTGTAGCGACTTATTGGTGACCACTTTTGTGACAAAGACCTTCTATGCAGGAAACATGGGTGAGTTCTGTCGAAATAAACACAAGTAGGAAGGACAGATGTCTAATCACCCACCAAAACCTTTCTGGATTGGAAACACTTTTTTTGCAACAATTATGAAACAATTTAAATATCACATTTAAGAGAAGCAACAACCCAAAGGAGAGGGATGAGGACACAACATTGTTAATGCCAGATCAAGTTAGACAGATGAGCAGGCAACCCACCAAGGTGATCACAACTGTTGTTTATATGCATAAAGTTTATCAGATAATTAGATAATTTACTGATAATTAGATGGAGCCACATATTTTTTTTCTGTTTCTTAGCTAAATAAACGAGAGAACTTTACACCCCATATGCCTTCTGACTATTTTAACTTACCCGCCAGCCACTAGATGTGTAGAATTAGCTTGAATAGATCTTCTAAGGTGGTTTAATAAAGGGTGTCCTTGGAAAAAAATATTTTGAGAGCTACATTGCCGTTGTGAAGTAAACTATGTACTGATTATGTGTAGAGAAGTGAGACTTGCACAATCACCAAATGGCTCCCCAATATAAAGTATTCTGGGAATGTTTAGAGAAATGGAACCGCTGACGTCTGTTGGCACCAGAGTAACAATGTTGGTCAGAATTGGAGGATAAATTGCAACATCTACTTGAACGATGCCACAATTTAAGTGTTGAAAATAACAGGTTACGTCAAATGAGAAGTGTTTCCTTCCTCTGCTGAATTACAGGCAGGCTGGGCATAGCTCTTTTAAATACTTCTGTAGGTTGCCAGTTTGTTAAGTCTCCAAGCTACCGCTCTCAGACATTTCTTCTGACTTCTTCCTCCTCACTGAATAAATTTGCTTATATATCATCACATCATAAACTTAAAAGCAAGCAGGAGGCTTTGCTATCTCTGCTTTTGTCATGGATGGATATTGTGTTTTACACTGATGCCGAAGATATAACATCATCAGTCTTTGGCAACTTTTGACCGTGAGGTCGCTTATTTACTTTCCTGCTTTTTAATTTTGTTTTTATATATTTATATACTATATAAAAATTATGAAATACAAGCCCAAACACAACTGAAAAGGAAGAAATTTAGAAATGATAATATGTACCATTTTAAAAACTGTTAACAAGGGTTAGTTTGAGATGAAGATACACTATAACAGCAGACCTGGTGTCGTATGTGTGAGTCCCCACATCAAACTTATACGTAGGTGGAAACTTAAGTGGTCCCTCCATGAAGCCCTCCAGGATAGCCTCTGTGTTTTTAGCCATATTGAGCTGGAGATAAAATAAAAAAAGAAAGAACATCTGGATGAGTGAATTTCCTTTATTTAGAGCTATAGCTCCCTCTGCTGGCTGCAATCAACCAACAAACCGTCCAGAAGAATCCATGCTTCTGTTTTTAAATGATGAAGGTACCTCACCTGATCCCGCTCCCACAGAAGAGGCAGCTTGCTGCTTTCAATGGCACATTTCACCACATGGATGTCATAGTCTTCAATACGGAAATTTAGGTCCCCAAACCAAAACACGACGCTGCAAACACAAAAGAGAGGGTTGCCATGTAGGTGTTGGTGGGAAATGCTAAAACACCTTTACATGGTAGATCATAGTATAGTTTATATTTATATATTTATTTCTATTATATTTATATATTTACTTCTTGCTATATTTTGTCTTTTTATTGTTAGATTTAGCTTTGTATGTTATATTTAGTTTCCTTTTTACTTAAGTGTTAGACATCTTAATCGGGACCTGATTCTGAATTTCGTACCTTTACATGTAAATGTGAGCTGGTATGACAATAAAAGTCCTTGAATCCTTGAATAATTATGTATCTTATATTATAATTATGAAAGTCAATGCCAATTTGAAAACCATAAAAATCCGTAACCCTGGCACATTAGGCCCACTAATCTTAAAAATAAGCACTTTAAGTTGTGCAGGATTCCTGGTATCTTAGAAAGGAAGTTGCCTTTTATGTTTTTATTTGCTCAGTTTTTTACCCTTTATTTTACCACAAAGTCCCTTAAGAATAAAATCTCTTTTCTGAGAGAGAAATGCCAAAAGGCACACCATTGTACAGTATACAAAACAGAATAAATAAAAATGTTGCATACAATTAAAACGTCTTAAAGGTCATTTAAGTACAAAACCAGAGAAAAACTCACAAGAATAGAGCATACAATTAGGACATCATAAAATAATTTAACAGATGTTTTAGAATAGCGATAACACTCTCCATTCAAGGGGTTTGTAAGTACAGTTTTAAATTCATTCAAATATTAATTATGTGTTGTTTTTAGACTGTTATGTTTCACATCCTAAAATTATGGCTAAAAGGCAATTTATCAACTATTGATGGGTAAACTGCAGACGAGGAAAATGTAAGTAAGTTCCCTGAGTGTTACTACAGTATGTACTTGGTTAAATGTGTGTACTGCTCTGGGCAATCAGGCAGGGCCCCGTCATTTCTTTTTTAGGATTCATTACTTATGTTTCCATTATGCCACCCCGAACCTTTACTCCCCAGAGTTTAATTACCCCAAGGGGGGTGAGAGGGGAAAAAACATGCCCTTGTAAACAAATAATTTTTAGAAATAACACTATTACCAAAGAATTAATGGTACCTTCACTCTATAAAAACAGTCTTTTCTATAAAAGTCAGTCCAGACTCCTTTTAAAGGTGTTACTGAGTAGTTTTAAATGCTTTTCATGGGAGTAGACGTTTGTGTTCACTGTATTTGTAGCAAAAGAGAAAAACTGATCAGGATTAGAAACCTGTGTTCTACCTCCATAACTTATAATTTTTCATAGCAATTACACTCTGAAACAAAGTTAAAATCCCTCCAAATTCAAAGGAAACATCTACCATCAACATACAGCATGTTTACCAAATTAAGCCAGACATTTTCAGAAAGAGGAATACATACAGCAGCCACCTCATTTCTTTCAATATTAAAATCTTATAATGAGATACAATACTAGAGGGGTTTCTGGTTGTTTTTCACAGTGTTTTGTAAAAAAAAAGCCTAAAAACATTAAAACATAAAGAGATTAAAAGCCTAGAATGTTAAGAATTACCACCCCTGTCTCTATGGACGGCCAAAAGCACAAATCTGTGATTTAAAATCTGTTATAGTTGAAGTTAACAGGACATATGAGCTGTAAAAAATAATGTGAAATACTTAGCTACCCCAAAGTATTAGCATACTTTAGCAAATGTAGCTGAGATCACTTAAATTGGTATTTTTCCTGCCACTGACTTGGTTTTTAATCCTCTCCTTCTATCCCGGATCATCCATACCAAAAGCAACTTAGATATAAGGGTTTGGGATCTTTCCTCGTTGGAACACCCACTTGGGTCCAAGTTGAAAAATTGGAGGTAGTCTTACATACTTACAGCATAATGCTACCACCACCATGCTTACCAGTTGAAAGTCTCACTTTGACTCCTCCACACATCTTCTGCTTTACATTGTAGCCAAAAAGCTGAATCTTTGTCTTGTCTGACTATAAAACATTTCTCCAGATGGCATTTGGCCTGTTCATAAATCCTGTTGAAAATGTGTGGACTGCATTTAAAAGCTTATTTCTTGAAAGGAAACTAACCAAATTAAACGAACTATACCAATTCTCCCTTGAAGAGAGGTTAAATATTTGTTAAATAGATATATTTAAGTCTAGGTGCATAATTTTAGTCTATATAAATTACTAAGAATCCACAATAAATTAAAACTTCTGGACCCAAAACAGTAATATTTTAGTCTCAATGAGCCTGCAAACTTCATCTTTGCATCTAGCATGACATATCATAGGCAAAATCACCCACTCATGGTCCAGTACACCAGTGGCAGTCCCCCCTTCAAACTGCTGCTGCTGAAGGATGCTTTCAAAGTCTTCCATCCGCTGCTCCAAGTTCCTCATATGAGCTGGCAGGTGACAGTTGAGAAAGCATACCGGGTGGCCGAACAACGTCATTCTTGCACTCACGCCACCTTTATTTCCCTTAAACAGGACAAGAAAGTATATTTCAACAAATGCATAACTCAAAGCAATGAAGGACAATCAGAGTACACCTGCCAGACCTGCGCTTGGGGACAAAGTGTTTTCTTTTTTCCTGACATTAAGCCACAGCATCAGAGAGTCAGACAGCCTGCTGCTGCACTGACCTCAAAGAGAAGGTGAATGCACCAGCAGTAGCAGCCAGCGGGGGATGCTGACATCAACATGCATGGGAAGGTCACACACTGACATATGCACCCACGCATGGATGCAGCTGCCAACAGGAGGAAGCACAGGCCCTACCTCTGTGTGCAACATTCCTGTAATCCAACTCTGACAATAACCCCAAATAAATTTGTGCAGGGTCACCTCAGTGTTCTTACCCAGTATCCCCCGAGTCCTGTCCGTGTACTCTGGGTCTGCACACCTCTGAGGAATGGAAGATGGCAGAATTTAGAAAAAACAAGCAGAAGCACTCCTTGCATCCGCTGGGACGCCACCTGAACAGATGAAAACGATGGCAAAATATTCAGTTAATCAAAATTTTACAATTAGAAAAGGAAGGATATGAAGAATGATAACTTACTAAAACATATCCAAAAGGACTCAGCGTGTCCATGCAAAGCTCAATCCACTGGTCTGAAAAAAGAACATCTTTCAGCCTCTTGTTTATCATTGAGTTAACCTCCTGGAGTCTGGATAATGACAGAAGCAAGAAAATGTTACAAACAACCAAAACCAAACTTTAATAAAAAAAGGACAGCGACTGTAAGGGGAGAGAACCACAGATGACTGAGTGGGCAACCACTGCTGTTGCTCCGGTGCTGCCAAGTCATCCAGAAATACTCGCTTACCCGATGATAAACATGTCAATGCTCCCATCTGAAACATTTGGTCCAAACAGAGATGTGATGTCATCCGGTGGGACAGCTGATCCCACGTTCCATGTGACGATGTACACCCTGACAAACAGATAAGAGCAGTGGAAATGCTGCATTAGATTGGAGTTCTGTGTTCTTTGTGTAGGTTACAGTAAAATGGGATATGATCTGCAATGTCATCCTCAGAGGAAAAGCTTCCATCAGGGTTTCTTCATATGAAAAAAAGCATAAATAAGCACCTCAGCAAACCTCATTGATGACTAAGTATTAAAAGTGTATGTGTGTGTACAAGTATCCACATAGCTGAGTACTAGCAGAGTCAGAAAAAAGGGATGGAGCTGAATATTATATGAAATTGAACAGATGGGTGGCTGAATAACCTCCTCCTTAAATGTCAAATTCAGCACAAATAATTCTAAAGGTTTTTACAAATGGTATTTCAATTGTTTTATCATTGAAACAGTGAAGAAATTATTAAAATCCCCATCAATAAAAACAAAAGTGGAATCATTTTTATTTCCTTCAGAAAAAGAACGACAGCCGATCCTGAGATATGAGCAACTTTTAGTTAGCTTGAAAACTAAAATGCAGAAAATTGCTAAAGTAATCCCACCCTTTGTTTTAAAATGTTGTCAAGTGACAACCACTAACTTCAATGTATTGTATTGAGATTTCATTTGAGAGTCTAACACAAAGTAGTGCATAAATGTGAATTGGTAGGGAAAAAAAGGGTTTTCAAAATCTTTAGCAAATAAAAACCTGAAAAGTGTGTCATGAATTTTTATTAAGCCCCCTTTACTATTATACCCCTAAATAAAATCCAGCACAAGTCACAAAATGCATTCAGAAGTCACCTAATTAGCAAATAGAGTCTAGCTGTGTGTAATTTAATCTCAGTATAAATCTAGCTGTTCAGTGAAGGCCTCAGAGGTTTGTTAGAAAACATGAGAGAACACACAGGATAATGAAGACCAAGGACACAGCAGAAAAATCAGGGTCCGGAACATTCTGGAGAATTTTAAAACAGGGTTGGGTTATAAAACAAGATCCCAAGCTGTAACTTACAGACCTTTTTCAGCCCATCTGAAAATAGAAAAAGTACTATATAACTGGTATTACCAAGACATGGCTGTCCACCTAAAATATGTTTTACACTTAAATAAATTTTGCCTTGACCCAAAAGACCTACATGACTCTTTAAAAAAAGGATAGCTTATGACATTTTACAAGTACCTAATGTACAAACTTTTATTTTTTGTTTTATGATGAAATAAATACCATTTTATTTGTATTTTAGGTTTTAGAACAAAGAAACTTCACAAAATGAAAATTAATACGCGTTTTATAATTATGAAACTAGGGGAAAAGCTGGGTGAGGCCTAATGACCAAAAAAATGACTACCATCAGTCTGTTGTGGAAATTATAAGCCAATTTTGCATGAAAATATACAAGAAAATGCTCTTTCTTTATCTTGTATTTAAAAACAAAAAAATCTCTATATAATGTAAGTTATTTAAACCCCCGACCTAAACTAACAAGGGCTGGCAAAGGGAGCATAAATAAGATAACCTGCTGAGTCACCCTTGTAGCTCTGGAGGAGCTGCAGAGATCCACAGCACAATTGGGGGAATCTATCGATAGGACAATAATTAGATGTGCGTGCACTCAGCAAATCTGGCCTTTATGGAAGAGTGGCAAGAAGAAAGACAATGTTGAAAGAAAGCCGTAAGAGGTCCCATTTGCAGTTCGCCACAAGTCAAGTAGAAGACAGAGTAAACATGTGAAAGCAGGTGCTCTAATGAGATGAGTCCAAAATTAAACGTTTTAGCCAACATGGCAAAGAAACACTATGTGTGGCAACACAGCCACCCCCAAAGTGACACACAGTAGTGGCCGCATCATGCTCTGAGAATGCTTTTCTTCAGCAGGGAATAGAAAACTGGTCAGAGATGACAGGAAGCTGGATGGGGCTAAATACAGGGCAATCCTGGATGAAAACCTGTTAGTGGCTGCAGGCAACTGGAGGCTGGGGTGGAGGTTTACCTTCCAGCAGGACAACAACCCTGAACATACAGCCAGACCTATAGGTCCACTTCATTTGTTTATGAGCAACAATTTCGGTGTGACATTGTCAGGTTCCTACGGCTCTCAGAGAAATTTGCTGCTGTGATTCATGTGACACGGAGGGCCACATTTCAGTTTTCTGCCAGCCGCTCTCTGCAGGACTGTACCTGCTGCAACCATCAGGAAGAACAGCGGAAATGACTCAACCTAAAAAGTATAAAAATCTCCACAACATGGTTTAGTTTGTCTCACCTGAAGTCATTATTCTCTCCTCCTGGCCTCTCAGACTGAGTCTGGCTCTTTGTCGAGGTCCCAGGTAAGGGGGTCTTCTGGGGTTGAGGGTTCAGACTGGGTTTGGGACTGAGGCTGGGGATCAGGTTAGGACTAAGAGTTGTTTTTAGGTAAGGCTGAGGGCTCTGGGGGTAGTTCAGAGGGAACGAGGGCTCTGACGAGGAATGCGGCAAGACGCTGGCACTCTGAGGACCCGGAATGCAAACAGGGATCAAATCTATATCCTTAGAGGACTCCAGTGGGATTTTGCTTGTCTTTGAAGCCGTTTTTGTTCCAAGAGCAGTCGGTCTGGGTCGACTTATGCCTGCCAGTTGTCGTGGAGTGGGCCTATCCTCCACTGATTGCATCCGGGCTTTCCCTTTTGTAGGCACCTGCGTGGGACCCAATCCTGACTGTTTTTTGAGCACCTCCGGTGGAGTGAATAAATGTGGCTCCGGGACTGCAGGCTGTAAAGGTAAAGCTGGACTTGCTCTGATCACTGCACAAGGTCCAGGCAACATGTTAGGACCACAAGGGTCTGTGCTGAGCTGTTTCTGCGGCAGGTGATCCATCAGCCTGCAAAGGGATGCAACATTCAAAATTCATAAAAGAGAACATCAGTCTTTAAGTCCCAACTGTTTAGTGCCTTGGAAAATTATTATAGTGGAATAAATGTTTTTTATAAATTTGTCTGGTTACAACCACAGACCTCATTGTATTTTATTGTGATTTTATATAAAAGACCAAAACTAAAGCATCATCATCAAGTGGAAATGGAACTTAATTGATGCATGGTTTCAAAATGATTTTACAAAACTAAACCAGTGTGTTGTGCAGATGTATTCACTCCCCTTGGGTCAATAGAACCAACATTTGAGATATATCTCTAGCAGCATTATCCATCATAATTTATTCTTTGCAAAATACCTCAACCTCAATCAGACTGGATGAAGACCATTTGAAAATATTTTTCAAGCCGTGGAGCAGATTCTCAACTCATAAATACACTTTAATAGGCGGCATCCTATTGTAGGTCTGTCTTTTTATTTGGGGCCTAGATCACGAACCTCAACCCAATTCAGAAGTAATTTGCAGCCTCTAACACATTTTTTTCCATGACTGTTCTTTATTCAGCTCCATCCATCTTTCTTTAATCTCTGACCAGCTTTAATGTAACTGCTGATGAAAAGCATTCCCACATCATGATACGGCCACCACCTTAATGCATCATGGTGATAGTTTGTTCAGGACGGCGCGCAGTGTTCCTTTTCTACAACATAAAGTGTTTTGCTTGCTGGCCAAAAACTTTAATTTTTGTCTCATATGACCAGAGCACCTTCTGCAAACTGCATTTTATTGCTTATTTTTTTCAGTTGACAGATTCCCCCACCTGAGCAGTCAATCTCTGCCGCTCCTCCAGAGCTACTATGGGCCTATAGACTGCTTCCCTAATCAATGCTCTCTTTTTTTTTGCAGTTGTGAGGTGCACTTTCGATTTTCAGATGATAGACTGATAAGAGCTACACGAGAAGCTTGGGATATTGTTTTATTCCTAACCCTGCTTTAAATGTCTCCAAAACGTTATCCCTGACCTGTCTACTGTGCTCCTTGGTCTCATGATGCTGTTTGTTCACTAACGTTCTCTGATGAAACCTCTGAGGCCTTCACAGAGCAGCTGGATTTATATGACATTAAATTACACACAGGAGGACAATTGGTTGGATGGTTACTATTTAAGGGTGTCAGAATAAAGGAGAGTTAAGTAGCCAATGCATGTTTAAAATACATGGCAAGTTGTGACTGTAACGTGGCAAAATGTGATTTTGAAGAGTTTAAGCGATTTGAAGAGTTTTGCAAGGAACATGCTTGTTTGGAAGAGAAATTAGATCATTTTATATTTTCATATCAGACCCACTGGTCATATAAGTGCATAACTGTACTGGGAAACTTAATTTAAGGCTTTCGGATTACGGTTAAATTTCCTGCCGATGTTCATTAACCCCTGACCCTGTTATAGATGGAGCGCATTATATTTCCGATTGCATAAATGCAAGGTGCATTTGTACAAATCCAGGATGCATGAGATGGGACAAACAGCTGTGCTGCTGATAATAGTGCACATCAAAGGATGCCAGACAGGCTGCTGCAGGTCACAAGGAAGAGGATGGATTACATTAAAAGGAGGGCAGCAAACCTACCTCCATTTTACTGTCTGTGTGCCCAACACAGAAATCATACACCTCAGCTTTAATTATTTAGGATATGCAAACGTGTCTCTCTGTCAGAAAAACTCAGCTCTAACATTGCAGAATAAGTTAATGGTGATCAGACACGTCCGAATTTACTTTCAAAGTCAAAACTTTCACAGCCTATTAGGTGGGCCTTATTTAATAATGCAACCCATGAGTCTGCAAGTCTGAAAGGCAGCTTTATGTATAAAGATAATGGAAACAAAAGAAAAAATAAACTGTAACAGTAAACCGTGAGCAAAAAATCAAGTCTTACCTCTCGTGTGTTTTTTTAAGTCCAAGGTGAACCGCAAGGGTGATATCATAGAAAAACTGAACAGAATAACATTAGTCTCCCTTTTCTCCCATAACACACACCGATCACAACTACCAGACTGTCACCAACAGCCAGGATCGATTTATGGACCGGAGGCAGCCCGCAGCAGGTCGGACCCGTCGGTTCCGTGGACAGCTGACGTCTCTTCACGGTGCAGTCAGGACAGAGAGCCGTCACGCGTCGTGCGTCCGGACCTTTGCATGTTATTATTTGTGTTACACTAAAAACCACTGAGTACAGACTGCATCATCCCGATCCTTCATGCTGTCTGAGTGCAGCGCAGTCGAAGCAGCATCCTGGCTGTTCCTCCACCTCACCGACCCGGTTGCACCTCTTCATCCTCCCTCCCACCCTCCTTCCCTGCCTGGCTGTTGGGGGCGGTCAGAACAGAGCGGAGACATTTAAAGCTGCCAAACTAAAGCCGGGCAAAAATAACCGCGCATCTGTCCCGCGGGTGACGCATTTAACCCGATAACTGTGCGTCACTGATTGGCAGCATTGGTCAACGTATCAATACGCTATGATCAACCTCACTTTTGGGAAAACTGGCAACTGTACTTAGTTCCTCAGCTTGTTACCAGTCATATTTACTGGAAAACAATGGTCCGCAGACTGTTTGGAAACATTTTCTGAAATATGATGCAGTTGTTTGCCAACAGTCATTGCTGATATCTTTTCGTCCTGGCATTGTGTTCTCACTAAACTGCTAAAACTTGCTGTTATTGTTACATGCCTAATTAAATTCACTTTAATGTTTAAATTTGTGAAGAAACATACAGGGGTTGGACAATGAAACTGAGACACCTGGTTTTAGACCACAATTATTTATTAGTATGGTGTAGGGCCTCCTTTTGCGGCCAATACAGCTTCAATTCATCTTGGGAATGACATATACAAGTCCTGGACAGTGGTCGGGGTTTTAACCATTCTTCTTGCAGGATAGTGGCCAGGTTACTACGTGATAGGGTGGAGGAAAACGTTTCCTGACTCGCTCCTCCAAAACCCCCAAAGTGGCTCAATAATATTTAATCTGGTGACTCTGCAGGCCATGGGGGTTTTTTTTAAAACTTCACTTTCATGTTCATCAAACAATCTTTCACCCAGTCTTGCTGTGTTTTTGGTGCATTGTCATCCTGATACACGGCACCCGCCTTCAGGATAAATGTTGTAACCATGGATGCACATGGTCCTCAAGAAAGGTTCGGTAGTCCTTGGCAGTGATGCGGCCCATCTAGCACAAGTATTGGGCCAAGGGAATGCCATGATATGGCAGCCCAAACCATCACTGATCCCCCCCATGCTTTTACTCTGGGCATGCAACAGTCTGGGGGGTACGCTTCTTTGGGGCTTCTCCACACCGTAACTCTCCCGGATGTGGGAAAACAGTAAGGTGGACTCATCAGAGAACAATACATGTTTTTTCATTGTCCACAGCCCAAGATTTGCGCTCCCTTGCACCATTGAAACCGATGTTTGGCATTGGCATGAGTGACCGAAGGTTTGGCTATAGCAGCCCGGCTGTGTATATTGACCCTGTGGAGCTCCCGACGGACAGTTCTGGGGGAAACAGGAGAGTTGAGGTGGCACATTTAATTCTGGGCCGTGATTTGGCAGCCGTGGTTTTTTTTAATGTTTTTTGGATACAACCCGGGGTTAGCAACCCGAACATCCCTTTCAGACAGCTTCCTCTTGCGTCCACAGTTATCCTGTTGGATGTGGTTTCTTGTGGTATGCTGACATTACCCTGGATACCGTGGCTCTTGATACATCACAAAGACTTGCTGTCTTGGTCACAGATGCGCCAGCAGACGTGCACCAACAATTTGTCCCTCTTTTGAACTCTGGTATGTCACCCATAATGTTGTGTGCATTTCAATATTTTGAGCAAAACTGTGCTCTTACCCTACTAATTGAACCTTCATACTCTGCTCTTACTGGTGCAATCAATGAAGACTGGCAACCAGGCTGGTCCAATTTACCCATGAAACCTCCCACACTAAAATGACAGGTGTTTCAGTTTCATTGTCCAACCCCTGCATATTCACTGCATATTGGCATCATGTCCAAACTACAAAGGCAACAAAACAATGTTTTTTATTTATTTATTTTTTTTACCTCAGCTACTTCCTTTCTTGGTGATAAAAAGTTAATTATTGCATTTTATCAATAGCCACTTCCATATCCTGAGAATGCTTAAGGTTATTTTTCACAAACAGGTTTTACATTTGGGTAAAGAATGACACAGGGTGTTTGAGTTTTTCTTACTTATGTTTTAAGTCCTTGAATGCAAAATATTTTTATGTCCAGATTCCCACAGTGCAAAGTCATAACTATGTCATTGTCATGACATAGTTATAGCATGGACAGCAATAAAAACCTCTTGTAGTTCCAATTTGTGGGGTGACATTATGAAAAACTTTAATTATAAGTTGAACTACAAGAATGTGCAAACATTTGTGATGTTTAATAACTATTCTTTATTCTTTATAACTTTTTAAAAAAGTATTTAAACGAAGAACAAAGGGAGCAGAGGCAATGCTTTCATTTACGAGTTAAATTATTTATTAACGGGGGAAGCAATTTTTGATTAAGACTTCCTTAATTAAAATGTATTTAAATTTTGTTTTATTTTTAAAATAAAAACATCCATACATGACACCTAAAGGAGGCTTTTTAAGCTTGCATACCTCCCCCCTTTTTCTCCAAATATAACGATGGGCATTATGGTGAAATGCCTAATTTTTAAAATGGCTGGACATGTGTTTCTTGTTCATAATTACATATAATAACTGAACAGATGCATGTGTGGAAATTGTACCCAAGGATGAACAAGACTTATGGAGGTGCGGGATTCTTTTGCTGATATCTTGGCTGATTCTTTAGATTTTCCCACGATGTCACAAGAAGAAACACAGCATTTGAGGTGTCACCTTAAAAATCCTTCCAACTGTTGAATTTGAAGATCTGGCATTCAGCAAAAATAAATGATTTCCATAACCTTATTTAATGTAAGACAGTGACAAAAATGAGTATGTTCCTTTTATACAGTTTATGTAAATGTTTGGTTTCAGCTGTAAAAGGAACTGTAGAAAACTCATATTTGTTGGAGGTTTTAACATCTTAAACACGTTTTAATCGTCACCCTGAACAGATTCTATGATGCTGGAAGCCCAAAGATGGGGACAGTAGATTTGATAATAGGGACTGTGTTTTATTTCAATACCATATTAATAGTGGGAAAGTAGTTGAAGAACATAACAATTCAAGACATTTTGGGTAAAAAGCACAATATATCAATATGTGTTAAATCTATATAAAGAAAAAGGATTTGGTAAGTATTTTAAACTGTATGCACAAGACTTTTTACTAACTAACAATTGGACAATAGAGTCTACACATTTCATAACAAAGTTCATAATCAAATATATAATTTGGATCATTTATGCAGGAAAAAAAACACTTTCGATAATGAAACGGGTATTTATTTAACTGACTCACAGACTGCATCAGGTCCTGAACATCATCATCATCACAGAGGTCATGCTCATAGTCACAGTGGAAATAATGCAGATGTGTAATCTCAGAGGAATGAACTGTTCCTAAGCATCAGCTGTCTTCTTAAATAACACAGACAGCAAACTAATACCACCCATTAGTCTCTGTGCATCCCAGTGAAATGGTTCCAATCGAACAGTAAATATTTATCTGAAAAGAATCCCAAAGTCATCCTTTTCACCTCAGGTTCTGGCGGCGCATTCATCTGTGAAGGTCACAGTGACTCCCGGACTTTCAGAGATTCATGGGCGCTGCTTGGTTTTGACAAGGCCCTTCTCCACCAGACAGCGGTAAAATTCCTGGATGTATGTATACACACACTTCCAGTCGGGCTCCTTCATTCGGACCAAGTCGTCAGCATCCAGCAGAGGGGGACAGCCTGCCAGTCTCCTGAGGACCAGATATCAGAACATATAACTCAGACAATGTGCTCTCAGAAGACTAAATGTATTCTTGTTTTACTTTAAGAAATGAGATCTCACTCTGCGGTGCTGAAAGCCAGCTCGAAGTTGTCCCTGGGCTTGTAGGGGTTCAGGGTGGAGTATTCAAAGGCATCAGGGAAAAATCTGTGCACCAAGGCGCAGAAGGCTATGCCATCTTTCCAACTAGATGAAAAGTTCTGGATGTCTACCCCCTGTTTTAGTCCCACAAGAGAGAAACCAGTTTTCAGAAGCTGTGGCCAAATGGGCTTTAGGGACAGAGCTGTGCACAGTTAAGATGAGCGACAAATCACAGCAAAAGCTATCTGGTTGGAGATTTACCTCATATGGCTCTGTTTTGGCCCTGCACCAGTCCAGAAGCATTTGTTTGACATTTTTAGCATTGGGTGGTTCAGCAGAGAAACATTTCTGGGTTGAGACAGCAGCAGGACCAGTCCTGCAGAGGAGAGGAGACGAAAAACATGCATAAATTATCTCACTGTCAAAGAAGTTAAAGAAGAAACAGCATTTGCAAAAAAAAAAGTTCATGATTTAAATGTTTTGAGTTTTTTTACATTTTACTGATTCTATTCCCAAAACATGAAATCCTGATCCAAAAAATGTCACTCACCTGCCTGCTCTCCTGCTCATTGGAGTGGAGGATGATGGCTGACCTGGTGACTCTGAAAACACAACAGACATATTTTAGTAATTATATGAAGGAGACAACAGGGACATCAAAGAGTCAGACTCACTGTTAGTCGATGGCTGCTGGTTCATGGATGCTCTTCCGATGCTCACAGCTCCACCTGTTCCTCCTTTATTCAAGTCCTGTCGTCTCACCCCACGCTCCTTTTCCCTTTTTTCTGATCAGAAAAGTTGAACTTAGACAAGAGTGGTGCGCATTTGTATTCAGATGCCTTTACTCTGATAACTTTTAATACAATCCTGTTTAACCAACTGCCTTTAAGACCTCAGAGATTTGTTAGAGAACAACAGCATAATCAGACCAAGGAACAAAGCAGACAGGTCCAAGATAAAGTTATGGAGATGTTTAAAGCAGGGTTAGGTTATAAAACAATTTCCCATTCTCTATACATTTGGGAAAGAGTATGGGACAGCTCCAAACCTAGCAAGACATGACCCTTCAACTAAACTAACAGGAAGGCCAGAAAGAGCATTATTCAGAGACGCAGCTAAGAGGCCCATGGTAACTCTGGAAGAGCTGCAGAGATCCCCAGATTCAGTTGGAAATGGTCAGTATTAGTCATTCTCTCCACCAATTTTGGTTGTGGAAGAGTGGCAAGAGAAGCACAATGCTGAAAGAAAGTCATAAGAAGTCCCATTTCCAGTTTACCACAAGCCCAGTTGGGGACACTGCATATATGTGGAAAAATGTGGTGGCAGCATCATGCTGTGGGCTTGAAAGGAAAGCTCGATAGAGTTAATGGGAATATGGATGGAGCTCTATACAGGACAGCCCTGGAAGAAAACCTGTTCGAGGCTGCAGAAGCCTTTAGATTGCTACCTTCCAATAGCATGACTCTGAAGCTACAGCCAGAGCTACAATGAAGTGGTTTAGATCAAAGCATATTCATGTGATAGAATGGTCCAGTTAAAATCCGGACCTAAATTAAGTTGGGATTCTGTGGCAAGACTTAAAAATTGCTGTTCACAGATACTCGTGACACTTAAAGATCTGTGAAATCAACTATTAACAGACATTCATGTTCACTGAAGGCCACAAGCCGTTAGTCAAGGTGGTCTCCAAGTTCAACAAGTGTCACTGAAGTCTCACCAGATCTTAGTCCCTCTCCATGCACATCCGAAGTGGGTGAAGTTGTGCCAGAAAACATTTAGATCGCTGTTCATAGACATTCTTCATCCGATCTGACTGAGCTTGAGCTAAGAAAAAAAAATTACATCTAGGCTTGCAAACCCAAAAGACCTGCTGGTGTTAACTGCAGCCAAGGGTGGTTCTACAAAGTACCACCTCAAGTGGTTTACAAATAACCACCGGCCTTTTTGGATTTTTTTTTTATCATGGTGGTATGATTTTTACCCCTCTTTTTCTTGAGCAGATCCCTCAGAGCAGCTCGAATCATCCGCCTCTCTTCAAAATCTGCTGCACTGTCCAGCTGCGGGGTAAGAAACAGTCGCTAATAAGAATTTTAAGATATGCTTTCTCAAATTAAAACAAAGAAAACCAGGTGTCGTCATTAGTTGACAGATAAGATAAAGTTTAAATGGCCTGAACTTGTATAGTGCTATCAAGTCCCCAGAGCATTTAACACTACAATGCACCACTGAGCCTTCTGACTACCAGAAGCAGGCAAGTTGGGTGAAGTGTCTTGCCCAAGGACACAACGACTGAGACGGACAGTGCGAGGATTCGAACTGACAACCCACCAGTTACAGGACGAACTCCTACCACCTGAGCCACAGCCGCCCCTATTTGGGAATAGTCCGTATTTGCATGATTAAGGTGTCACTTTTTATTGGCTCACCATCTTGTTGAGAACTTCTTCATCCTCAATAGAGGCCAGTTTTTCATGCGTCAGTGACGCCGATTCTTCATTTTTTGACTCCATGTCTTCTATGTGAACCTGAAAAATAACAGACAAAAAAGAAAAACTAACAAGATTTTTTTATAGACAAGAATGAAAAACAAAGCTGAAGACATCTTTTTGTCATGTAAAGCAGAACAATCTACAAGAACCTTATTTGCAAAAATTAAGATTTTTTTTTTGTTAGAAATGTTGCAGAGAGGGTAGGAAGCCCCGATTCATATTTAAATGAAATATATACTACAGCTTCTAACTGGGCAGGTGTGTGACAAATTATTAGCCCAACTGACATGCCTCTTATTGCATCGGAGCAAAGATAAAGAGCCTTAAACATGTACAAATATAGTAAAGTAATGGAAGAAGCTGGTTTCTAAAACAATCTGATAGCAGCACTAAACAATCTGCTGAGATTCTGAGAAAATATCTTGTGCCTGATGTCACAAAAGGAAAAAAACCCAATATGGTAGCATGTGAAAAATGTAAAAATCAAACATGGAACCAGTGGGTTGACATCTGGTGCAACTCACCTGTTATCAAAATGCAAACCAGCCCCTATGATGAGTTCTGGACCCAACACCTCTGTCTTGTTTTCCTTCTTCTCTGTTGAAGCTTATGTGAAGAGAACTGTAGAAGATCACGATTACATCTCAATGCTTCACGAGGATGCTTGTTCAGGGGGAGAGAGTTCAGATTGCTTATACAAACCTCCTAAAATAGGATGGAGTAGGAGGAGGAAACATACCCAATGAAGGGTTAACAGGGACAGAAAGTGAGGTGCACTGCCTTATTCAGGCAAAAGGCTGAACAGGAACTCTGTTTACAAAACTGGAGGAATCTTTAAGAGGACGGACAGAGCGCATATTTAGAGACGAAGACAAACATGGTCATCTGCTGGGAAACACAGGCAAAATATTGCTAAGAGATTATTTTGTGTTTTAAAAGTTTAGGGACATTAGGGGTTAGCAAATCTGAAAATAGGTAAACTGCGCCATCTAGTTGTGAACTCTTTGAACTGCTAGGAGATCATTTTCATTGAATGAAAGCATTGTTTTCCTGAAAATCAGAGATTGGAAACCATGTCCGTTTCCCTAGACTTATCAACAGTCCTAACACTGAAGCAGTCGCGTGGATTTCAGTCTTCATTATTCAAATTATGTGTACTGAGACTACAAAATGTTGTGTTAAAGCAGTTTAGATAATTCATGCGAAGGGAAATCTCGACCAAAATATGTCTAATACAGCAATGTGATTCATGATAATCTGTTAGTATGCACTATATCAAGCAAATAGTCTTTAGGCTTAAGTTGTGTGTTAACTAATAGTTACCTACTTGACTTTATATATTAATCAAACATTTCTATGTGTAACTGATACCGATTTGTAAACCTTTTTCAAATTTCCTCCCAAAGTTCCAACCACCAAGTCTGAGTATTTTTTAGGATTTTATGAGACATTAACAGAAGGTCGTGTACATCTGTGAGCTGGATGTGCTTGATTTTCAATTTCTTCACAAATAAAAATCTGAAAAGTGTGGTGTACATTTGCATTCTGTTGTCCCCGAGTCAAACAGACCTCTGAATGTAGTTATAGCTGAGAGTTTTTTTGGGTGTATTTCCCCAAAAAACCGAAACCCATCTAAAGACTGAACTATATAATTATTGTTCAAGCTCAGTTAGACTGGATGGGGAGTGTTTATGAGCAGCAGTTTTCAGGTCCAGCCACAGATTATTTATTGTATTTAGCAGGAGACTGACTAGGTCATTCTTGAACATGAATGTACTGTGATCTAAATCTGGCTATGTTTAGGCACTTTGTGGTGATGTAGGGCAGCTTCTTCCCAAAAGTCACATCTTTTGCAGCACCCATGTTTTCTTCCAGAATCACCATGTTCTAGTTTCATCCATCTTGCAACCAACTGAAGAAAACCACCCCGAGTGGATGTTGGTGCCACCACCATGTGTCCCCATCAGTATTAAAAATACTCTAAAGGTTTACCATCATAGCCTAAACCAAAACTTCTGTAACTAAGTGAAGATTGTATTTACGTCAGCTTTGGAAAGAGCAACACCAAATTAGTGATGAGGAACTTGAGCTTTTTTTATTCGTTGTTTCAGTCCAAATAATTTAATTCACTCTTCTTCCTCATCTGCAGGATGTCCAAATAAGGCATGAGGCAAAATAGTTAATTCTTGAATCAGTCGAGTTTGAACCAGCCATAAAGAACTACAAAATACATAAATATAGTAAAATTATTATTTACATCCAACAGCCTTGAACTCAAAAACACATATGTACAAAGAAACCATAAGATTTAAAGGCAGCAACTCTGTACCCTGTCAGTGCAACACAAGCATCCCCCCCACATCCATTTAATCCATTTAACAACATTAATGAGAACATATATTGTCTTTGATATGTAAATTCAATAGATTTTATGGAGAAAAGCAAAAATCTACCAGTGATATGCAATATTATGTTAAAGTTTTAAATATTATTGAATGAACATTGAGTTCTGCATGTCCTCTTAAACAGCTGAGGTATTCAATGTGAAACCAGTGGAAATGTGTTACATGCACAGAATCATTACATGTTCTGTATATCAAATAAATAAAGAAAAAACTAAAACTTTCTTTGAACATTTGAAATGTTCGTAGAAGAAAAACAACGTTCCCACATTTATTTATACTCATTATTTTTGTGTTTTAAATATGTGTGCAAATGGCAACCTGGCAATATAAAAATGTTTTTTTATTAGGCAAAACCTGATGAAAATCTGATGGCAAATCTTTTTAAATGAGTTATTTCGTACGATTCAAAAAACTACGAGGAGTCACCAACACAGTGTGTAAAACAACATAAAGTAAATATTTGGCATTCCAAACATGCTGAATTGAAGGTGGGGTTATTATTTAGGATGCTTTTAGGAGCAGCTGCATGCAGTCTGGAAGTTTTTACAAAAAGGGGAGCATTCAAAAGAGACGACTGCAAATGAATATTAACTGTATGTAGCTGTGTGACACTACAAGCCCCTTATGATAAAATCAATATTTTCTCACATAAATATCAAAATCATGTCAAACTCTCTTAAAAAAATGTCAGTGAAAAGAACAGAGCTAAAAAGAAGCTTCTTTTTCTTCACCTTTTCCACAGGGGGAGGAAAAACCCAAAGTTGAGTGACACTCCTTGGAGAACTTGTGACACTAATTATGGAAGTACGCTGCAAGGAAGACAGCGTGCTGCTGGAAAAGATAGAAGTAATTGGACTAACCCAACAGAGACTTCTTGAAAACAGAATGTAGGCCTTCAAGTGGGGGAGTCACAGAGAGGTTTATAGCAGATAACACAACACAGGCCTCTTCTTAAATATGTGCTTTAGTAGAGAAGAGGCGACTCATTGCACCCAAAGTTTCAGCTCAACAACATCCGGTTCCTGCTTCACACAACAACAAAAAAGCTGCCATAAAACCCCGGTCCCTGTCAAGGTACCAGGTAACAGTACCATAAATATAGCTTCCTAATACGAACTGAGCTTAATCCGATTCGGGGCAAAATGCTTCCAGAGTCCCTGCAAACCTTGATATCACTGCAAAAGATCAACCGTCGCAGAGAACACTGATTAGAGCCCTCTGGAGCGGAGAACGTTTTTCACAGTGGAGTAGTGTGAGAGCCAGAGTCAGTAACTTCAGAGGTATCGAACAGGTTATTGTGCTCATGCATGCATATAGCCCTATAGGCTGGATAGGAGTGTTTTACAGATAAAGAATTGATTTGAACCTTTTCCATGAAGGATGATCGTATTTTTTTCGTGTGCAGACTCTAATTTTGTGACAAGAACATGAATGAGTTGGCACAAGGAGGAAGAAAAAAATGATCTGCCACCCCATCAGTGGCGGTGACCACCTAAATGACACAATTATCCAGTAACCTTTTAATTAAGTCTTTTCATACTTTCAGGTCAGTCCATTTTGTCCTCTTTACCGTCCACTCTCTGTGGATGGTTTGCTCGATCCTCTGTAACCAAATCCTCTCCAGTCTCAGACTGAAAATCCAAATCGGTCCCTTCAAGCTTAGCCTTTCGTGAGTCCATGTAGCTGACAATGAACTCAGAGTTCTGATAAATAAGCATGCCGGACAGCGTCAGCACCACTCCAGCGCAGCTGAGCGCAGACATCTCGCTGCCAAACAGCAGCTGAGACAACAGCAGGTTGCCCACCACGTTCAGGTTGCCCAAGATGTGCAGGGTGACTGCAGAGGTGAGCGTGATGACGCAGCAGCTGGCCAGGTTGTACATGACCGAGCCCAGGCAGCTGAGCAGGATGAAGACCCACAAGTGGCGGTCGTAATGCAGCGGCGACTCCAGCATTGCCCAGTTTTCTAAGGCCAGAGCAGCCACGGCCAGGATGCAGAAGCTGGGAATGGACATCAAGTAAAGCAGGAACACAGAGTTGATCTTCTCCTCCTGAAGCAAAATGCCTGAGAAAACAAAGAAATAAAACAAAACATTGTTTAATACCCAAGTATTTATTGGTCAGACATACATTATATAGCTCAAAGTGTCCAATCGTCTGACTTCACACACACACATATATAAACTTGGTTGACATCCCCATTTTAAAAGGGTTTAATATGATGTGGGCCAACCCTTTGCAGCTATAACAGCTTAAACTCTTCAAAGTGTGTTTATTGATGTTTTTGACCATTACTCTGAAAGTGCATTTCCGGGGTTTGACACTAACCTGGAATGAGAATACCTAGCTCACAGTCCTCTCTAACTAATGCAAAAAGTGTTTTGCATTAGTTAGGGTCAAGCTCCTCCACACCAAACTCGCTCGTACATGTCTGTAGGGAACTTTCTTTGCGCATTTTTGTGAAGTCATGTTGGGACAGGACAGTTCCCACAAAGTCGAAAAGTCTTGTTATTCAAAAGGCATTAGGAGTTCCTTTTACTTTCACTAAGGGGGCTGAGCTCAACTCCTTAGGAAACAGCACCACACCATAATCCCATCTAATCCAAACTATACTGTAATCGGGAGAGTGCCGTTTTCCTGGAAACTACCAAACCCAGACTGGCCCATTAGATTACCAGACAAAGAGGGATGATTCCTCACTTGAGAGAAAAAACAACAACACAGCATCAGACTCTTTTGGTGAACTTGGCGATACATGGCTTGGATCCAGCTGCCTGACCATGGAAACTCTCTACATCTCATGAAGTTTGGAGGTCTGTAGTTATTGACTCTGCAGAAAGCTGAATATCTCTGAGCACTATGAGCCTCAGCATCCACCTACCCCATTCTGCGATTTTATGTGATAGGCCATAAGCCATATAGTGTACTCTGTAATTTTGGCAACATAGTGTGCTTTGGTCCTTAGCAGGAACTAATGACAAGTTTTAAAACTATCGTGGTGTTTTATTAGCCTAGTCCTCAAGGCACACTGCCTAATAATTAAGACCTATGCCTGCTTAAACATCTGACAAACAAAATGGGATTTAATTGATGTTAGCATTTCTGTAACATGCTGATATGTCCCGTTTTTTTTTTTACTTATTTTTTATTGAACATTTCTTTAAACAGTGTTACAGTGGAGAGGTATCAACATATATACACCCAGTTCATTTGTTCCGTATCAATGTTCATTTTGGCTTGTTCTGAAGGTGGTATCATCCTGGTTTTTATAATCGCTCCATTTTTCAACAAACTGGTCTTCTTGCAGTCTCAGTTTATAAAATGCGTGAGTCTTTCCATCACATAAATCTCCACAATGCCCAGCCACCGCTCCACAGCTGGTGGTTCGTCTTTGTACCATAGTCTTGTGATGGCTTTCTTAGTTGCAGAAAGCAAGATTTTTACCAGGTATTCATCTTCCTTTTTGAATTATGTTGTGTGTAAGACACCCCAAATAGAGTGCCTTACATGATCTGGGTATTCCATATCCGAGTATTTTTTTCAAAATAACACATATGTTATCCCAGTATCCAATTAACCTTCGGCAGGACCAAAATATGTGGCTATGGCCCACATCCATCTGACCGCAGAGTCTCCAGCATGGCTGAGAGCTGGTTACCATCCTCTTTCTAATCTTTGGGGTTATACAAAATCTGATTATATTTTTCCAATGGAACTTTCTCCAAACTTTGGAGGATATGTCCTGTTTTCTAGTACATTATGTGAGAGGAAACCATTGATAGGGCAGTATCAAACAGAACAGTATGATGCCTACACTATCAGTAGAGACCAGTATACTCATGACTGAGCAATGTTTATGCAGTGAGAAGTTGGCTGATTACTAAAATCAGATGCTTTTCAGCTTGATCGACCTTAACTGGTAGATGACCGGTTAGAAACTCAAAAATCTGATCTTCTCCCGTGGGAAAAAAGTGATGACAACCATGTTCCGAGTGGTAGTGGTTACTGCTGGAAAAATACGCAAAGAATCCTATTTTAAGCTTTGGTGAGGTGCTGGAAAGAAAAAGTCAAGATGTAAAAAGCTACTAAAAAGGAAACTATTTTTTGTACATGTCGGGACATGTCTGCGTCTCATTAAGGCAACTAGAGAGTGAGAGAGAGCAACTTTCAGCAGACAAAAGGAAGGTTCAACAGCAAAGGTTGCTCTGTTTAATGCGTCTGAGCTTTCAAACTGAGGCTGTCGAACACCATGCTGGATTTGGAAATGTTGACAACCTTTTCAAAATCTCAGAGTTAAAAGGAAAGATTTACCTTCTGTAGGACATTAATAAAGCATGCTTCTTCAGTAAAACTAGCTGTGCTAATCCATAATATATGATGCTAAAGGCAATTTAAAATGTCAACTTATCATTTTAATTATGTTTTAGACCAAAACACATGTGATGGCTTCGCATAGGCCCCTAAAGTAAATAATTAACACTTAAGACAGTAAGGCCAAGGAAAAGCAATGTAAATGCTGTTAAAGCTAAATCAGAACAGGCTAAAAATCTGGTCTGGCAGGTCAAAGCTAAAAAAAACAAAAACACACACAAAAAAAAAAAAAAAGATTGAAAAATGGCGACAATGTTCTGATCAATGCCGCCTTAGTTTGTTACGCTGGGCCACCATCATTGACTTATTGCCAAGATGACAAAATGAACCTTGGTCTCTTCTTTATTCCACTTCTTTTTACTATTTGTTTGAAATTACTGACAATAAAAAAATAAATTAAAAAAAAAGAAATCAACCCAGAGAGGTTTTCCTGTCTCATTGCTGATATTCTGCCACATCTGATGTAAATGGATGGGCTACCTCCTCAAGTCAGGCGACATAATAACCAATATCTAACAAACATCTAAAACAATGATCAGGATTAGGAAGCACTGATCTATGGTTTAAAGTGTAACAAAAACCCTTGTTTTAACTCTAGATGATGAAACACATGTTGAAATGCATCAAAACAGCCGTTTTGTTTTTCCTAAAAAGAAAAGCAAACTCTATCCAGCAGGTCCAAGTCCTGCACCAACTATTCTGCAACATTAATAATGGCAAAGTGTTGTTTAGGTGACATGAATAACTGGTTACTGTGTTTTCATAGACAAATCATAAGGAACGGACAGATGAGTGATTCAAACAGGCAGGTTGATATCAGGAATATTGCAGGACATTATGCAAAGGTCCTCTTTGTAACCTATGTTTCTTACCTCTTAGTGTCATCGGGGACAAAGGTGCTTTTGTATTCCTCTCCGTCAGTGGGAACAACAACAAAAGCAGGGTTGAATCGTTCGGAAATTGTTTCTGTTTCTGTCTGATTGTAGAACGATGTTTTTTTGTACATATTTTTCTCCCAACTTTAAATTTTTACCGGTGTGACGCTGTCAAAATTAAGCCGACGTTGCGGATTGCTGACAAGTTACAGCCGGACTGATCTCACTGAAAGCTTGCCTCTAGCTCACGTGCCATCGGAAATAATTTGATGGTTAAACAACAAGACGTACTCGACCTGAAGTGGGACAGAGAGACAGAATGCACCAAGGGGAAAGTGTTAGGACCAGTGGGAGGATGAAAATAGCTACTCGAAACCTGAGACACCATGTTAGAACATTTGATTTGCTGGACCGAGTTTATATACGCTGATGCTCCAAATACGACAGTGGTACATTCCAGCACACTGACTTAACCTCACCTAATGAAGACAAGTACATTTCTTCATTCTTGCAGTGTGTGTCACCTCAGCTTTCAGAGAAGCAGGGATATGATGTCCTTTTCCACACCAGGATCAAAACACACAGTGGGTTCCTCAGGTTTCAGTAACTTCAATTTTAAAACTTTTTAAACTGTTTTTCTTTTAGATTACTATTATTCCAGTTTACTAAATAAAGCCTGAGAATACCATCCCAACTGTGAAGTACAGGGGTAGCCGGGGTAGATAGATTAGTTTATCACAGAATAGATGGGATCATGTGGAAAGAACAATATGTATTATGTGGAAATATTGAAACAACATGATATCAGTCAGGATGTTAAAGCTGGGGTCTTCTGACTTCAACAACTCGTAGCCTAAGGACCACAAGGTTAAAGTGTTTTGGAGTGGCCATCAAAAAAACATTTGTTTCAAAGCTGAAAAGTCGTGTGCCAGCAAGGCAGCCTCCAAACCTGACCTAGTTACACCAGTTCGGTCAGGACGAACAAAACAAAATTCCAGCAAACTAAAGCTTATTAAAGAAGATCCGAAACATTTGGCTCAAATCATAAAACTTATAAGGCAGTTCTATCAAATACTAAGAAAATGTATGTGAACTTCTGAATCTGAAGTAATAAAACTATCTTTTTATAATTATTCTGGAATTTAACAAATATATAAATATAAATAATTGTGGTAAACCTAACTGGCCTAAAACAGAACAAGTTTATGCTGATTTGATGTCAGATAGTGGGTTAAAAAAAGCTGCTTCCTTTTATATTTATGAATATTAATCTCGTTATAACTTAAGCCTAATCTCACTTTGTTAACCGAAGTCTTGATTTCAAATCCAAAAACAACCAACAATAAGCCAGCTTCAGGAGCAAAATCCTTTCAATGGTTTGAATGAAGCTGGAATGGAGCAGGTGATGAAATCCTAAACAAAAACAGAAAAAGTATAGCAGATAGATGTATTTGAGACGTTTTATGTCAGAAAAATTAGATTATTCAATGTGAGACTTTTGATTTAGCAGTCCATTCATTCTAGAAACTAGATGATCTGAGTTTGTGTTATGTAACAAAACACTGAGCCTCCATACGTGTTTTTAAACTCATGTCATCTTTGACAAGGACTACGTTACTGAGTGTAATGACATTAGAGCACATTCATTTACTGCAAACAAACATTTATCTGTGGCCAAGAAACCAGCAGCTTTAAATTAGCTGATGCAAGAAATGATTCAGTAGGAGGTCCGAATATTGGATTACTGAACAAGAGTTAGTCGACATGACATCCGTGTACTTTTTAAAAACACACAGTAGTTTTCCTCAGTTTTTGGGATTTTCTTGAATGCCGTTTGTCGAGCCGGACGGAAAACACAAAAACAATAAATTCAACTGTTGCCCTCAGATTGTAGGAGGTCACATTATACAAGATCAAAAAGCATTCATATAAACTGTTGGAAACACAAGATCAGGCTGTCAGCAGACTCCGCTCACTCGCAGACATGCAGCAATGTTTATTTAATGTTCCCCAAGCAACCAGAAAGCGTGCTGCTGTACCATTCCACCTTAATGTTAGGGTGTGTCTGGACTGTGGAGTGATTCATCAACTTGTAAAAAGTTCCACAACCACAGACTGTTGTGGTTTCTAGAGAGAAGCTCTAAAATGGTCCTTAAAGTTATTGGTATGTTGAAAAATAAAGAAAGACTTTATATCAGTTGATAAAATCTAAATACCTTGAACGATTTGATGGGGTCAAAACTGGAATAAAACATGTTTAAACATGGTACTCACTCTGCTGAATGGACTTGACACCCCTCAACATGGTCGCCGCAAACACAAAGAAGCAGCCGATCTGATCGAACTGGACTTCTCCCATAATGCTGAAGGACGCTCCCAGGCAGATGGGCATCATGGCCGTATATTTAATGATGTGGTGCTGCTTACCCAGGATCAGAGAGGAGATGGCCAGAGTAAAAAGCGGGGTGGTGGTATAGATCATTTGTGCAAACGACAGCTGTACATAGTTGAGGCCAATGTTTCCAAAGGCGATGCTGGCACAGAAAGTCAGACTCAACAGGAAAACTTTACACTTTGCGCTCGGGGTGAGATCCTGCTCAACAGCCCCTTTATGTCGGATCACCCGCAGCTTGATCAGCCCATAGTCCACCACTATGGCTGTCAGCATGTGCAGCGCTGAAAGCAGCAGAGGGTACCTGAAGTTGTAAACTGCAAAAATCCATTTGTTGAGGCTGGAGATGGTGGTGCCGGTCACCAGCCAAACAATGACGGCTGAGAGCAGGTGGAGCATCTCTGCAGGTGGCCTCCTCCGGCTTCTGTCTCGCAGAGTCGCCTCGCATTTTGAGAAGCCATCGGCGCTGATCATGTTCGTAGCATGGTCCTCTCTGTAAGGCAAACACATGTTGAGCTCATTCTTCTCATCTCCAAAAAGAGGTGAATTTTCACACTGGAGATTCTATAAAAAGAAACTATTTCCTCTGAGATGCAGCTGGTTTCCCCACAGCAGCTAATCAGTCTTTGTTGTCTGATAGAGATGTGTTTTCAAGCATCTCCGGAGAACACGTGTTCCTGTTTTGCATGACAGCCGGGTTGTGTAACTCACCCTGTGTTTGTATGATGACATATGCTTCAGTGGCCAAACTGTGAAGGGGAAGGAGGAGGAGACAGAACAGTTTGGGAAGGGGCTGAAAGCAATATGTGCTACGGCAAGGCGGTTCGTCATATAAAGAGTGAGTCGGTCAGGCTCTTCACAGCATATATTCATAATTCACTTCTCCCAGTTTAAAGTGAAAATTTTAGCAAATCAAAAATCACATTCTACACAAAAAATCAACATTTCAGATTTCTTAGACTTAAATAAGTTTTAAATAAAAATGTATGATCTAATTGCTGATGTGATCCTGAACATTGTCCTCCTGCATAACCCAAATATGCTTCAGCTACAGTTATGAACTAATGACCAGACATTGTATTTCAGGATTTTTTTTTTTATAAGAGAGCAGGGTTCATGGTTTGACTGTGGTGTGTTAGTTTTACACCGGACGTAACTGGATGCACAGCTTCTAAAAATTTTCACGTCAGTTGATTCAATCATTCCACAGAACATCTTAGTCTCAAGGATCAAAAAGATAATTATTATTATTTTTTTTTTGTAAATGTGAAACAGGCCTTTGTGTTTTTTTTTTGGATCAGCAATGGTTTTCACGTTGGATATTCTTTTGCCCAGTCTCTTTCTTATTGCTAAATAAGGAAAACTGGCCTTAACTGAGGCAAATTAGGTTGACAGTGAGATGTTGTATTGGTTTCTTTTAAAACTTCTTGGATAACTTGTTGTTGACCTTTTAGAATAATATTCGGAAGGTCCTTGTCTTTATTTGAGTATTTGAGTTTATTTCTTTGTTTATCACGGACCATGTGCAGAAAACACTAAGCTCAAGGAGCAAAGATGTACAGTTTTTTGGTACTGTTTGAGTTCTTTCTTATTTTGACATAAGGGTAGGTTTAATCAGAATAGTAAGTGATTATATGTTACATCGACCTGCCATACCGGTACCTTCTCCAAGAGGGAGACTCGGCGTATTGTCTTGTCATGCAGTTATGGAGTGACAGAGACGAAACGGAGTATGATGCACTAAAAATAGTAATGCTGTAAACATTACAACAGATTAGATATTGAATGACTTAGCTGTTTTGAAAATCGCTACCTTGCTTATTGTCCAAAAGTTGAAATCAGCTAAGAGTTATATTTTTAACTACCCATTAGCTTTAAAAAGCAACTTACCTCAGTGACTGATTCTCTTCCACCCAGTCAGATGGTGTACAGGAGGTCGTTTGTTACTCCTGTCGGCGCAGTAGTTAAAAGTTATGGTTTCATTCACTGCGGCGACGGCTTCCAGTCTCAACCGTTGCAGTAAAAAATCTGGGGCTACTTCGTCATAAAACATTAAAGCAGTAATGCTAACAGGCTGACTGACCTCTCCCCAGTTAGAACAGAGCTCTGACTTGACAGGTACAAACGTCTTACGGTAATGTTAGCTAGTAACCCCTCCGGCCCCTGCGTTAGCTAACGGCAGGTGGTTCGCTTCAAAACATTAGCCGTTTTTCCGGCTTCACTTCCCGCGATGTTAGCGCCCATTGATCTCGCGTGAACAGAAAATTTATCAACATATTTTACCCGAATAAGAGGCTTTCTACCTTGTTCCTGGTTCACCGTCAGCATCTCCAAATCACCGTCATTCGGACACAGCGCTATCAGCCAACAAGCAGAAAGGGGACGCATTTCGGCGTCATCGGACGGTTTGTTTAAAGGGCAATGCTACTCTTTTTAACAGGGATGTGAAGAGCTTGAACAACGGTCCACAACCTGCGGCTCCGGAGCCCGAAGTGGCTCTTGGGACCTTCCACGATGGCTCTTAAAAACCTTGGCCAAAAATCATAAAAAAATAATGTTTTGAAATTTAAATAGGCCTATTACAAATGCAAGTTTTGCATTTGCTAAAAAATGCTTTCTTGTCATTAGTTGAACACTGTGCCTCATTTTTCACAAGTAACATCCCAAAGAAGAAAATGTTTCAATCTTGTTTTTAAATTAAAGTTTAAAATTAAAGTTTTATGTTTTTTTTATTTTAAAACCTAATAATAGAAATAAAATTGTTCTTTAAAAATGACAACAGATTTCCTGTAGTAGATATTTATCAAAAAGTAAAAGTGGTCTTTTTTTAATAGGTTGGGTAACGTTAGTAGCTCTAAAGTTTAATTTAGCAGGATTGAGAGCATAATGGCTCTTTGGATTGTAAAGGTTGCAGACCCCTGAGCTAGAAACTCAAATCAGTGTGAACTGCTGAGCCTTATTACCTTGCAAGTGACTTTCTGTTTGCATGTGAATACCAATGCATACTATTAAATGAATCTATTTAACTTTCTTTTCTTACTTGAAATTGTGGAAATTGTTTAATTTAAACAAAGATCATACATTCACATAACTTCAGAATCCACAGAATAGTCTTTTTCCCTATTTATCACAACATATTTTGAGGCTGCAATGCAGTGTAATATTTACAACTATATCAAGGTGCAATGTAGAGGAATGGTAAAACCTTGTGTTGTGTTAAAAACTTGTTAGATTCAATTCAGATCTGTATCAATTTTTGTAATCCCACATACAGGGGGTAAATTAAGTATTGAACAGATCATCAGTTTTTGAAGTAACTTCATTAGTAAAGGTGCAATTGACATGATATTTTCACCAGATGTTGGTAACAACCCATCCGAAATGAAACCTTAGATGTTGATAAAAAAGGAATGAAAAAGGGAGTACGCTGAGCTTTAGGTCTTTCCAGAGATTTTCTACAGCATTCGGGTCAGATGATCGGCGAGGTAATTCTAGCTGCTTTATTTTCTCACTTTAAAACCAACTGAGACTTTCCTTGGCTGTTCGTTTGGGATCATTCATTGCTGATACGTCCACCCTCGTTTCATCTTCATCATCCTGGTAGATGGTGGCAGGTTATTATCAAGTCTGTCTCTACATTTTTTCATTCATCCTTCGTTCAACTACTGTATATGAAGCCTGCCAGTGTTGTATTTTGGAAAAACAGTTATACATTTATATGCAGTGTATGTACAAACCGGATTCCAAAAAAGTTGGGACACTAAACAAATTGTTAATAAAAACTGAATGCAATGATGTGGAGGTGCCAACATCAAATATGTTATTCAGAATAGAACACAAATCACAGATCAAAAGTTTAAATTGAGAGAATGTATCATTTTAAGGGAAAAATATGTTGTTTCAAAATTACATGGCGTCAACAAATCCCCAAAAAGTTGGGACAAGGCCATTTTTACCACTGTGTGGCATCCCCCCTTCTTCTTACAACACTCAACAGACGTCTGGGGACAGAGGAGACCAGTTTCTCAAGTTTAGAAATAGGAATGCTCTCCCATTCATGTCTAATACAGGCCTCTAACTGTTCAATCGTCTTGGGCCTTTTTTGTCGCACCTTCCTCTTTATGATGCGGCAAATGTTCTCTATAGGTGAAAGATCTGGACTGCAGGCTGGCCATTTCAGTACTCGGATCCTTCTCCAACGTAGCCATGATGTTGTGATTGCTGCAGAATGTGGTCTGGCATTATCTTGTTGAAAAATGCAGGGTCTTCCCTGAAAGAGATGACGTCTAGATGGGAGCATATGTTGTTCTAGAACCTGAACATAGTTCTCTGCATTAATGGTGCCTTTCCAGACATGCAAGCTGCCCATGCCACAAGCACTCATGCAACCCCATACCATCAGTGATGCAGGCTTCTGAACGGAGCGTTGATAACAACTTGGGTTATCCTTGTCCTCTCTGGTCCGGATGACATGGCGTCCCAGTGTTCCATAAAGAACTTCAAATCATGACTCATCTGACCGTCTTCCATTTTCCTACACTCCATTTTAAAAGACCCCTGGCCCAGTGCAAACGTCTGAGCTTGTGGAGCTTGCTTAGAAATGGCTTCCTCTTTGCACTGTAGAGTTTCAGCTGGCAACGGCGGATGGCACGGTGGATTGTGTTCACTGACAATGCTGTCTGGAAGTATTCCTGAGCCCATTCTGTTATTTTCTTGACAGTGGCATTCCTGTTTGAGTTGCAGTGACGTTTAAGGGCCCGGAGATCACGAGCATCCAGTAGAGTTTTATGGCCTTGACCCTTACGCACAGCGATTGTTCCAGATTCTCTGAATCTTTTGATGATGTTATGCACGGTTGATGATGATAACTTGAAAGTCTTTGCTATTTTAAGCTGGGTAACACCATTGTGGTATTGCTGCACTATCTTTCTGAGCAACAATGGTGGAATTGGTGATCCTCTTACCATCTTGGCTTCAGAGAGACACTGACACTCTGAGAAGCTCTTTTTATACCCAATCATGTTGTCAATTGACCTAATTAATGTTCATTGGTCTTCCAGCTGTTCATTATATGCTCAATTTCCTTTTTCCAGCCACTTATTGCTACTTGTTCCAACTTTTTGGGGATTTGTTGACGCCATGTAATTTTGAAACAACATATTTTTCCTTTAAAATGATACATTCTCTCAGTTTAAACTTTTGATCTGTGATTTGTGTTCTATTCTGAATAACATATTTGATGTTGGCACCTCCACATCATTGCATTCAGTTTTTATTCACAATTTGTTTAGTGTCCCGACTTTTTTGGAATCCGGTTTGTAATTTTCCAACATGGTGTGTTTTATGGCATCCAAAAAGTTTAATTTTGGGCTCCGTGACCATACTATATTCTTCTAGTATTTCACAGGTTTGTCTAAATGTTGCTCGGCAACCTTTAACACGCTTCAATATACTTTTTCTTCAGCACTGGAGTCGTGTGGTGAGCATAAAGTCCGTGTTGGCTGAGTGCATTACTTATTCTTCTCTATGGAACAGTTGTACCTGCTTATTCCAGGTCTTTCTGAAGCTCTCCACAAGTGCTCCTCAGCTCTTGGACAACTATTCAGATAATTCATATTCCACTGTCTGTAATCTTGCAGGAATCACCTGGTCCTGGCCAGTTTATGGTGTAATGATGTTCTCTCCATTTCCAGATTATGGCCTCAATAGTGCTCACTTAGAAATTCTTCTGCCATGAACACCATCAGTATGTTTTCCACAATAAGGTCGCAAAGGTCAGAAAGCTCACTGGTTTAGCCCATCATGAGGCACTCTATGTGTAATGAGACTCCCTGAACCAGCTGATATTAATTTGCATCAACAGACAGGATTTCTTTCTGATTACTTATAGATTTCAGCTGGTATCATGACTTTCTGTGCCTTTTTGCGTGTTTAATAGTTTTCCCTGTTGTCATTCACTTATGTATATTACATATAGCCTAATGTATGGAGCACTTTGGTTTGATTTCTTTGCATGTGTGGACTAGATGGGTTCCTGCTGACATGTGGTGACAAACTATTGTCAATTCTACCTTCAAAAAAATATTTTCTTACAAAATGTATGATGTGTTCCATATGAATTTCACCCACTGTATAATACATAGTGTAAAATAAGAGATAGAATAATGATTGCCAGTATCACAGGCATGTGCAATGATAAATATACAATACTTATGGAAAATAAAAGTAACGCTATACTGTATATAAAACAGGGATACAAATGTTGCCTAAGTATGAGTTGTCTAAAGATATTGGACACAATTTAAAATGCCTAAAATAATGCATTAATTATAAAAACTTCAAGTAACATGTTCCTTTTAACAAAAAAAATCACCTTTTGATGCTATTCTGGTTAACTATAAGAAAAAAAACAGAAACAACAAGGATTTGACAGTGAACCATATCACAATTTCTTTTATAGTATTTTATTTGATTTCGAAAATTGTAACTTTCTGAGGTAACTGGGCACAAAAGGTGAATTTATGTCATCTTTCATTGGCAATCCACAAACATTAGTGAGGTTAGAACACTGCTCACTACAAAAGTGCATTTGCACTTTTAAACCATGCATAGTTACTGTGTGCACTGCGATGGAAACCTCCAGATTCTGCAACAAGCTTCTGCAGATAAACAAGACCTTGTGCTTTTTTTGAATAGGATTTTATATACTATTTAGAATAATATTACATACAGCATCTAATCCTCTTACATTCACAATTTAGCCTCTGCAACACCATTAGATGCATTCGGGTTCAACTACTCAAAAGCAGAAGATAAAGAGCGATTAAGTATAAATATTCAAGTAATGTTAAACATGTTTATTACAGTGATGTAACAGATGAGCTTCTATTTCTACAGTATTGTTGCTAAATACAGCTCGAAACTGACCTGACAGCCACATACGTGAACCATGCCCCACTATGACACACAGTAAGGTCTAAATACACAAGAAAACATTGGCTATGGAGGAGATTTACTAGTGATGCCCATGTGCATGTTAGCAACTAATCCATCACTCATCTAATGGAAATCTAAACTAGTTTGACATAAGTGGTGCTTTTTTTGTACATTAATAGCTGTTCATATTGCATTATTGCTGACATATAGCATCTTAAAGTAACAACAAGAAGAACAGAAAAATAATATTTACATATACACAAATAATGATATACATATCTGTCATGGATATCTTAATTTCTTAAAATTCATATAGGGAAAATAGTTGTTTAACACATTGATGTCTTAAACTTACTTGTATTACCAAAAACAAAATGACCTGAAAGCATTCCTTATAAGCCTGAAGCGAATAAATAACATCTATAATCTGTATAAAAAGTTTTTTGTTTCGATCTCATACTTCGTATTAATACTGGTTTGTTAAATACTCTAATTAAGGCTAGAATTACCATTAAGCACCAATAGAAGTTCTCATTGTCCGGGAGGTTAAACTGATTTATGCATCAGAGAAACTCTTAAAATTGAGTTTTAATACATTTTCAGAAGGAACGCAGACATGCACCTTGAGTGTTCTCGAAGCATTTATATTGTTTATTTTTTTTATAATCTTTAAAAGGAAACTGAGCATTTTTCATCTTGGCTCTGCACATACAGGGGTTGGACAATGAATCTGAAACACCTGGTTTTAGAACACTATAATTTATCATATGGCGTAGGGCCTCCTTTTGCGGCCAATACAGCGTCAATTCGTCTTGGGAATGACATATACAAGTCCTGCAAAGTGGTCAGAGGGGTTTTAAGCCATTCTTATTGCAGGATAGTGGCCAGGTCACTACGTGATACTGGTGGAGGAAAACGTTTCCTGACTCGCTCCTCCAAAACACCCCAAAGTGGCTCAATAATATTTAGATCTGGTGACTGTGCAGGCCATGGGAGATATTCATCTTCACTTTCATGTTCATCAAACCAATCTTTCACCAGTCTTGCTGTGTGTATTGGTGCATTGTCATCCTGATACACGGCACCGCCTTCAGGATACAATGTTTGAACCATTGGATACACATGGTCAAGAATGGTTCGGTAATCCTTGGCAGTGACGCGCCCATCTAGCACAAGTATTGGGCCAAGGGAATGCCATGATATGGCAGCCCAAACCATCACTGGATTTTTGTAAGTTTGTTTGATTTAGAGATCGGAAATAAAAATTAATATCTTACTTCCAGTTGCTTGCTTTTTGGATTTTCTGTTGCAGCCTGAGAAGTTTATAAGTTGTATCATTCAGAAATTATGTTTGTTTATGCATCCATCTTACTTTTTTTTTACCGTTGATTGAGGAAAAAAATAAATGACACAAGAGGCCCATTCAGCCACATTTAATCATTTAAATCAGAACACGGAGATTCCAGCATCAAAGTGCTAGGAATACTAATGGATTTATGATTCAGGCCATGCTGTAAGTTTACCTCTTTTGTAAAATATTTCCCTAAAGAAAAAGAGATATAGAGGGAAAGACATGGACATGAATTGAAAAATCTGGAGAGTGTCTATGTCGATTTACAGTGGAGGAGGCAACAACGAAGTAAACATTTGAACTAAATAGTTAGAAGGGAATCATTTATATTTGTCTGGAAGACCAAATGAAACAGTGGTAAAGGAAGGTTTCACATTTTTAACAGTTTTTCACCTGGTATTAAAAATAGTGGTGGATGGTAGGCGGAACATGAGTGCAATTACAGTGCTGGGAAAGAGTATTTGCCCTGTTTTTGCTTTTCTGCTATGCCTAAAATAAGTACAGAAAATGATGGTTTCATTTTTTAAGGGGAAAAAGCTATCCACACCAACAAAGACAATAATCTGCACCAGCTCTGAATGGTTCAAACAACAAAATGAAGGTTTTGGAGTGACCTAGTCAAAGTCTGGACTTAAATGTGATTAGGATGCAGTGGCATGACCTTAAACGGGTTGTTGATGGTCAAAAACCCTCCAACATGACTGAAGTAAAACAATTCAGCAGAGAAATGTGGGCTAAAATCCCTCTGCACCGATGGAAAAGGCTCATCGCCAGTCATTGAAAACGACTGATTGCAGTTGCTGCCAAGGATGCCGATTACTTTATCCCTCAGCGCCAGATTGATTTGGAAAACATTTGCCTTAAGAAATGAAATCATCATTTGAGAACTACCTTTTGCATTTACTCAGATTTCACAGCACCTTTTACCAGAAAGAATGACATGTTATCCTTGCAGTTATCTGTTTTATGATGAAGTCAACACATCTAAATCCTATAGAGGACACTGGATGGGGTGAAATGTGTTATTATCATCTTATGCTTCTAATATTAGTTCTCAACAAACCAAGAAGCAAATCCTACTATTTTCCAACCTGAAATTAGAACGCTCTCACCTCGGTTGTGACGTCATTCCTAGCTCTGAGCTTCGACCTCGAAGACAGCTCTTAACACAGCGTATTTAATGAGCCACATTGACAGTTTCAATTATTTTATGATGCATTTTCGCAAAGGAACCATGAAATCATTAAATAAATAAATAAATGTATTATGACTTTTCAATTCAATTTTAACTGCTGAATTTTATGTTCAATATATATTTAGTACTTTATTGATGTAATAAAATAATTAGGGATACATTTAATATGATGCTTAAATGATAATTTAACCATTTACCTATTTAATAATTTAGGACCTAATGAAAAATCTTTAAAATGTAAATATTCCCGTCAATAATCCAAACTACAGAAGTAACCTCTTAAAGGGTCTTCTGGTGAAAAACGATGTCAGTTCCATCCTGCCTTCATTCACACTAGTCTATGAATTGTTGCGTTAATGATGTTGCCACCCCAGTGCTTGAATGCAGAGATGGGATTTGTTAAATCGTGCTCAGTATTTGTTTTGCACACACATTGTTGGGAATAGTGGCTCTTCACATCCTATCTTATAAAATCAGACAATTCTGCTCCTCTTCATCAGAGACTTGATGCTTTTTTCAAATCCCCAGCAGACTGTTTCTTCAAATGTCATTTTATGTTCAACGGGTCTATCAACTAAACTAATAGAGTGCAGCATTAATAGCAGTTTATCTGTATATTATCTCGACAAAACAACTCATTCATAATTGTATAGGCTTATTGATTATGGCTGACCTGTTCTCCCTGATTAATCTGTTTAACTGGGCAGCCAAATCTAGAAAGCTTAAAGCCAACTGTGCTTTTTAGGACTTTAAATGCAAAATTTTTCTTGTAACTTTCTCCAGACTTCTTTCTTGCAGATGTTGCTCTCTGTTAGGCTTGAGCTGTAAGACCTTAAAATGACAGAAGTGACTCGTCTGTGGACTTGCTGAAGACAGTTGCTGAAGTAGCCCAATAATCACTGATTGTGGTATGGATTACCTGAGCTCAGAGTTGTGGCTGTCAAAGGAAATGGTTGGAATATTTATATAAACAGTTTTTTGTTTTTGATTTGTGGAGGATCGTGTGTAGACTGATGAGGACAAACGTCTTTGCAATAAAATTCTAGTATTGTACAAATTAGGGACATTTCTGAACCACTCATACAGTTTGGTTTCTTAATGGAATGATTAATGTTTTGAATATTTATTTATTAACTTTTAAATTAGATTAGACCCCTGAATGGGTCCAAAATCATAATCTTCTTACCTAATAATATCTAAACAACTCAGAAATGTCTGCAGTTAGACATTTCAGGGATTTTAAATGTACAAAAGACCTGCAGTTTGTAGTGTCCAACACCTAAGATAAAAATACACAAATAGTGTGGCTTGAGTATTTCATGGACTCAATGAAACTTCTTTAGTGCTAACCCGATCATACATATGCTCTCTTGGGGTTTGCACTGATCTGTGTTTGGAGTGTGCTGGCTTAAAGGTGTTAAATTGACGGAGTACACCGTTAACAAAACAATGGACACAATTTCTCTCAATCAGCCCTCCATGAAAGGAGGTCCTTGTTTTTAGAGGCCACCCTGGGTACAGCTTGTGCTGCAGGATACTATTTTGCAATTTTGAAACATAGTGTGGTACAAATCAATGAAGAATATGAAGGATCAATAACTCATGCTCTGCTGAGACAACTTTACAGCAGAGAAGGCTCTGTCCCTCACTTTCAAAGACTGATATCCTTACTACCTATCACTGACAAGAGAAGGATGGTCAGTGAGTAGCAGACACCCAGAGAGCTCAGATAAATAAGTTCTGCAGAGCACTTAAGCATATACCACCTGAAGCCATGCATCCTGGTAGCACAGCTGCAACAGAGATTGAACAAATATACACAGGCAGACACAAGTAGAGGCTGGAGGTTTTGTGCTTTAAAAGCTGAGTGTAAATAGGTGTCTCACTCTCTACCACCTCTTCATCTGAGCTCTCACCTCCAACAACTACTAGATTCCTAGAAGATCTCAGGGCAATGACTCCAGTCTTGTCTTTCTTTAGTTTCCCAGTAGCCGCCTCTGTACATGTAGGATTCTTCTCCTGTGTTTTCATCTGTTCTCTTCTCAAACCACATCGGCTGGTAACCTTCGATGTCTTGCACTGAAAACAAAGAGGTGAACAAGGTTAAGAAAAAGAAAATATAATATTGTTGTTCTTCCAATGTATAAATAACAATATTGGGATTTTTGTGATTGATCAACACAAAGTAATTGTGAAGTGGAAAGAAAAGGATACATGCTTTTTAAACTTTTTTTTTATCACTACAAATCTGTAATAAAAATCTGTAATTTGTAATCAGCCCCAGTGAGTCAATCATTTGTACATCCACCTTTTGATGCAATTACAGCTGCATGTCTTTTGGGGAATGTCTCTTCCAGCTTTGCACATTTAGAGACCGAAATATTTGTCTATTCTTCTTTGCAAAACCATCCAAGCTCCGTCAGACTGGATAGAGAGCCTCTCTGAACACTGAAGTTCAAAGAGGCTTGATATTCAATTAAAATTAGGTCTGAACTTTGGCTAGGTTTGCAGCCATATTCTTTCTATTTTTGAATAATAAAAGTGCTACAGGCGATGTTCAAAGCTTTGGGATATTGTTTTATAACGTAACTTTAAACTTTCTCATGAAGATGTTTACAATGTTATGGTTTCGGGGGTTCAGGTACTCACCTTCCTCCAGGACCTGATTAGCTTGCACCTCCCTTCTTTTCCTCTCCAGTCTCTGACGGTCCTCAAGCCGCTGCTTCTCGATGTTGGCCTCGTCCCACAAGCCTGCCTCCATCAGCCGCTGGTCCGGACGCAGACGGCTGTCGGTTGGTGCAACACCCTCCTCCGGCTCGTTTAGGGTCAGCGCCAGGGCAGAGAAATAGTGCATGTTCTCTGCATTGTCTCTGAGAAGAGATGCAGAGAAGAAGACTTTTCTGATGTGTACTTATGCAGTCAAGTAGATGTGGTGGTGAAGTGTTAGATTTCAGAAACATACGGAAGAGGATATTTTTTCCACAGCAGTTTGGGTTGAAGAGTCTGATAAACAGTTTTCTGTTTGCCTTCAGAGCCTCCACACCCCTGGCTGCTTTCCACTATTTTTGCACTTTCCATTTTTTCATCCCAGGTTCCTGACAGGATGTAATGGGCAGTGCCCTCTCCATCCTCCACTACCCCTGTCACCTAGAGAACCCAAAGAAAGGAGCATAAGGCGAAGATTTCGGTTACACGAGGTTCCTAAAAAGTCTTAAAAAGCTTGGAAAAAGAATAGAATTAAATAAATGCATTTTCTAGGTTTGGAGAGTTCTGGAATATTATAATTAGAAATCATAATTCAGGAAAATTATTTCTTAACCAAAAATCATTACTTACAAATAGAAATCAGAGATGTTCCCCAGCTGTTGTGATTATGGGCTCTAAGCTCTTAAAAATTACAATTAGCAAATTCTCATTAATAATTGTTAATTATTAACAAAATCTATGTCACTGTCTAATCAACCGCTTCAAAAAGGTGGGGGAACTTCAACCTTATTTTGACAGATAAATCACTCTTGCACGAGATAAACACAAACGCATCTCTTAATTATATATATGAAGGTTTATTGAAGCCATATAATTCTGATATACCACCACTCTGGTCCAATAATCTTCACCTAACTAACAAGCACTATTCTACATAAAGCGGATAAAAATAACTACCTAACAATAAAAAAAAATATATGCGCATTGAGTATCTATGAAGATCAAACCAGCAGTTTTATGGACAAAATGTGCGATTTGGATTAACTTGGAAAGAGAAGCCCTCCTTGGGTGCTGATGCATCTCGATTGCAGTGATCAGCTGCTAGACGGTGGGCTGTGCTGTTAGCCACTACCCGCTGATTGCCCCGAATCTCGAACAAAGAGTCATAAAACTCTGAGGCGGGAACTCAGTGGAAAACTCCAGTAATAAAACTGGAACAAAGGAGTGGCCCGGCGAGGCCCAGACCGCAGTTGCTTTGAATGGAAAAACTTTAAAAGTCCAACTTCTAACTCCTGGCTGATTTGGGATCAGCCGGACAAAAACAAGCACCTTGCTGATCGCATCAGCAGCGCTTGCACAGCAAATCAAAACACAGCTCAGCATAAAACACTTCAATCAGTATTGCATGCAACAAGTTGATACCTTGGATTAACGATTGGTGATTCTGAATCACCTTAACTATGCCTCACCCTGCCCAGACCTCTTAATGCACCTATCCAATTTATTATAAAAAGGACGAAATTACTCTGACGTTGATTTCTTCTCTCCACCGGTTGAGGACGGGTCAGGTCTGAAGAAAAACGAGGGAGGATCACGCGTCCGTGATCAACTCAAAAAAAACAAAAAAAACGGTAAACTTCTCATTCGTCCAAAACGGGAAAAAAAAATGAAGAACCGTTTAATCGACTGAATCAACAAGGAGGAAAACTCATCTCCTTGGAAATAAAACTTCTGTGGGTTTTGCACCTGCACCTTGCACCTACATCCGGCGTGGTCTTCGATCGGTACATGAATCTTCTGACCTTCTTGTATCAGACAGAGTTCCAGCTTTCAAGTTCTTCTGGGAATGACCTTGTGGAGCAAAAAAAGTTTTGCCTGTGAGCTTTTGTCTCTCCAGATATGCGCCTCCGTTGCGTCGTCCCGTGACACGCGGGAAATGGCAACGACAGGTTTTATAATCCCGGGTGACGTCAGAGCTGCGATGTCTGTTGAGCTGCGCATGTTGAACTGCGCAGCCTATTCGGTCTGTCCCACCAAAATGGATGACCCCAACAAGAGTAATACACCTTGACTTGAAAAATATGCAGGAACCCTGGTTAGATGCCATCTCTGCTCTGTGTCGAAACTGCTGGCTAGCTCAAGTTTAGCAACTGCTTGTCTGTAACTGAGTGGAAAGGTGAAACTTACTTTTCGTGGAACTTCCCTGGAGAAGTAGCTGTATGGGGAGAATTTGAGACGGCAGGTGTCCTTTGTGGTGGTGTTCACAATGTCAATGTCCCCAGACTGTCAGCGGTGTCAGACATGAGGACAGTAAGAAGAACAGATGGAACAGACATAACAAGTTGACTGCTCCTATTTTACCTCAATTGTAGTTGTAGTTGTAGTCTATAATTTATAAGGCTAAACCCACCTGATCGATCCAAAGTTTCCCTACAATGATGTTGTGCACTGTTGATGTCACTTTGCTCCACACATAATGGTTTCCACTTGAGTGGAACTGCAGGTGAATATTACCTGAGGTGAAGACAAAAACACACAAACACCACTTGCCTGGATAATTTGTATTTTATAGATTCAGTTTGGCTAATGTTTATATTAATACAGCACCCTCCACAGTTATTGGTACCCTTAGGAAAGATGTGTAAAAAAAATTTATATGAATTCAACTTTTATTGCAGTCAGTGAAAAAAGTAGGAAAGTAAATTTATTCATTGGAGAAATAAATTGCACAGAATTCAAAATGTTCTTTGTTTCTTTAAGAAATCTGTGACAGACTGCTGCTGTTAAAATTTTGTACTACCCCCTTTGGCCACTAGGATAGCACTCATTTCACAAAGGTTGGGGTTTACAGAGAAAGTGATCTTTGACCATTTCTTTTTGCACAACCTCTCTAGATAGTTCTGAGTCCCGTGTCTTCTCTTATGTTCTCGTCCCTTCAACTACGTCCAGGTTTTCCAGAGCATTTAGGTCTGGGGACTTTCTCTCTGGGGACTAGTTTGGGGACTAAAATGGCCATTGAGAAAGGTTGCTTTTGTCTTTAAAGAGCAGTTGTTGCTGAAAGTATCAATCTAGCCAATAAATCTGGAGAGTGCTGTTCTTTATTTGCTGCTTACTGCTTCTTACCTAATGGCATTACAGAAATATATTTCCCACGAAACTTGCTATCAATAGTTATGTACTGCCACAGAGTCCATCCACGCTCTGACGCCACATGGTGGGCAGCAGCTGGTGGATGATGGCTGACCTGAGATTGAACGGTATCAGCTAGCATCAGTGAAAGCTATTAACTGCAGACCCATCACATTATTTGAATGCTTAGATGGGTAAACTGATGTGTTTGGGCGCGATGACGAAGAAGTACAATGGATGCTTATGTTTGTGTCTCGCCTGTTCAGAGATGGAGCGATAGCCGTACTCCTCCAGTCGGTCCAGCTCGTAAGTCTCCCCCAGCAGAGGGTTGAAGGGCTTGGCGGTTCGATGGACTGTGGTTGAGTAGGATGAGACAGAAAAGGCGGCCACGAGGCACATCTGCTCAAGGGACGAGTCGCAGCGAGCGGCCCGGTCCAGCAGCTCGCTGTACTCCAAATCCTCCGTCAGACGCTGCAGCATCGACAGCGGCTCGTTGAAGTTTACCTGCAAGAAAACATGTCATTTGTATCTGGAGAGAAGAAATTCACCTCTACAATATTAAATACCAGCCCTTTACAAATTCCTATGTACACAAAATCGTTTTTTTGATTTACAGGCATGGGAATCCTGGATAGGTCTTTTCCGATGCAGTTTTTCATGATGCTCCACAAGTTAAGGGAGTAGTTTGGTTTGTCAGGGATACGGCTGCGCCTTGTTCTTCGTAGCTCCATCTGATTTGTGCCTGAGGTGTCCTTTAAATAGCAAAAAATTAAATAAATATTAGCTGAGAACTATTCACACCCCCTTGAATTCTTTCACAAGTTGTCACATTACAACCACCAACTACAATGTATTTTATTTAGATTTTATGTGACAGACCAACACAAAGTTGTGAATAACTTTGAAGAGCAAGAACAACGATAGACTCTTTTCAAATTTCGCACTCTGAAAACCTTGTCACACATTTGTATTTAGCCCCCTTTACTGTGATACTCCTAAAAAAAAATAAGTGCGGAGCTTGAGAGATCCAGAGCTTAGGAAGCAGAATCTGTTCACAGGACAAGCATTAGTTTTTCAATCTCTGATGGAAGTAGAAGGAAAGAAAAACATTGTCAAAAGGAAGCTATAAGACGTTCGGTTTACACATAGTGACAAGCCACAATGCTGACACATCAAACATGCTGAAGAAGGGGCTGTGGTCAGATTAGATCAATATTTATCTTTTTGGGCTGAATGCAAAATGCTATGTGTGCTGGAAAACTAACTGAGCACATCACCCTGAACACACCATCCCCACTGTAAAACATGGCAGTGGCGGCATCATGCTGTGGAAATGATTTTCTTCAGCAGGGACAAAAAAGCTGGTCAGAGTTGATGGGAGGAAGGGCGTTTATGCTCGTAATGTGACAAAATCTGAAGTTCCAGGGGTATGAATACTTTTACAAAGCCCTGTACACAATAAAATGAAGACAAACATGTTTGACATTCAGTGTTAATACTGTTTTGACTCACACTCTCATTGTGAGTCCAGTGATTAGGCACTCCTCCACTCATCATACTCTGGTTACTGCCCGAGCGCCTAAAACAAAGCAGTGGGTCAGATAATGACAGTTACCATAGCTAGAGCCCAGCTTTGAGATCACTAAACGTGACGCCCCCTACTTGCGTTGGATATTGCCAGTGGCAGTCACAGTTATGAATGAAGGGCCGTCCTCCATGGCATCAAAGAACTCCGCTTCTTCATTTTCATCACTCGCGTCCCCCTCTTGAGGCCGCTCCACACCTGCAGGAGAAAACATGGGACAGGTTAGCTGACAAAGCTTCGTTTTCTAAGTGTTTTCAATTTATGTTACATAAAGGTTGTTTATTATTGTTACTGTAAATTATTTCTTATGTGTCTTTGACTACAGCAACTCAAAAACCAGAGTTCTAGGTTGTTATTTTTTAATATTGCCATTGAAATGTTAAAACATGAGCAATGTCAGAGTATAATTACTCTGATATAATTGTTTATTGAAAACAATTTGAAGCAATTCCTGGCAGGACTGGGTGTGCAACATTTAAAATATTAAGTAATAATGAGTTATTTAATGAAACAGCTGTGTGTAGCCTGGCAAGGGTCAGGGTCCGTATGTAGTCTGGAAAAGTCTGAAGCTTGATTCAAGTATTTTCCAGATCTGGGACAAAATAGAGTAAGAAAAATATGTATATTTCCAGACTATTTAGTGTTTAATTGTCTAAATGTTGAAAGTACATTTAAATGTCTGACATCATCAAACAACTTTTAATATTAGTCACAGATTACCAGTTTTGAAATCATGATTTCATTAAGTAAAAACAACTATCCAAACCAATCTGGCACTAAATGGAAACGTTATTGACCACAGAACATAAAACTGGAAAATATGAACTAAACTGGGTTTATCTATAAATTAAATTGTCTGTAAATTGTACAGACAGGGAAAGCAATCAGCCAAGAGTAAAATAGTTTTAAGTGTAGCTTTATTTGTACAGATTTAAACTGAAGTGATGGGTTTTTGCAATGGAAAAAACTCACTTTTTCTTCCAGGTTTTACAACTATGCTTACCTGTTAGGTCAAATACTTGAGCAAATAATTTATACAAACTGACTATTACTGGACAAATACTCCCTTAGGATCAAAGATTTCCTGGTTTTTAAGTTACACCACATTTTAAGTCTTAATTTGCCTGAAATTAGAGAAATATGGTATAATATACTGAAATGAAAGTCAAACAACAACATTCCCCTTTTATTCTATAGTAACGAAGCATGCCTGTGTGTTTTCACTATTACGTTGATATAGCTGCTTGTAATAATGTTAATATAATAAGAAAATAATGTAACATATGTAATGAACTAGGACTCAGCATGTCCAGCACAATATTGGCCAATGTCTTGTTCATTATTTACTCAATCTGGAAACTCCAAGAAATTATTTTTTGCCAACGAAAGAAAAATTTACAGCATTTAGTTTGCCCTGATCTAAAACTGAACAAAAGTAATAACGAAATATAATCAGATTCAGTCTGTTGCCAGGTATTGTATATAAGATTTTGTTTTTTTTTACACTGATATAGTATTTCATATGGTTCAGCATAAAGCGTGCCAAAATCAACTTCTAAAAATCTATATAAGTACCTTAAACCCTCAAGTAAGGCAAAAAGGGTGGCTAGAGTTGTTAAATAAGAGGGAACCTAAGTTTTGTTTGCTGCTACAAATTATAAAATATAATAGCTTTTTTTAACAATTTGTCAAAAAGTATGCCTATAATTTACTAGATATGATTGAATAAAGGAGATTAAATCCCCACACAGTTGATAATCCAGGTTTATATTATTAAGCTTCAGCTCCAACACCTCCTCACACCTGTCAGACAATGTTTTTTAATCCATGCTGTTGCTGCAAACCTCTTGATTCATATTCTTGTAAAAAATAGTATGTTGGATTAAAAATTCGTTTACAATAGTCCAATTTAATTCTTGGTTTTAATTACTGGATTTTGTTTGTTCTTCCATTTTAAATGAAGTATTAATTCATCTTTTAATTGGTTTTTAACAAATTTTTATTCCTGAGAAATATACAGAAATGTCCTCTATTCGTCTTTCAATGCGAAATAGAGGAAATATGATGAAATGAAATATTTTTGTTAGATTTTAATTGTTTTATAATATTAGACAAGTTAAATGTGGGTTAACTCTGCTACAACAAGCAAGAAAGTTAAATAATTCAAGGTGACTTGAGTCATACAAATGCATGAAAACCAGCAGCCGTAACAGTGCCATCACAGATACTAGATTTGTCTCTATGTGGCACTGAGAGTTATGTCTCACCTGTATATGAGGTGGGATTCTCCCTCCAGGCTCTCTCCAGGCTGTTGTGCTGTTTGGCTAACTGTTCAATGGTCTCCTCCAGATGGTGGCGCTGTTCTCTCTCATAGTGCAGAGCCTTCTGCCACCGCCGGCTGTGAGATTCTGCCACATCCAAAAAGTCACGACAAACCTGAGGTGTGAACATAACATACATCAAAGCACACTACAGGCACCGAGGCCTCACTACATTCCCACATTAAGGGCAGTAATCGGTTTAGCCTTTACGCTGGCTTTATACCAGCACAGGTATGAGCTGAGTGAACTCACATTGATCATAGCATTGGAGGTGATGCGGAAGAGAGTGGCTCGCTCATTAACAGCTTTCACTTTGTCCGTGCCTTCCGTGGACCCACGCAGGTCTTCGAGCTCACTGAGGGAGCGCTGGAGGGCGGCGCCGTGCTTTCCGATCAGCTCATTACAGGTGCTCAGATCCTCCAACTTGGTGGCCAGAGACTTCAGTGCTCCTTGGGTGAGGGCACGGTCCTCCTGAGGCACAGGGGTTTCATCTCCTGAGTCGTCTTCACACAGAGACACCAAGGTAGCGGTTTAAAAACTGAGCAATAGAAATATGTCTGAACAATCTGTGTGTTAATGATGATGAGATTCTACGCTGGAGTAGACGGCACTGTCTACTCCAGTCAGAAAGATGTTTAAATTTAGAGTGAATGGGTAGCGGATGGGAAGGAATAGTAATAACACTTCACACCCTGATCTCTAAACAACCCATCTTCCACAAAATCGGAAAGCTGTGAATGAACACTGTTGCCTTGGAAACGTGGGCCTATGCAATCAGGAGGAAAGGCTATTTTTAGATGAAGAAGGAGAAAAAAGGATGACGCATTACCCCTTTTCCTCCTCTCTTTCTGTCTCTCTTCCTCTAGCTGGCACGAGCCGAGCTGCGAGTTATTAGTCCTTTCAGAGCGTTTCAAGGAGACTGGATTGATTACTAAGCATTACAAAGCATATTTACAATAAACAGTGCTTTCCTTGAACTTTTGAACATTTTGTCATGTTACAACCACAAACTTATTCTATTCGGATTATATCTGATAGATCTAATAAAGAAACACATCATTTTGAAGTGGAAGGAACATTATGGTTTTCATGATTATTTACTAATAGAAATCTGATTAACTAACTAAAATCTAGAGTAACCAACTGGCTTTGGAAGTTACCAAATTAGTACACAAGACTCCACTTGTATTTTAATCCCAGTTTTAACTACAGCTCTCCAGGAAAAGCCTCGGAGGTGGCAAAAACAAGTTTACTAGTTTACCAGTAAACTAGTAAATGGCACTATGAAAGCCATTGTAACTCTGGAGGAGGTGCAGAGATCTACAGCTCAGGTGAGAGGATATGTCAACAAGATAGCTATTAGTCTTGCCTCCACGAGTCTGGCCTTTATCGAAAAGTGCCAAGAAGAAAACCATTACAGTCCCATATACTACTTGCCAAAAGCCATGTAGGGACAGCAAATGTGGAAGAAGGTGCTGTGGTCAGATTACAGTAAAATGATCCTTTCTGGCCTTCATGCAAACTGCTATATGTGGAGGAAAAGTAATGTCATATATCACCAGAGCACACCGTCTCCACGGTGAAAAAAAAACGCTGGTGGCACCACCATGCTGTGGGGATGCTTTTCTTCGGCAGGGACGGGGATGGGAAGATGGCTGGAGCTGAATACAGTCCTGGAAGAAAACCTGTTAGAGGCTGCAAAAGACTTGAGACTGTGGTGGAGGTTTGCCTTTCAACAGGACACGGAACAAAAAACGCACAGCTAGAGGATGGTTTAGATTAAAGGAGATTCATGTGCTACAATGGTCTAGTCAAAGTCCAGATGAAAATCTAAATGAGAATCTATTGCAAAACTTGATGTTTACAGAGCCTCTTCATACAATCTGACTGACCTTGAGCTATTTTGCAGTGAATACAAATGCAGCCCACTGCTTTTAGATTATTTTATCTATAAAATTGTTGAAAAACATTTATCCTGTCCCTTCCACTTTCCATTTATGCTAATTTGAAATAGTCTGTCATATAAAATCCCAGTAAAATACACTGCATTTGGCGCGGCACTGATGGTGTAGGGGTTGGGCGCGCGACCATGTGCGGAGGCTACAGTCCTCAAAGCGGCTGTCCCAGGTTCGAGTCCCGAACCTGTCAACATTTACCCAATGTCTCCCCCTCTCTCTACCCCACTTTCCTGTCTACCTACTGTCAAAAATAAAGGCCACTCATGCCAAAAATAAATCAATACACTGCATTATGTGGTTGTTCAGATGCAAAGTACTGAAAAGTTCAAGAGGTGTGAATACTTCTGCAAGGAACAACAGCTTTTATTTTTCCTTAAACTATACCTATAGCTGCTATAGTCAACTTAGTGCCGCTCCTGTTACTTAAAAATACAGAAATTTGGGTTTTCTCCAATGTACTTTTCTTTATTTCTGTAAAATATATATATATTTTTTTATTTTTTAGGATTCATTTAGCCTTGATATATTAACTGAATGCTGAAGCCTAAATTTGTGCATGTAATAACAGAATAAAAAATAATACTAAAGACACCAGAGGTATGACAGGTCCTGCATTTTAAATAATCGAGCTTGAAAACAGACACATCTGCCTCTGTAGGGCGTACTGAAACGTTTCTAGGTTAAAACTTTCTCCGCTAAATGAAACACTGCATGATAAATCCCAGAACCCATGAGCATGTAGCTTGGATCTAGGCCAGTATAGTATGGTCTACGAGTTCAAAAGCATGAAGACAAACTATTAATGGGTAAAGAAAATAAAAAAACAATCAGGGCAAACTGGATTAGTTAAAGTCTCTGGAGAAAAAAGATTAAAAATGAGAGGCTGAAGTATACTTCAGGCTGTAATGGTTCCATGACCCACATATAGCAGATTTCTGCTGCTCAAGGTGGTACAAATTCAAGTTCTCTGAGGCCATCTGCCATCCAACATGTTCATATGGAGATGCAAAGCCATTAAGCTCATCTTGGAATGTGATGGATGTGTAGGGGAATGACACACAGGGCTGGTGAGTGCAGAAATTGGTTGTTTTTTCCACACTGGAGAGTCACAGGAGAGTCGGAGAGCCAACGGTGACTCATAGTTAAACCACAAGAAGACACCCACAGGTGATAAAGGGAGCGTCATAACAGACACAGAGTGGGAAGAGAGTCAGTCTGTGCATTTAAAGAGCACATAACAGCTACAACACACCTGTTTTTACAGATTCAAGAATGCAAAGCTCACATGTGCATATCATGTGACAGATATCACACAATAGGTGCCTCAGTGCTTCTGCAAACTCCACTTAATTACTGCCGTTTTGATCCGTTCAGCCAATTAATCTGCTCTGGGACAGAGCCTGGTGGCTGCTTATGGAAGGGCAATCTGTAATCACCTAACCAAAATGCACCAGGATTTGTGTCACTGCTTGCTGTACAGTTAAACTAAAGAGCAACGACTAAGCTTTTCACAATTGAAAACAGAGAAAACCAAAGCATATGGTGATTTCTGAACTGTCTATGACCTCCAGTATGATGCAAAACTGGGTTTGATCCTTTTAAATTCTTCTCACAAATTAGAGTCCAATAACTAATGCAAAAACAAAATCAGCAAGTGAAACATTGATTTGCATCTTGCAGGCACAACCCTCCTCTACACCACTGAAGAGTGCTTACACGCACCTCTTCAGGCATTGATTTGTATAACTGCTGCATTTAACAGCCTACTTCTTTAACTAACTGTGTCATTTTGACACCTTTAAAGCTGGCTCTACATTTCAGTTGAACACACAATAGTAAAACTAAATAAACTCCACAATGAGACACTCTTGGGGTGATAACAGATACGCAAATTGATCCAAAAAAAGAAACATGCAAACCACAAATGATCTACCTGAAATCCTACTGTGCTGTAAATATTAGGAAAAAACAGCTTACTTACAAGTCGACACTTATTGAAAAGGCTGCACTTGTATCTGCCTATTGTCCTTAAGTGGAAAATATTTTCAGAAAGCCTATCACACACGCCTATGTCTCTCCCTCTCGCTTTTTCCCTTTACCCCTCCTGCTACCAGAATGGGAGGAGGAGGAGGAGGAGGAGGAGGAGGAGGAGTCAGGAGAGGAAGGTCATTTCATTCAGCACTGACTGCCATCACACTGAAGGAGACAGGAAGGGAGGAAGCAGAGTGGGAGGGAGGTGGTGGATGCACATCTCTGCATGCTTTTATATTTATTTGTATTTCAAATAAAGAAAGAGGTGTTCAAGATTTACTGATTCTAATCCTATCCCATCCATTCTCATATTATATAAGATATAATCATGTTTGTAGCAAAAAGTAATGTAGGAATTCAAATTTAATAGGAAATATCCTTTTTGCCTTTAAATAGCCTTGTCCCAACAGACAGCTTGGTAGCACTGCCCTCTGGTGACCTGTTCTTTAAATGACAATTCAAATTACAACATTTTTGCTTTGCTTCTTTAAGAGCCTGTTTTCTAGATCAGGCAGTCTGCTTTAATACATAATTAAAAATAATAAATTAACATACATTTTTGAAATGATACTACTTTCATCACAATGTGTTGGTCTGATTTTATGGATCAGAAAAAGGAGAAAATATGAATCTTACCTGAGTGATGCATCAGAAGCGTGGCATTGGCCTTTGCTTGTTGCAGGGCCGACACCCATCTCTGACACTCCCCCTCAGATGTGGCCTTCAGGTGGTAGCTTCGGCCTCCACTGGTTAACACAAAGTGACAGGTGTCACCCACCTCGATGTGAGCTTTCGCCAGGGGAATAGTGCCCCGGCAAGTGTGCGCCATCTCTGCCTGAGTCCTGAAGCAAAAAACAAACAAAAACAGACTCGGATATTAATAGAACTTGTGTCAAACAAGAACAAAAATGTGTGCTGCCTCTGCAAAACAAGTATGTTTTAAGACAATATGACCTATCTTTATGACCTATCTTTTTCACACCTTTTAGCTGTGTTTCTCCCCTAAAGGGAACCACAAATGAGGCTATCTGAATATGAATCTGAATATGTCAGTATGACTGGACAGCACTGGTATTAATTATAGATTAACCATATATTACATTAGAACTCTATATTCGTTGACATGTTTTGTCTTGTACAGTGCTTTGAGAAGTGATGCAGCATAAACAAACTGAGCTGAATTTTTAAAAGCAACTGGATTCTAAAACTGAATTATATTTTTTGATATAATTCAAAAAATACAGCAGCATTGCAGAGATGTAGGAGATCAAAGGTCAGTCATCCACTCAGCATGGAGAAACACTGGGTGGACTTGGGGCAGAAACCGAACTTAAAGAGACATAAATCAGAATTTTGTTAAAAGAGGAAGATTGTGCTGTTTAAAAGTGAGCGCAATTGTTTTGTTTTTTAACCATCAAAGCATTAAAATTTTAACAAGAGCCACTGTTTTGGGAATTCAGACATTACAATATGCAGTTTAGGTCTAAAAAAACCCAAAACAATACAAAAAAAAAACAGGAGAGAATAAAATGGATGGTAAGCAATAGCATAATCAATACGCTATTTTGTGACATACACACAGCAATGTATTTATTAGGGATGAACAATATTCACAAATTCATAATTAGCACAATTTCACTGCACATAATATGCATATCGCAAAGACCTGCTAGGACCGCAATAAGTGCTGGCAAATTATTTAAGTATCATGCATTCACACTCTCCATGTTTATAATATATTTGATTAAATGTGTTGTTTAATGTAGCATTAAAAGGTTTTTTTTAGAAGGTAGGGAGGAGGTAAAGAAACCAAAGCTAAGTTGTTTCAATTCCAAAGCAGCAGATTATACAATAAAACAATGTTTTTAAAATGGAAGTAATACATTTTGTTTTATTTTTCAGTGCCTGGATATACTACTCAACGGAAAAAAAATATGTGTTTAATTATTATATAAGTATGTATATCAGGCTTGATGATGGACAAGCAGACTTTAGATGTGTTTTTGAAACATGGGAACCCAACGGTGTCAGCCCCCTTTAACTAAGACTGTCTGGGGCTCTAATTCCAGCAGAAAGCAAAAAGTTTGATTTCACATTCTTAAAAAAATTGAATCACATCATCTTTACAAACATAATGTAAAGAAATCCATCTTCTGTTAGCTTTAAACTAACTGAATAAGCCCTGCGTCGGGTGGAGCCCCAGCCGTTAGACAACGTTACCTGTAGTAGGACAGCAGGCCGTTGCTGAGGACGAACCACCGCCGCTGGTAGCCCTTCAGGTAGTTGGTCCATTTGAAGAGCCAGCCCTTGTGGGTGTCCAGACACGGCAGGTGGAGCCCGGGGAGAGTCGGGGAGGGTAAGCTCTTCACCAGCTCGTTCATCTGTCCCTTCTCGGCTGTCCGCGTCCCTCCAGCGGGATGAACGGAGCAGTTACCGTGGAGTTGTAAACAGCTGTACCGTTAGCTAGCAGCGCACAGACAGACTGGACTCTGCTGTTAGCCTGCAGTTGTTTCTGTGCCCCTGAGAAGTGAGGCGGACTTACTTTAAAAATGATCACGCTAGTATTTTTAGATAAGAAGACATACGAAACCAGAAATACTGCACTGTAATGTAGTGATGATAAAGCCTGTGAGCCTGAGAGAAAGAACAGGATGACGTCCTTATTACAGGATTGTAGATTATGGATGCAGATTTCCCCCTCTTTCTCTACCTCTCTGTACGCGCGTTGGACAAATGGCATTTTCTATCTACAAAATAGATGTACCACACATCTTTGTTTTATTTTTTACAATTTAACATGTTAAAACCACAATTTTCAGTTTGTGAAATTGGAATTTTATGTGATAGACCTGCAAAAAGTAGTGCGAGTGAAGAAGAAAAATGACATTCAGCTCTGATTGCTCTGATGCGCCTAATTTAAATCCAGTGGAGCTAATTTCACCGATTTAGAAGTGATGTGTCTAATTTACAGCTGTTCTATGAAGGACGCAGCATCATGAAGACAAGCATATATACCAGCTACTACAAATATAGGAAAAAATGGCTGTCCACGCCACCTTAACTGAGCAGCCAAGTGGCCCAAGTAAGTCTGGAGGAGCTACGGAGATTCAGTCATTGTGAAAGGAAAACCATGCAAAATTTCATTCGCAGCTTGCTACAAGCCATACATGGGAAACAACAAACATGTAGAATAAGGTGCACTGCATGGTCAGATGGAACTAAAATTGTCATTTATGACCTACATCCCGGATACAAGCGGCAGAAATGAGCTTCCTCCGCATACTGGATGGCCACTTCCTTAGCAATAGGGTGAGGAGCTTGTAGTAGAGCCGCTGCTCCTTCACATCGAGAGGAGCCAGTTGAGGTGGCTCGAGCATTTTTCACTTGGCAATAATGTTTTTTCTGATTCTGAGACAATGTGTAACATTTCAATTTCTTTGCAAGGCACTGTAAAGGTCATTTTTGTATGTTGACATTCCTTTCTACCATTCTTTTTTGACAGGATCAGTGCTGTTAAGATTGTTCTCTGGGATGGTTGTTCTGTTCTGTTATCTTCCTTCAAGTGTTTTCCTACTGCTATATGATTTCTAGATGGTATTTAATGGTGCACATATAAGAAAAAATATTTTTCTTCGTTTATAATTCCATCTCTGAACACTGAATAAAATGCAACCCCAGATCATGACAAAGCCGCCACCATGTTTTACATATGGCACTTCTGGTATTTAGAGTATTAGTATTAAAGGCTTTTTACAGCTATGTTTTAATTATTGTCTGTCAATCAGCTCTAAAGGAGTCTGTTCTTTCTAAAAACAGTAAATGGTTCTCATTGGTTATGTGCAGTTTTATTTTTTATTAATTAGTAAGTCACTGTCGAGTGTGTCAACAAACAAACATTCCCCTGAAATGACCAGGTACATGATTGCGCTGGAATGGACTAACAATAATAAAAAAAAATGCTGCTATCCAAAGAAAAGAATGGAAAGACAAAACAAATATTAGTCAAGACTAGTATGAGCCATTGCATAAAGATTATGGCTTATTTTAAGCTGAATATGTTGCCAGGTATTAGTTAATAAATTACTTACAGCAAACGCTGTAGCTCATATTGAATTGCAAGTTGCGATTAGAACCACTAGAGGACACTGTTGACTGTTTTAAACTTCAGCTTTCATCAACAGAAGGAACACTTTTTGTTTGTTTCTGTTTACCACAAACGTATTAATTTTAATATTGCCACCTATTCAGTTATCAAACCCTCTTTTTGGAGCAATACACAAAGAAGAAAAAGAAAAATTAAACACAATTTTAATAACGAAACTACTACAAAAAGAAGATGAAGAATAATTAGAGGAACTAAAATTTTCACTCAAAACAGGGGAAAAATAAAGAAAATGTAAAGGTTACTAGCCTACAGAAATGTTGCATCTTGGTCCTAAAGATCTATTGCCAGAAATGGACACAAAGGGCAGCGAAAATACTATCGACATAGTCAACCAAATACAGGGTCCTTGGCAAATGAGATATTTCAAACACTAAATCTGCTATGATTATGCTTTGAATACTGTTCAGCTCTAACATATAAGATACAAACAATCTACGTGGGTCTGTTGTGAAACAAAGGATCAATATATGGAAAAGCATCGTATAGCCCATTTTAAGTGCGGTAGAGGATCTGTGAAGCTATGGGCCTACATCCCTTCCAAAGGCCCTGTACAAAGTAATAACAGCAGAATTGGCAATATATGTAGCCCCAGTAATTATATAAAAAAAAAACATTTTCTCATAAATTAAATGCTAGATGAGAGATTTTCTGTAAGATAATGTTGCTGCTACCATGTGATGGATTGACGAACTGTCTAGAGTATACCCCACCTCTCATTCAAGAGATATGGACCAGCCTCTCACGTCTATGAAAACCAACATCTGTGTCAATAAAATCAAAATAAATGTTTTTTCACTTGCCTTTGTCAAAACCTTTATTTGACACATCAGAATGGTAAAATATTACTCTTGTACAGACAGTAAGTTAGATAAACATCATGAATTATTATCATTAACAAATGCAATAAGCTTTAGAATCAAAGAAAGACCTAACTGTGTGTTTTTAGTAGTTTTTTTTGGATCATTTAAAGTTTGCCTTTATTGATAACAACTGAGCATAAGTGTAAATAAATGCATTATAACTAAATATGCAAACAGCAACAAGTGACTATTTTCATTTGGCATCGTCACAGTCAGTAGTGAGAAATTTACATTGTACAATCATTTCTGCAAAGTGCTTAATGGTAAAATAAATCTCAGTAAAGGGTTGAAATGTTTGTGTCTTTGATTTTGGATGCCTGCAGCTTTACCTTTATTACACGAAGAAGATAAAATGGCATCCCTTTACTAAATCTCTATGGCACTGCTTATGGTTTTGACTTGAGCTGTTTAAATACCAAGCATAAAAAACCATTTTACACAGCACGATGCAAATAAAATAAGTTTAAAAATCACTCAGCTGGTGACAGGATGTGCTGAGCAGTATCTCATCCAGAAAGTCACACGATCAACAAAACAAAACATTGTGTTGTACCTCCGTCTCTTCAGAGGTGTGCTGGGTACAGTAGTAAGGCAGTCAGCACGGGCAGATAGCATTTAAAAAACCCATCAAGGTGATAAACGTTTGCTACAGGAATGAGTTTCAGTTCAGAGTCTTGAGGGTTTGTTGTTGTCACAGATAGGATCGTTCCAGCGCTCACAAAACCTTTACAGTTGTAAAGTCTGCTTAAGCACACATCCACCGTCTCAGGAAGGTTAAAGCAAGCCATCGTGCTCAAAAACCGAGGGCAGCTGGGAGAAGTCGAAGGGCAGGAATTTGACGCCGGTCCCATGGTAGAATTTGTTCTGAAACTCCACCCTGCGATCAAAACGAAAAGCAATCAAGAACACTTAATGCATGCAGAATAAACATTAAAAGGCTAGTTAATGAAATAAGAAAAAGAGAAATTTAAATAATGGTTTCTGCATATTTATGATGTCAGATGTTTTCGGGATTTAACCCTCCATAATTCTCAGTCCTTTTAAAGCACTGACGTATAAATCCAAAAGTTCACTTTGATTTTTTTGGTGAGGCTTTAAATATCGAAACATAAACACAGGAGGAACAGATAGATGAATTGATTGACAGATAACAAAACAGCTCGATGGATGGAACAGAGAATAGGATATGGATTGAAGACCGGAAACACGAAAAAATGCACTCATCCACAAAAGGAAAACTCTTCAATAACTGACTTTCCCAGACTGCATAGAAACCCTAATTTTCATAAAATAAAGTCCTTCAAATACAACACTATTTTTGTATATTATTTAAACGACTAATTAACAATGTCTTTCTCCAGAAGAATCAGTGTCACTTAGCTTTTATCAGTTTAAAGAGTGGTAATAAAGAGTTTACAGTACAGCTGCATTACAAGGACAGATGATGAAGAAAAATAATTGGTATGGATATCATGTAATGTAAGTTTTTTGCATTCATTTAAAGCCATTCTGCATCTCTACTTGATCATCTACCATCTCAGCGTACTTCTGTACCTCATTTTTGTGATTTGGAGTCTCATGTTGTTTATTCTGTATCTAAATATACCTTTTCTTGAAAGTCACCTTTACCACTTTGCTCCTGCAACATGAGGGAATATAGTTTTCTCAACATGTGGTTACATGTCCTATTTATAACCTTATATTCTACCCTAAATGGGATTACTCTCCTTTCTTCTTGTTTTGTGGACCATTATTTAGTAGAGACACACAGATCACAATTATGAGGACAATTTCTAGTTTCCCTGTTTTGTAAAGATTTCAGATACTGATACAGATTTTAGACTATTACAGTTTTGCTTGAATAACTGCTATGTAGCCTATAAGAACAGAATTCAAAATGTAGGCTATATTTTCTTTTCTAGGCTTTCTACCATGTTAGTTTCTACTATGTTAGGATCAGAGGTGAATTCATACCGTGTGTGAAAAAGGAGCTGTAAAACAAATCTTCAATATTATATCAAAAGAAAATGTTTTAGTCTGCATTCAGTCTCTGTTAGAGCTTCAAAAGATAAAACAGAATTTTACTGTACTCCATTCAGCCTTCCTGTTTTCTGTTGAAAGTCTTGCTCTCTCGTCTCTCAGATATGTCAGGATAAGTTGCATTTTGAATAGCTTCTTACATTTCTGTTTTTCCATGATTTCATTTATTCTTAAACACCTCACCATTCCTGAAAATAGCTAACTTTAAGGCTTGTTAATGACATCTTCCCCAATAAATAGTGTTTTTTTGTTTTGGCGTAGAGCTTGTGGTGCTTAAATATGATGCATTCACTGACAAAAAAATTGGATTTTATTGGCATTTTTTCTAAAGTGAGTTGACAGGAGATGGGTTGAAGAAATGAGGAAGACATGCGGCAAACGTCAGTGGGCTGGGACTCGAACCCGCGACAGCTGCAGCAAGAACGAAGGCCACATAGATCGTACATGGGTCGTGCGTTTAACTTCTGTGCCGCCGACACATTTAAGAGGTTGGATTTTTGATTTTCCAACCAGCTGGTCAAGGTTCGACCAAGATGAAAATGAGCTGATCCGGGTCACTTGCCAATTTCTCTGTAAATCTTTGTTTTTTTAGTTTTGTGTGTCTGACTGGAATCCATGTTCTATAGCAGCAAATGATCAATGCTACTTGGTTATTAAATAGTTCCAAGAAAAGTGTCATATTTTATGAAAATCAACCAGCACAGACTCACCAGTGAAGTCGTAGAGCATGGAGGAATGCTGATAAGCCTTCCATGACCAGCAGGATCGACACGGTGAGCGTGGCGAAAAGGCCAAACACAGGTACCAGAAACACAACCCCGACTTTTGTGGTGATCCTGAAACCTAGGCGCATCACCATGGCCCACAGCACCTCTGACAGCTCTATAGAAAATAAATGATTTATAATAGAAAAAAATTAAGAGCCAGTAGAAGGAAAAAGGCAAAGGGGGCATTTTATTTCCTGGTGGCACTTACGGGCGTGAGCCAAGCTGAGCGCCCAGAGACGAAGGTAAGACGCAGTGTTGGAAATGCAGCCCAGGCAGTACTCTATGGTGTGGATGGCCTGATGCAGGAGCACATCTGCAAAGTCAAACTACAAAACGGTACATAAGATATTAACTTAATACTTACAATAAAAATCTAATTAAGATAATGCAAGTCTCCTGTTCTCAGTTTTTCATATCAATTTACACATGTTCAGATTTTATTAAATGTCCTCCACAACTGATTCTTGTTCTGCTGCCCTACTTTCTCCTTCTTAATGTGGAAACAGCATTAACTTGTTGAAGCGGATGGCAAAAACAGACATAAATAACAGGGTCACTGTTCTCTAACCTGCTTAGGAAGAGCTTCTCTGCTGGTCAGTTCATCAAATCCCTCCTCTTCATCCTCCTCATGAATGGACGTTATGGAACCGTCATCCTCACTCACACGCCTCACCCTCTCATAACCCTGAGATGAGCCAAAAAAACTACAATGAAGCCCTATGAGCTGAATTAAGAGAATTCAGTCTTTGACCGGACTTACTCTGCGTCTGCGCAGGCCTTTGCCACCGCGATGCTGCCAGTACAAGTAAAGAGGTTTTCCTAGCAGCAATATGGGAACGGACAGCATAGCAATCAGAAGAAGGAAGATCTGCAACCCAGTCTGTAAAATATGACCAACAGGATCAAACTTGAGCTTCAATAAAAGATTGCAAATACACCCTATGAGCAGATGCTGCGAGCACATACCTGTCCTGGGTACAAAGGAGTTAAATCCTTCCCCTGCATGACAAACATGTTAATGAAGTGGATGAGGATGCTGGGAGCCTGGCTGGAGTTGCGTGCACTGAAGGCCAACCACTTGTAGAGAATCATGAAGACCAGGTAGCCAAAGAGACAGAGCAGAAAGAGCAGCTCGGGAAGAAACAGCAGATAAACGCTGAATTTTTGTCGGAAATGCCTGAACAAAAGGAGAAGGGACAAAAATTGAGGTATTGACTGGATTGGCAAAGAGTTACAAAATCAATATATTAAATTTTTCTAGGGAATAAATAAGGAGATGAGGGTGATGTAAATTGTGGCAGAGGGCAGATGTGTTGAGGTGTACAGTAGTGGAGAGATGCCAATATTCCTCTGTATAATCTTTCAACCTACCATGCAACAATGGATTATTTGTTTCTGTGTGTTTCCTGCTCTTCACAATGATGTTTGTAAACCAATTTTCTCTAAGAAACCATTAAGACTTTCACAGAACAGCTGCATTTACACTAAATAAATTACAGACAGATGCTCCCATCCATCCTTTTTCTGTATTCGCTTCTTCCATACGGGGTTGGGGGGGGACCAACTCCAGCTACAGGCGAGAGGCAGGGTACACCCTGGACAGGTCACCAGTCCGTAGCGGGGCAACACAGAGACACACAGGACAAGCAACCACGCACACACCCATTGGCATCTAAGGGCAATTTAAAGAGACCAGTTAACCTAACAGTCATGCTTTTGGACTGTGGGAGGAAGCCGGAGTACCCGAAGAGAACCCACGCATGCACGGGGAGAACATGCAAACTCCATGCAGAAAGACCCTCGGCCAGGAGATGAACAGAGGACCTTCTTGCTGCATGGCAAAAGTGCTACCAACTACGCCACCGTGCAGCCCCAAATGCTCCCTATTAACAAGTTAAGTGACTTCTGAAACCAATGGGGCTGCACTGTATTTTATTTAGGGGTATCAGAGTAAAGGAGGCTGAACGCAGTATTTACAAATTTATATTTGTAGAAAACCTTGAACTGTGTTCCTTATTGGGTTCTAGCAATTCAATTCAATTCAGTTTCAATTCAGTTTTATTTATAAAGCGCTAATTCACAACACATGTCGTCTCAAGCACTTCACAAAAGTCAGGTACATACATTCCAATTAGTCCTAACCACTGAACAGTGCAGTCAGATTCAGTTATTTATTCAAATTGGATAAAAAATATTTCTATCTAAGGAAACCTAGCAGATTGCATCGAGTCAGAGATTTGTAGCAGTCACTCCTCCCGGATGAGCATGTAGAAACAGTGGACAGTTACTGGCGTTGACTTTGCAGCAATCCCTCATACTGAGCATGCATGTAGCGACAGTGGAGAGGAAAAACTCCCTTTTAACAGGAAGAAACCTCCAGCAGAACCAGGGTCAGTGTGAGCGGCCATCTGCCACGACCGACTAGGGGTTAGAGAGAACAGAGCAGAGACACAAAGAGAACAAAGAAGCACTGATCCAGGAGTACTTTCTATGGGAAGGAAAAGTAAATGTTAATGGATGTAGCTCCTTTAGTTGTTTCAGATAAACTCTGAGCCAGTTTTCAAGGTTAAAGTCTGAAAGAGAGCACATAGAGTTAGTTACAGTAAAAGCTCAGTCAGTAGCTATGTCTAGGAGAGAGAAAGGGTTAAACACTCATCAGATCATCAGTAGCTCATTTTTGCAGGACTTTAGTAAAAAATATACAGTAACTTCTGAAGAAAATTTACAACTAAATGTGAAAGAAAATTAAGGAATCTTACTCTTAAATGGAGATGAAAATGAAATTTATCATATTATTCGGACACTAATGTAAAATCTGAATGCGACATTTTTAACGCTAAGAGCTTCCAAAGACAGAGCTATGGGAGTATTTTCTGTAGGGAATGAATATGGACAAATACAAAAGCTCTTATAGTGGTAGAACCATGCAGGTATCTCAAATATTTGGACAGATTGTACTCTGTCCAAGACTTGGTAAATGGCCTTCATCATCACATTACATTGACCTGAACCTTGAGTTAGACACAGCTTCCAGACAGTGATATTCTTATCTGGGCTTCATTTTAAAACTCTGTCTCTCTAAAAAAAGTCAACAATGAGGTTTGAAAGGATAATAAATTATCTTCAGTCTCAGTAATGATAGCATGCCACAAATGCATGTATGCCAAACTACTCCATGATCAGCACTGGCTGTTATATACATAATCCATCACTTAGGAGGCCATGATCCACTTTCTACTCTGAAGCACAAACATTAAAAGAAAAAAACTGAGGAGTATTGTCCTTGTTGCTGCAAAGCATTTCAACAACAAAATGTACACACCCTCAAGGGCTGCAGCTCCTTTTTCTCTTTATGCAGACATGTTCATGCACAGCACATCACAACTTGTAATGGCTGTTACAATTTCGTTGTTCTACATTGTGGTCAGCGTGTTTTAAATTCCTGTTTCTCTTTGCTTTATATTCTTGACCTGAGATGATCTGCCGCTGTTTTATGAGTTTTAAACTGTTTCTCTTGAAATTCATCTCTTTTGCACAGCTTTCTTGAACCTTTTGGCTTTTAAAACATGTTTTCTGCTCTGCTTTAACAGCATCATGAGCATAACAGGTGCTGAACAAACATTACATAGGTTATAGATAGTTTCATGTGTAAAAGTGACGTTTAAAGCCTCTTACAAGTGGTTGAAGACACTTAGCACCACCCCGAAGCTCATGTGAATGACGCCGATGATGACTGACATCTTCATCTTGTACGAGTTGAGGAAGGACAGCCGATTCACAGCCAGGTTCCATATCTGATTGAGCCAAAAAAAGCCCTTCAATACACATGACATGCAGCTCTGTGCGCCAACTGTAACCTTTGAGTCCATTTACTCACAGGATCAATGCCGAATGGGTACGGTCCACTGAATACACCACTGACATTAGGGTCTAATGTGAGCAAAGCATTTGTTTGGACTGTTTTGTTCCTGCAATGTAAAACAAAAATGAAAACATTATGAGGGATCTGTTAAAACACTAAATCACTGTTCACCGATTTTTGTGGAAAGGTTTGATGTCATATTTACGTCCACTGTTGATTGGTGAACATAGCCTTGACACTCCATCCAGAGCCAAATATGTTTAGAGACTTGGAGAAACAGTCATTATAAATGAGTCCAGTGTAGATGGAGAAAAGACCCATCATCAGGATGATGTAACGCCCATGGAAGAACATCATCCATATCTGGGATCAACAGAGAAATTTTAACTTGATTAGAAAAAAAAGACAATAATCCTACTCCACATTCTGGTTAAAAGTGAGCATTTATTCCCACCTCGTTACTAGGATGCTTCTTCTTTTGATTTTTCTCCGTCAGCACCATCCACAGGGCGAAGAGACTCATTATCACCCCATGACCAAGGTCCCCGAACATCACGGCAAACAGGAAGGGGAATGTGATGATGGTGTAAGGAGCTGCCAAAAACAGAAACATGATGAGTATTTTTATTGAGCGAAAAAAAACAAAAGTTAACTTCAGTGTCCCTCAAGAAGACAAGGACTTACCTGGGCTTACCTCACGATAGTCCCCCACCCCATAGGCCTCCACAATGCTCTGAAATCCAGTGGTGAACTTGTTGGATCTTAAAAGGGTCGGTGGCGTATCGCTGCTTGGGATGCGGTTTACAAAGGAGGGCACAGTGGCATCACCTTTTCTCTGATTAAAATACATTAACGGGGAAAGTGAGGGATTTGTAATGACATGAAGTATTTATTCCTGCTAACATTAATTAAATTTAATTGTTCTTGCAGTGTTTTTGATGGCAGATTTTATCAGAAAACATCTTGCAGAACTGCTGCCACATGTCACATGAGAAGAAAAAATGCGTGGCTATGGCTGGTGTTAATAAACAGAAACGCTACAAATACCCATTTGGTATTTTGCAAAAGCCCCGAGTTTAAATATATTTTACTTTCAAGCAGACAGATCAGATTTTCTTGTCATCTTTTCAAATGGTAAATGGCAAATGCAAATTTTCCTCTCATTTTCTGTCCACTATTTGGTCATTTAAAAGAAATTATTTTGTCTGTTTTTATATCTTATCTCAAATTTATTAATAATTCTCATATAAATTTCGTAAAGAACCAAATTTTAAAATGAATTTTTAGGCACTTGTCACAAAGACAGAAGTTGTTCCCATTTATTTGGCTTTAAATGAAACAAGTATCAAAGATACCAGTGTTTCATATCAATGTTTCTTCCATCTGGTACAAGATGTACGCTAAGCTCCTTCTTCAAGGCTCATACAATAACCTTTACCCAGTAGCTGTGGCACTCATTAACACCAGTAGATGCGCTGCACCTTAAACAACAACACAACTAAACTCACTCAGCACACGGTTCTTCAGTTGTATGTTGCAAATTAACTATTTAAGACACCAATGTGTTTTCTTTACTTCAAGTTTTATCTCTAGTGGCTCTAAAAAATGCTTGAAAGTACAGCCAAGTTACTTAAAGTAGTAAACTCAAATAACTGAAACAAAGCTGGAATCAAAATGGTTTTCCACTGCACAAAGCATGCACCTATTCAAATGCATTTTCTATGTCTCAATTATTGCAAAGGCTTACTGGAGACTTTTTTTTTAATTATAATTTTTTCGGCACTAGAGGCCTTCATTTTTGATAGTAGGCAGACAGGAAGGAGGGGCAAAGAGAGGGGGAGACATTCGGGAAAGGTCGTAGGTCGGGGACTCGAACCCGGGACGGCCGCTTCGAGGACTATAGCCTCTATATGTGGTCACGCGCTTAACCCCTACACCACCAGTGCCGCGCCCTGGAGACTTATTTTTAAACAGTCAACTAATAAACTTCCAGTTCTGAGAAAATGGAAATCATACTGCAATTGGACCCCAAATGGGAGTTACTGATCTGCTGTTATATGGATTTGTTTGTCTTTTTACAGAACAAGCAGGTTAACATCTAAACACCAAAGTGAAGCAGAGCTAAAACAGCCAAATCCTTTGAGTGTTCTTTTGCTACTGGTAATAGCATTTTGTGACTCATCCTGGAGTGCCTTTGTTAGGTCTCCTGTCATACCTCTGTGTACAAGGCAGTGTGCTTCTTTGTGACAGTGCAGGTACCATAATTGAACATCAAATCAACACCATACATAATATTGAGACAGCAATTATTTAAAACCTCTAACTGATTAGTCTGAAAAAAATAAAATATATATATATATCAAATAAATGGATTAAGTTAAACTCTTTACTCTTGTCAGCAGTTCCAGATTACAACAGGCTAAGGCAAAAAGCTGTGTAGCAGTCTGGTGATTCTGCTTTTGATGCTGTTGTGGCGTTTGCCTGAAAAGCATTGCTCTGACAATGTTCAAAACGCCCTGTTCTTGCAGCAGTCTCACACCTCAGACACCGTTGCAACTACTAGTGTCCCCATCCTCCTGGACAGAGGATAGGGGCACTCCAATAAGCCTTTCTGCTCCACTCACTATCTGTGCAGGGCAACATCCAATATAACCAAAATTGAAAACAAATTCACCATTCTCTATGAAGGTGGGTTTTATTTATTGTTTCGCCACATCAAGTCAGATTCTACTTATCTAAAATGTGGGGTACCCCAAGGCTCTGTTTGGGGACATATGTAGGACCAGATTATTAGATTTCATAAATAATCAGCTCTAGGTTATACTCACCGAACCCTTTTCTAGCGCCCCTCTCAGGTTTGCCAAGTCACTGACGGGACACCATACCTCAGCAATCAGACACTTGTTCGTAACATCAAAGCTGCACAGGTTGAGGATGTGATAGATAGCCTTCATCTTTTTCACCTGCACAACCCAGGTGTAGGCTGACTCAGCAGCCTTCTGCAGAACTTGCCTCAAGTAGTCATCAGTGCGAAGAAGGACCTGCAGGGGACAACAGTTATTAGGAACCCCCCCAATGAGATTCAACGTGCTTATTGCCCTCTCCAGAGACATTCGATCCTACGTTGTTGAGGTCCTGGATCCGTGTTCTTAAGCTGTCCAACACGTCTGCACGTTCCTCGTCATTCTCAGGATGTGGATATAAGTGGCAGTGGTAACTAAGAGCGACAAGGGCAGATGTTGATGACAAAAAAGCATGCATGGGGCACTAAAAGAAAAAAAAAATCAGCCAATGAAGGTTTTACATACCAGTCACAGATTTTTTGAACTTTGTGTCCGATCTGATCTCCCCAAAAGGAGATGAGAAACACAACACTTTTGCTTATTTCCCCCTGAAATCACATAATTCAGAAGCCTTAAAATAACGGCCAGGAAAGCTGACAAAGTGTAAAACATGACTTTTTAAAAACTCGTCTCACAGTGTCCAGATCGGTGAGGCTCTCGTCCACTTCTGCGTAGCTCAGGATCGTGTAGCCTTTACACACTCTCCACAGCATGCGCTCAAAGGCTTCCACCTTTACCCGCTGGATGAGTCCTGAAATAAAACTGCACCCAGGAGAGACTAGATTAGGTCGACGACGTGTTTTCCAAACAAATAATGGCACAAGGTGCTGTGGCTAGTTATGGACCAGATACAGTTATCAAGGTCCAGGTGTCAAGACTGCAACAAAAGATTTTGACAACATGTTCTACAGTTTAAAGACCTTTATGAGATGCCAGAGAAAGCGCTGGAGAGACCAGAGTTTTCTCATGCTCTATTAAAGAATTGGTAGCAAAGTGCTGCCCCTTCCGCACCCGATGCTGTACACTGCCAGTCAGCAGGATGAAGAATGGCTACTGAAGTTTTCCTCGCTTACAAGAAAGTCAAAGTTTTTCTGCTTGAAAATATTTCCAGGTTGTATTTCAAATTACAGCTACCAAGCTATAATTGTCTATTACTGTCAAGCAGCTGACTTCAGGCTAGCTACCTGAGCAGACACCTTGACTTATTTACCAGCAAGTATCAGACTGTTGTACTTGTGTTGTGTTAAAAAACAAAGTGGCTAAAACGTATAATATTGTGCACAATAAGTTCCTAAACACCAATACTATCTTTAGCTTGTTTTTGCTTGAGTCTGGGCATCTAAATCGAAGAGCAATAAATAAATGTTTACAACTAAATTACTCACTAGAACTATAATAATAAATATATTATGCTATTTTTCAGCAGTCAGAATAGTCAGAAAAATCAGTTAGATTGTGTTATATTTTAGTCAAGGTTATCTTACAGTTAGAATCTCATACCAGCCGATTCCTGACTGTGAAGTAAACAACTGATGCTGCAGCTCACCCCAGCTTTGCTCCAAGTCTCTGCATACCGGTGCTTCCTGTGACCGAGTCCGTCTCCATAGTGGGGAACTCTTCATACTGGGGACCAAGAGCCTCATGCTAGTTTTAAAAAAAGAACATGTTGACATTAGGAGGCTATTGCATTAGTCTCCTATTCCTAAAAGCCCCTCCCTTACACATTGATTACAGCTTAAATGAATCATCCAATGCTTGTAATGTCAGTACTGCGACAATTTTGCAGCATCAGTCCCAGTGAAGGAACAGAACATGCCAGAGACATTTAATTAGTCAGGGAAGGAGGAACAAGCAGTTGATCGAGGAAAACGCTCACTCTGGAGCGGCTGTGTATGAAGGTCCGGGTGATCTTCAGCATGTGCGTGTATTCTGTGAGCTCCAGGTGGTTCCTCTGAAGCTTCTCTTTGTTGTTCGCTACCTCGCTGAGCTCCATCTCCAGCCTCTGAAGCTGCTCCTGGATGTCAGAGAGAGAACACCGCCTTAACCCAACATTAAGCAGCAGAAAAACCTGTTCAAATGGGACATGAGTGTATTCAGCCCAAAACATCTGTGACTATAAAGAGGTGTATAATGATATCTAAATCTCCAAAAGCAGCAGAAATCCATATCTTAAGCAAAGTTAAAATAATTTTATTATCTTATGTGGATAAAAAAAAACAAGTCCACTAGCTAAATTTCCCAGAATTCCTTTAGAATTTAGGTCAGAATCAAATACAACCACGTCTGTCTCATTACCACTAATCCCGTCATGACAACTATCTGCCGTCCTGCTGACAAAAGGAGGTTATGCAGAAGATTAACTGTAAAGGTAGATAGATAATAACTGGGGAATGTTGTTAAAACCCATTATTTATTAATGTGTGATTTTTGTTTTCCCATTGACTCATATGAAAGGTTGTATTTTACAAAGATTTAGAGAGTATGCTGCTACCTGCGTTAAAAGCGGAGTTTATTTTTAGGCTTTTTACACTTTAAATAATAGCCCCAGGCTTTCAAAGCAGCTAGCTTTCCCTCCTAAAAATGAAAATAGGCACAAAAATGGCAGAAAACTGTAAGATTGAGTTAATTTTCCACTGCTGGCATTGAAACAGTGAGCAGCTTCAAGAAAAAAGGGAATAATTGGTAACAAACTTAAATGTTGAAAGGCTAAACAACAACTTCCAGTGGATATTTCTCGGTTACTGACAGTAACAAGTATCTGTTTATGTTTAGGTGAATTTTAAAGTGAGTGTCAGACTAAATCTGAGACTGTAGCCATAAAAATCTTTTTATTTTCAGTCAAACCAGGAAACTAAATGTAATTACCAAACTTCAGAGGTTCAATGTTTAAACAAGAAGACAAAAACAAGCACTTCTGTGGACTTGCCATGATCTCCAGGACCTGTCTGGGTGGAGGAGCAAGCGGGCTCTCGTCTTCTTGTGGAACAGCGATTTTAGCCTTCTGAATCTCCCTCAAAAGGAAGCCTGCGCATTTCATGATAATTATTGTTTAGGAAGGAATAAGCACATCAGCATAGCACAACCATGAAGGAACTGGTATACAAAAAACAATAAGCCAGTGATTCACTGCTTAAACAGATGATTATTTGTTAAGAATGTAGGCCCAGGCTGCTTCCACATCCCAGGTGCCACACAGAGACTTACCCAGGATTCTCTCCATTTCCTCACATCTCTTGATTTCGCTGACAAAGCGCCGCTGGAATGAGCTGACGCTGGGGTTGAGCTGAAATCAGAGGAGCACCATTAGTCAGGTGAGGTGACACTACAGCATATGTATGTAAATATAATTACTGGCATCTTAGTGGTTCAGAGATTGGTGACTGACAACACATTTTAAGATTAAGGTTTAAAAAGTACTTTTCCACGTTTTTAGAGTTCTCACTACTTTTTTCTCTATCTTTGAAATGTAAATACCATTCACATCAGTTATTTGTACAGTGGCCAATTTTAAATATAGAACCCATAAAAACCGAGGGTGGAAGGAAGATGGATGGATGGATGGATGGATGGATGGATAGATGGTTAGATGGATAGATGGATAGATAGCCGCATCCCGGGGCTCTGTATTTACTTACATCTCTGAACTCGACAAGCCCCAGCTCTCCCAGCTCACTGATGCAGTCATATTCAGAACCGGACTGCAAGAACAATTGCGCCAAGCACATTTCCTCACTCCGAAACACCATCTTTATTGTATCTGCCACAGACAGACAGTCGGACAGGTCTCCACCGCTGATAATCTTCCTGTGGCCGAATGATCTTACCGAGCTGTCTGCTACAAACCACCGCAGGACATTACAGAATTCAACCAAAGCAACCCCCTTCAAATAATTCACTTACACTGAATAATTACTGTATATTAATGACGACGTGTGCAAAAACCGAATTATCTTCATACCGGCTCTGGTTTGTTTAACCCTTTCTAAAATTAATATATACTAAGAAAACGACCTGCGAACAAAGACAAGCCTTTCTAAAGCGTGTTAATTTCGCATCGAGCGATAAGAGAGAAAGGCGTCATCCTGAAGCTTCTTCACCTTATTCACCTGCCGCTACAGCGCTGAAGAAAAAAACGGTAACCAAGCAACGCTGACCGGAAAGAACAAAGACAGGCAACAAGCTAACTGAAGAAAAAACAAAAACAAATGATCAACCCGCCTTGTAGACGAGCTAAAGGCAGCCTCGCATGTTAAACTGAAATAAGCCCCAGTCAGAAATAGGCTACGGCCTTTATTCGCTCCACGGCAATTGACACAGATTGCGTCTCCGGGTTGCCAGGTACTGGGATTTCCAGCGCCGCTGTGCTAGGTAGATTTAATTTTTTCAGAAAATTTGGTCTGTACACAAATAAATTCGCCTGCCACTTGTTTGAAACGTAATACCCCCACTAAGAAGTGAGTACATTTTTGAACTTAACTTACATAAGCACAACCCTAAATCCTAAACTCAAACTAAAGACATTGTCTCAAATATAACAAACATACAGGTCCGGCTGGTATACAATAAAAAACATTATTAAACGGGAGCCTTTAGGTTTACGTCTATGTTGTTTCATATTAGCGTTAATCCGCTTTTTGAGTAAAAGTTGCAATGTGTTGATGGAGTTAAGGCAGTTGATTCCTTTGTCTTTTATAAATTATGCGGGACTGACCATATCGTTTAAAGGGGGATTTAATTCCCAAACCTGGCAACAATGGTATTTTCCTATTCAGTTCCACCACAGTAAACTGGCCGACTACATACTCCGTTTACGTGTAAAACCTTCAATTTAACATTTTTTTATTGTTTTTTTAATTATGTAATACAGATCCACTTATGTTTATCATTCTTAGCAGATGGTTAGCGGAACATATGACAATCTGTATTTTATTCTAAGACATGAAAAAACAAATGGTATTGATGGATTTGAGATTTTTTCAGCAGACAGTCAGGTAATAAAACGTGTTTACAGACGTTATTTAATTGAAAACACAACACTATTTTAGAGAAACTCAGAGCCTTGTACTACACAATATTTTCAGCATGTTCAAGGTTTCTTGGATACATCTGGCTTGCACTGCACCACACTTATACTATGAAGCTGATGAATCAACTATGGGTTAACCCAGATGTTCAGACTCTGGATGTATGGACATGGAAAATGGTATAGTTGCAAATGGAGGACAAATCACAATTATGCATAAAGCTGGAAAAGTGGCTCAACAAAATCAAAGGATATGAAGAAATGAATACATTTATAAATATATTACAGCTACATTATTAAAGTACAAATACAGAGACCAGCAGAAGCTTACCTACACTCCTCATTAATGTCGTGTTTATTTTGAGGTGATAATGATGCATTTAAACCGTTCTTTTTTTCAGGTTGGGATGATTATACAACAAACCAAGCCATTCATAAAACTTAATGGAAGGCTGGTTTATCTACTCAAATACCAGTTTTGATGCATGTTTGGGATCAATAGCGACAATGTTCAATTTTCAACCATCTAACCTGTTGATGTGAGGGATTTAAGGATTTGGAGGTCATCCTCTGTCTTCAGTATTCCATCCACTTTGTGCAATCTACCAGTACCACTGGCAGTGAGACAGACCCTCAGCATGACGCTACCACCACCATGCTTGACAATTGGTACAGTGTTTTTAGCTGTGAATACCTCAAATGGACTCTTCCAAACTAGAAGAATGTCAGCCTCATCCAAGTTGATGTAGGGCTTACTGAATGAACTTTCTCAAGTCCTGACCTCAACTCTGATGAGAATTTATTGGCTACATTTACAAGCTGGATCCCATGTTAAAAACCAACCTATTTAAAATACCTCTACAAGTTCTAATAGCAAAAGTAGTGAGATATCCTGCCAGAATTATGCTAGGAGCTTGTTCATGTTAACTAAAAGTGTCTGGCTTATCTGTAACTTGTAAAAGCAAAACCACCAGGTGTATATTTATTGGAAGTCTAAGTAAATGTTTGAGTCTGTATGTTTAATTCTGAACCTGTGTAAATTAAAGAAAACAAGCCTCAAATGCAACTTTCTGATTCCAGATTCTTGTTTTTTAAATTCATAGTTTTATGTGGTGTTAACATTGCATCCTAAAACATAACTGTTTAAATGCATCATTTAAAGCCCAAAGTCTCAATCTGTTTAATCTACCTATAACCTGTGTATGAGTGTTTTTTCTTTCAAGAACTCCCATGTATTGCACCAATGATTTCTCTATGAATTTGAACTGAAGAAACTTTAAGGACTATGTTGCCAATAAATAGGGTGCAAATGCTGGGTTTTTGAAGTCCTCCAAGGCACTTGTTCAGTTCATTTGTTTATTTCTAAGTCTTCAAACTCTGAGCCAGGCTGTTGAGTTCCTGTGACAGAGACGTCACCGTGTCCAGAATCCGCTTCTTGTCCTTCTCCTCCAGCCGAGCTTCACACCGTTGGGCAAACTTATCAGGATGCCACAGCGCCTGCTGCTTCCGGAGCGCCTTACGAAATGCCACCTCGTCCTTTCGGTCCACGCCGTGCAACATCACGTCCAACATCTCCTGGACGGTGCCCCTAGGAGATGGCCAGGGGATGTCGCCGTAGCTGAGCTTCATGCTGGCTGATGCTGAGGCAGCTGCACTGAACGTGGCGGCACACCTCTCGTCGTACCGCTGTTTCTTTCCCCGCCGAGTCTCTTCCTCTTTGCGTGCTGCTCGAGCAAGATACTCCTCATGTTCTCTCTGCAGTCTTTCATGCAGCTCCCTATTGCTTTCTTCCTTTTGTCGGCTGTTTTCTTTTTTCCACTTAGAGGACGTACTTGCCAATCTTTGAGCTTTAGCATGTTTCTTGTTAAAATACTCTCTTCTGATACGATCTGCCCAGTCCCCAAAGTCTTCATCTTCTTCATCAATAGGTAGATAATCATCAGCTGCCAAAGAAAAGCAGCACAGTTAAGAGCAAGAAAAAATCCCAACTTAAATGTATTAATTAGCATTTACCATCATATGGTGCAAAGCTTTCAAAAAATTCCTCCTCGCATTCACCAAGCAGCTTCTCCAGCCACTCCTTCTCAAGGTTTGACTCAGGTGGACGACTCATGCTTTCTGCAGCCTGGAAAAACAAAAGGAAAATAGATGTAGATATCACAGAGCAGTCATGAAAGCCAACTCAGTGGTTTATTGTATTTCATCAGAATAAAACAGATTGGCAATCAGAACCCCAGTCAGAGGAAATGTAAGGTAACAAACTGATGGCGGCTCCGGTAGACAGCAGAATCGATGGTTCCAGAAGCAGCAAAGAAGCCCCAAACCATCACAGTACACCACCATGTTAGACTCCCTGCCTCCCTGCCCTCTTTTTCCTGAAACGCTACTTGATGTAACTTTTGTTTTCCACTTTTGTCTTGTCAGTCCACAGAATATTTTCCAGGAGGTCTATTTGATCATCAAGATATTTTTTGGCAATTATAAAACGAGCCATTGTGTTGTTTTTGATCAGCAGTGCTTTTACCCTGGAACTCTCCCATGGAGGCTATGACTGGTCGGTCTCTTTCTTATTGTTGAATCATGGACACTAGCCTGAGGCAGGTGATGTGAATCCTTTTTAGACCAACCCATTAGGATGGGTTAACCTTGTAGACCCTGTAAAGTGTTTTAAAATTACATTGTCTTCATTGAATTAGAAAACTGAATTCAATCACCTGAGATTTGCTCCTATATGTTGATATAGGCAACAAATAATAAACCAAAACACATGCAATCTGAATCAGAAAACCAGGTATTAAATGTAGCTGTAGAGCATTTCATCCATGTCTGTGCATATATTCATCATCAATAATAAAGTTAGATGTTAGCACTACACAGAGATTTAATGGGTTGTTTACCTGTGAATGTTTCATCCAGTTCAGCAGGTCTTGCGGTGTGACTCCAGCTCTGTTTGGAGCATTCAAAGCGTCTGGACATTTCTTCTTGAGCGGCACAACGAAGTCCTCATAAACTACGGGAAGTACATAAACACAAGCTGAACTAAAACCAAAACAAAACCAGAAGCAAGTATTAGTATTAACCCAGTGCAAGGCTTCAGTTCCTCACCCGTTTTCCCGTGTTTGAGCGCCCTGTTGGCGGCAATGTGCAGCGCCGTGTCTCCCCGCCGGTCCCTCTGGAGAACATCGGCTCCGTGTTTGAGCAGCAGCCGCAGCACACCGTCGTCTTCCAACGAGCAGGCCAGTTGCAGCGGGCTCCTCTGCCTCTTTCCCCGGGAGAAGTTCACATCCAGGTCTCGGTGCTTTCGGAGGTACGACTTCAGCTTCAGAAGACTGCCCTCTTCGACATACCTCCACACCCGGGCCTGTCTGTGGGACCCCATGCTGCCAACAAACACCTGGAGTTATTTATATCTACACCTATAGCTCTATATTTAGAGAGACTAATCAAAAACATACGTTCGGCCTCTGTTTATTGTTCCGTCTGCAAAATAACTCCGACTTTTTTAAAGGCTCCCACATCAAAGTTCCGGGGATATGTTTTATTTTCTAGAACACCACTAGGTGTCACTGTTGTCCTCGTTTTACGAGGTAGACCCCTGCTTTATAGCATGTCGTTTGTTATATAATGGTCAGGTTCTTGAAAGCAGGTCCTTCATTTCAAGAACCTGACCATTATATAACAAACGACATGCTGTAAAGCATGTCGTTTGAGAGTGGGTTCATTTCTTTCTGATCAAAATGAACGTTTTAGCGATCCCAAATATTATTATTCCTGTTATAATGTTCCCATTCATATGTTAGTCCACACTTAAAAAAAACATTACTCTCTGAATAGAACAATATGGTTATCTGAAACTGAATTCTTGCAAACAGAAACTTAAAACTAAGATTCCTGCAATCCTTTTGACAGTAGTGATGCGTTTATTTGAGATTCATTTAATATATTACAAACATCCAGACCTCCTTATCCCTGACTAATTTGACATATGCAGGAAATTATGTTAACTACTTAAATTGTTTGCCTGGCCAGCCTGGCCTTATGTAAACATGCTGTTGCTCCATTGTTACACCATGAATTGACTATAAATTAAATTTTCAGGATAGCTGAAGCTCAAGCTACACCTAAGCCTGATAACTGCCTGACCTGAAAAATCAAGAAATTGCTTAAATATAGCCTGACAACATGAAGTTGGCTAAATGATCACAAAAAGCAACACATCATGCCTTAGTCGAAATAAAAGAAAAACAGATGAAAAACTACTCCAAGATGGCATCAATGACACATCAAGGAGGTCACAAAAGAACCCTGAACAATATCTAGAATATCCGGCAATAAGATGGTGACCTTAAGCTAAAGCATATTTGGGTTATGCAGCAGGACGATGATCTGATGCACATCAAAGCCACCTCTAAACTGCGTACAAAAACAGTTCTGAGAGTGGTCTAATAAAAATTCTGGACTTAAATATAAATGAGATGCTGTGGAAGGATCTTAAACAGGGCATTCATGCTCAAAACTCACCGTTGTACCTGAATTTAAACAATTCTGCATAGAAGAGTGGGACAAAATTCTTCCACAGAAATGTAGAAAATTGAAAATTATCGCCAGAACTTGATGGTAGGAGCTGCTGCCAAGTGTGCAACAACCAGTTTAAGATTTAGAGGGGGAAAAAAAAGCTTTTTACCCTTGGAAAATGAAGTGATTATTTAAAAACTGCATTTTATATTTACTTTGGTTATCTAGTTAAAGGTGACAAAAAGCAAAAGTGGGGAAATACTTCTTTACTGACCTGTATACACAGTAAATTCTTTTATAGCCTTTAAATGTTAAAAATGGTGTTTTAACTTTCTTTTCATTTTTATCAATGTTTGACTATCCCAACCCGATTTTTTTCTGACACACTGTCAGTTGCAAAATCTTGAAATATAATTTTTACCGGTAGGACCATTCCCACCTAATTCAGTCAACAGATTACCATTCTCTTAGCAGGCAAGTGGAGGAGTACAGCCAGATCACCAATGTATCACAAGGTCAAGAATGTTTACTTAGATTTGTTTTTTATTATTTAGACTGGTTAGAAAGGAATTTTACTGCTATAACTGATATCTGACAAAGTGTGATAAACAGGAGTTTGATTATATGTTGCAATGCCATTGTGGTTCCCAAATTTTCTGTTTCTATCCCACATAATTACCGCGGCAGAGACTTCTAACCCCAGCTGTTGCTTTTTGAACTGTGCAAACATTGCTATTAAGCCAATTATATGCAAACATAATAACAGGACAAAGTAAATTGATACAAAATGTACTCTAATTTGATCCACTTACGACTACCGTTATTATCTTTAGTATGTTAAAATGCAGCCAACCATAAACATTCATCCTGAAATTTCATTTTTCTTTTGCAGATCATCTCATGACTTTCCACTTTTGGGTCAAAAAACTGGTGTTTCATAATCCAACTGTGCTAAACCTTGATTATTAAACATTAATCACTCTTTACCTCTTTTTTTACCTCTTAAGTTAATTGGTTTGGAAATAAATTTGTATTCTTTAAAGAAGCAGACTCATCTACTAAAATCATCTAACTTGGATGTGATAGCTCCTATGTGATGAGGCTCACGCTTTCAGGATGCAGTTGCTATCTCAAATAAACACCAGTACCCTATTCTACCTTAGGGAGCCAGACCTCTATATAAAATATTATAACCACCTGCCCAGGAGATGTAAAATAAAAAGATAAAAACTGTACTTTGTGTACGCATATAAGATATAAACTCACAAAAGTTTAATTGGCCACCAAAGCACTTTGTAAATCCATGTTACATGATCCCATAGAATGTTTAAGTTTTATTTAATGACCATGAACTACTTAATGGTGACTAAATGTGGTGCAGAGAAACAGCTGTAACAGCTGCCCAGCAGCTGACTGAGTTCTTACTGTATCCTTGAGGATTGAACAAAGAGCCTTTATCCTAAAAGAAGCAGGGACTTTATTTTTACATGTGGATTCAATGTCACCCAAAGAACCAATTAAATTCCTGCAGATGGGTACAGAAATAGACGTCTTTAACACGTTTAATAAAAATGTAATGAAAAAGGCATTTTTTTTGTCACCATTACTTTGCACTTTAAATGTTATGTCAAAGACACAAGAGCAGACACTTTAGCTGAAAAGGTTTGCGCCTGAAACTAAATCTCCCTTTGATTTTTTTTCACGTTTCAAATGGAAAACAATGGAGATGAGGACTGTGCAGAAGTCTGAGCAAAAAAATTTAATTGTTTGGATGTATTTGCAGTCTTTTATCTATTTATACTTTATTATTGTATTACAGTTTAAGCTGTTTATAATTATGGTGAATAATGCCATATTTTGTGTTTTATGACTGTTGTTATTTACTATTCTAGATGTTATTCCTATTTATGTTTACTGTGCATGGTCTTAACTTTAGTGTTTTTATACATTTTATTTGATAATTTTATCTTTCTCCTTACACATATATTGCTAGTGTTTTCTCATAAATGTAATTTACACACTGTTTCCACAGTTCCTCGTTCTCTATAACTGACTGATTTCTCTCATTTTTAATTCCTAGTTGATTTTTGGCAATAATTTTAATTATTTTTGTCTTTTCATTTGATTTAATCAGTTTCATCATTTCATTGTGTTTGTCTCGTTTTTAATTATCCGTCTTTCTGTTTTTAACCCCTGTAAAGTGCTTTCTGTTACATTTGACTGTATGAAAAGTGCTCTTTAAATGAAGTTTGAATGATTGTTTTGGCATTTTAGAGATGCTCATCAGCAAAAGCTGGGAGCTCAGCCAGATAAAAGGGATTAATAATTAACCCTAACTCTTCAAATCCTGTCCCAATCATCATCAGCAAGGAGTTCTGCAAAGCTGCTGCCAAAACAACATTTCAACAAAACACAAACAATTCAAGTCTTGAAAACTTGAAAAAAGGATTTTTGCATTTTGCATATTTAATTTCCCTTTGGGATTAATAAAGTATTTTTGAATTGAATTGAATTGAAAATGTCAGGTAGAGACTTCTGTTGGAGTAAATGCGTTGTGTACGGAAGAGAAAATGAGTCTGGGTTCCAACAGGAGATTCTAAAGCTGCTCTTCTTTCCAGCGGGGAGGGCATGTACTGACTAGGGGATGCAGAGCTATTGCTGAATAATGCTGAATAACACTGATCTTGAACTTTACATTTTTTTAATCTTCAGAACAGACATGCAGGCATGTCTTTTTATATTTTAATGATTCCTGGTTGATATATCTGTCTCTATGAGACAAAGCTTGCAAGGTCTGCCATCAGATGACAACGTTTGGAAAAATGTGGATGGAGGAAAGTGTGTCTGTTTGCACCTGGGATCTTCCTTTATAAGATGGATGGATGCACAGAACTATGAGCTACATGAGGAGTACAAACACACTGAAAATTGTGCCACACTGCTCACCAAACAGCCACACAACGATACAATCAAAACAACTTTCTTATTCTTAAATCCTTTTAGTTGTAAGGTTTGGATAATTCTCCCATTGGAGGACCCATGGTCTGTTAAATGTTTTACTCCAGGATGCCTTAGTACCATTGAGACTTCATTTTGCCCTGCACAGAAAACAAAAATGAGCCTGCTCCATGTTATATGGTAGATCTGGTGTTATTTATTTAAAAAGTTTCATGTTTCTTCTGTTAAATTAGAGCTGATGTGGCCAGCCAAAAAACAGTGATCCTCATTTACAACAAATTAGTGGCTAATCTTATTATAAAGGCAATATATTTGACATGAAAAATTATGCAATGCAGACAGTTATGATTCCCAAGAAGCTATTTCTATACTCTGCATTTAAAGGTACAATAGAAAGGCTGTATAGAATCCCACTGATGCTCCAAAAGAAAAACCTGTTTGACCAATGGTTTCTTTCTCAGTGGGATTATACTGTCTGCTCTGGTCGCTCCTCTTCTTGTTCTGTTCACAGCTAATTTGAAATGAACAAAGTCCCACCGTTAAGGAGGAGCAAGGCCATGTGGGATCCTGAAGTTTAGGCAAACATTCCTATGCCTACAGCGTACTATTATAAAGTAAATACTGAAGGAACTTTGACCATGTACAAAGCCATTTACAATTGTAAATCCAGTTCCTTGTGTTTGTTAATATACATTCTGACGAATACTAAACCCACTATAGAGCCCTGGCATACACCTGTTGATAAACAGGAACCTGGGGTTCAAATTTTCAATTGTAACAGCTTTAAATAGGCTGAATGGCTGATGAAAAGCTTGAAGGCACCCATGCATTCAGCCATAAATTACATCTCCTGTGCTAGCATGTAATATTTGACCATCCATCTATTAATTTTCTATACCCATGGAGCTGGTGCCTATAGCGGTCTACAGGCGAGAGGCAAGGTGCACCCTGGACAGGTCACCAGTCCATCGCAGGGCAACACAGAGACACACAGGGCAAACAATCACACACACATGGCATTGAGTGTAAAGACATAACAATATTTTCTCATAACCCTGTCCTGTCTGACCATTTCTTTAAAAACCTTTTTTATTTAATTCAAAAGAGTATCCCCCCCTGAAAAAAAAATGTCATTATAGTAGTCATTATCAGACGATGCTGTAACCTTTTAAAGAACTGTTCCACTTTTGATTTCCTCATTATACAAAAAAACACAGTAGGGGGAAATAATTTGTTTCTTCCCTTCACAAATTGAATCTCTTGTTCATAGTGTTTTTTTCATCATTCGTGTGCTTAGAAATGCGCTCCCTTGAAAAAGAGGAAAATTTTTTCATGGGAGGCTAGCCCTTGTTTAATTTAGATTGCGTACTTTAAAAGCACAATGTTAGAAAATTGGAAAAAAATGGCGCTCTCACACCTAGAGGTTTTCCTACTTAAGCCTTTTGCTCCCTCCTGTTGGTGGAGAAGGGGGGAGTCGGTTTACCTAAACCCGGGCTCAGTTAGGTTGGGGTGAAAAACCACCCCCCCTTTCTGCCACCTGTTGCCCCTTCTTTTTTTCCAATGGTTTACATCTGACAGGGGGAGGTATCCAACCCTTTTGGGGTTTTAGTGTACAATCCCATCGGGGGAAACCCTTTGTGGGGTGCCTTTAAAACGACTTTTTGAAAATAAGCCCTTTTAACAAAATAATCTAAACTGAGACTATCTGTGTATTTATCTGCTATAGGCTTGGGGTGCTGAAGGAATAATACCATTTCCTCTCTTCGCTACTTTCTCAACTACTCCCCTTTTTTGGGGGGGGCATTATTTGGGGTATTTCGTTTTTAAACTTTTTTCCCTCTCTCTTTCTCTTCCTAAAAGCTACACTGGCTGACTCTGTGTCTACCTTGACACCTTTTGGGAGGGGCATCGTCCCAAACTTCTGCTGGCAACAAATTATGCTCCCCTCTACCGATGATCACAGGCCCTGTCTTTCAGTCTTAACCCTTTCCTCTCCAGACATGGCGATTGGCTGGCTTTACTGTGACTAACTCTATTTCTCTCTTTCAGTCTAACCTTTAAACTGCCGAGTTTATCTGTTCTTTTTTTTAGATGAAACGACTAAAGGAGCTACATCCCTTACGTTAAATTTTTTCCCTTCCCCTAGAAGTATCCCGGACAGTGCTTCTTTTTTCTTTTGTTCTCTGCTCTGTTCCTCTAACCCCATTCGGTCATGGCAGATGGCCGGCGTTACACTGAGCCTGGTTCTGCTGGAGTTTCTTCCTGTTAAAAGGAGTTTTTCCTCTCCACTGTGTTTGCTACATGCATGCTCAGTATGATGTATTGCTGCAGCAAGTCAGCGCCAGTAAACTGTCCACCTGTCTCGTACTGCGCATCCATGAGGAGTGAAATCTTGCAAGTCGTTGTGACGGGGATGAAAGTCTGTTTGGGATTTCCTAGACAGAAAAATTCTTTGTATCCAAATTTGTGAATAAAGAACTGAACTATGATGTGCACTGTCAATGATTGAGGATTAATTGTTGTATGTACCTGACTTTTTTTCGAAGTTCCTTGTGAGACGACATATATTGGTGAATTGGCGCTATATAGAACAATAGAACTGAATTCATAATTGTGAATGAATGGGGGGGGGGGGGGGGGGAACTCATTCACACCTGAGGGCAATGTAGAGAGAGCAATCGACCTAATAGTCATGTTTTTGGACTGTGGGAGGAAGCCGGAGTACCAAGAGAGAACCCATGCGTGCACGTGGGAGACTATCTTGCTGCAACAGTTCTACCAACTGCGCCTCTGTTAATTTGCCTGCACCTTTTTCTGCAGTTTTGTCAAGAGTAAAAATAACAATAACATCTGCATACAATGAATCACATCATCTCTACACACACAAAGTAGGTATTTACATATAATATTGAAGAGAATTAAACCCAGTATAGACCCCTGTAGGACCCCTGTTCAAACCATTAGGGATTTACAGTGTTTTAGTGTAAATCCACTTTGCTATGTTTCATAAAACACATATTAAAATATTTGGATCCATTAAGAGCCCTGTGGAGCACAAATTGTTAAACATAGGGAAATCATTCATTTACTTATTCCAATGTAAACAGCTTTTAAAAATTTTAATGGCTGAAATAAAAATGCACCAGTGATATTAATAAGGCTAAACACTCAGTTTGAAACAAATCTTTATTGCAAAGATTAATTTCCTCTTAGTGGTATGAACAAATCTGTCAAAACTATATTAGCGTCTTTGTAAAATTAAAAACAAATTAATTATTTTCACGATATATTATTTGTTTACTCTATCACATTCTAAATGCATGCAGGTATGCATTAGACACTTGCTTTTACTAATGTGAAGCATTGTTTCAATGAGGCAAAACACAAAACTACTTACCTGAAGGTTGTTTTTATGCAGATAAAACACCATAAGATGGAAACCTTTTGTTGCATAGTGTTATAGAGCTCTAAAAACACGTCTGGACCGAACTCTAATCTTATCTACCAATACCTCACACCTATATACCTAATAATAGTCACAAAAAACATGCTTTATGTTCCTAACAGGAAGCTGGAGTCTACATAGGGTCGCTGAGTAAACACCATAATGTTTGTGCACAAAGATTTATGCCCCTGCGACATGAGTTAAACAAGCAATGTATCACATAGTGGCAAACAAACAGTGATTGGCAGCAGAATCTTCTCACCAAGTTAGAATAAATGTGAATGTAAGATCAGAGTAAAGCTGCCACATTTACATCACACATTGAGACCCAGTAAGAGCAAAGCTGTGCACATGTGTCGTCTGAGCCTCAACTAATAATCAGCTGAGCACACTGTTTCCTTGGATGAGGCCCTAATGGAGTTTCTTTGTAGCGTATTACCTGTAAGGCAGACATCGATGCAGCTGAGGCTCTGAACTGGTTCAGGCCTGTTGGACATGACAGGGCCTCCATTTAGACCTGAGAGAGGGAAGGAGGCACAAAGGAGAGGAAAGATGAGAGAATGAAGGGACTCTCTGTTCCCATTGAAGAGGATGATCCTCTCTAACCTAAGATCCGGAGACTCCCAAAGCTTGGACTCTTCCGCTCCATCGGAAACTACGTGTCTTTACTAACGATTGCTATCTTGTGTGAGCGTCTTTGAAAAGGTCTGCAATCTATAGAGGCAGACAGGGAGATGGAGAAGAAGCGAGAGATGCCTCTAACTTTTCATTTTAGGGCTTGAGTCAGAAGTTTGTTATTGATTATGGTATTACAGGGATATTTACCCTCATAGAGAAGATCATGATTAATATAAAGCATCTATCCTCATATTCATTGCAGATAACTTTGTGAGGTGAGCATCTTGTAGGCTGTAAAAGCATATAGATGTCTCTGAAAGACAGGAAACCCAGATCAGGAAACATTACCCTGACCACCCTCCATCTACTCTTCCTGCTTGGCCTGCTGGATCCTTTCCAGGCCGTCAGGCCAGCCGTCCTCTGGGGAGGTTGTTCTGGAAGGGCCGTGTGGCAGGAAGCTGAGGGTCCCCAAGACTCTTCAGGGGTCAGCTTCTCATCCTTCCCCACCACGGCCGGACTGGGCCTCAGGTCCGGTCTGCAGGCCAAGTTGTTCTGCCTCTATTGTTAGGACAGGGGACAAATTTGTGCACGCTTCCTTTGTCTATTTTCTGCTTGAGCTGGTTTATTGGGTTCTGATTTATGACAGCAGGGACATATGTTTCTGACATAAAGTGAGCCTGGCAGCAAGCCGGCTCTTTTTTTGTCCCCCATTGATATGATAATGAATGATTTAAGGTGGAATATAGAAACTACTTTAGTCTCTGCCACATTGCCCAGAAGGTATCCAGTCTGACAAAGAGGGGACTTTTTCCTAACAATTTACTGGGTTACTCTTGCAGAAAACGCCAAAAACAGATTCATTTTTTATTTAGGCCCATACAGAGCCCTCCACATATTTTGTCAGCTCTGTTAAATATTTGTGAAAAGCCCAAACTATTGTTAAAATCTGAGAAATATTAAACATTTGATTTAACTACATTTATTTTGTGGGGGGAAAAAAAATACCGCGATCATTGCTTGCTTCTTCACTTACTTCTATAACATTTTCCTAAGTTGGAGCATAAGGAGACTGGGATTTCTGTCCATTTATCTTTGCACAACCTCTCTAAATCAGAGCTCTACCACCTGCAGCTCTAAAACCACATGTGGCTCTGTTGGCCCTTTTCATTGCTTCTTAAAAACCTAAATTATACAATAATACACATTTTTAAACATAAATGTAATTAGAAAGGCTAGTTTGGTCATCTTTTACATGTTTTCATGCAAATGCCCGTACAATTTCCACAATAGAATGATAAATGGTACAAAGAATCACTTTTTTGTTTGGTAGTTTTTTTTGTTGTTGTTTTAAGCCACATTTTTCCCCTTTATTTTCCACAAATATGAAACTTTCCAATCATGAAAATGTATTAATCTCCTTTTTGTAAGAAAAAGATTGGGCTTTTCCCAAAACCTGAAAATAAAAAAATAAAAACTAAACAATTAACTATAAAACAAATTTCTATAGTAGATATTTATAAAGTTTGACAATCTGGCTTTTATTTCGACAAAAATTATTTAGTAGAAGAGACAAAAAGGGGCTCTTTGGATTGTAAAGGTTGTTGACCTCTGCTTTATATTATCCTGAGTCCTCGGTCCTCTCCTATTCACTCGTCAGCTTCCCTCACAGGTTTTGGATGTACTGTAGGTTAGAGGATTGAGATGACCATAAAACAAGGTTGAGTTAGTGTCTGGTGAACCATTTCTAAGTCCATAACTCTTACATCATTATCCACCTGAAAGACCCAAATTTGACCCGTTTTCAGTTTCATGCAGAGGGGTGCAACATTTTATTTTAAACAGTCCTTGATGACAAGCACTCTAAACCAGGGTCCTATGGTCTTTGCAACAGGAACGGGCCTACTGCATCACAGATCCCATTGCTAATTTACTGCAAGCCAAACTCAACTGGAGAGTTTGTTTCCAAAATGTTCAATCTTAGTTTCTTCTGACCAAATCTCCCTGTAAATTTGAGCAGACTGCATACAGTGATGTTTGTGATGTTTGGAGAGAACAGGCTTTTTCCGGGCCAAAAATTTGAAACCGGGCAGGATTGGCCATTAAAAAAACAGAACACCCCCTTCCCCTAAACAAAAAAAGGGGGCCCCCACCCCACAGTGGTGTGTCACTAAACCTAAAACCCTTTCATCCATCCCCCTTTCTCCAATTCCCCCACTGGCTTAAACATTTTAATCATTGCTCTGACAGCAGATTGGGGCAAAATTAGTCTAATAGCTACATTCTTGTTTTCATTTAACGATTTATGAAAAACCACAGCATAAAACCCCCTTTTTAAAATTGACTTTTTGGGATGAAATTTTCGGGGGAGTTTATTTTTTTTCCCCAAATTCCTCAAAGGGTTTGGGGTACGAAGTTATCAGCTGCAGGTTAGATACTAACTACTCCAACTCTCTCCAAAAACCCTGCTTCCAAAAATTTAAAAAACCCTTTTAAGGGCTTCTAAAAAAAAAAACAAAAAAAACATATAAAACTCCCTGACAATAATTTTTTGGAAAGGCTTTTTTTTGAACAAAATCCCTTATCTTTTATGTTTTAATACATTTAGAAAAATTGTTTTATTTTTTTACCATTATTAATTCCTCTTTTTAAGCCTTAACATTTTTTAAGTATGAAAAACGTGGTTTTAAACATTTATTTGAAATATCTTTTTTGTGTTTTATGGTTTTCCTTCTCTGTTTCTTAATTTTTAAAAAAACAAAAAACTTTTGGCCAAGTAACAAATAAGTCCCCCAAACGGGAATTTTTTGAATTTAAATTTTCTATTTTAAAAGAAGTTTATAATAATTGTTTAAAGGGGTTTTTTTAGTAAAAACACTAAATGGGGGAAAAATTTTTTTTTCAATGAGCAAATTTAAATTAATACATCCTTAGTTTAATGATTTCAAAAAGAAAGAGGGTTTGTAAAACCCGCCCCCAGGGCTTTCAGCCCACACGGTTCCTGGGTCCTTTGCAGTTTTTGGGTTTTGTGGGCCTAAACACAAAAGCGCCATTTCCCCGTAAAAAAGGTTTTCCTCTAAAATCCCTTTTCCCGAAATTTTCCATTTTGGAAACAGAAAAAAAGGGGAAAACCCAACAATTTTGTTAAATGGTTTTTTTTTGCCCAAAAGGCCCCTTACCTTTTTATTTTGTATAACCCCCTTATTTTTCCACTGTCAGTAATACCAGAGGAAAAACAAAAAAAGTTTTTTTTTGGGAGGGTTTTTCCCAAAACCCTTTTTCCGCCCAAAAAAAAACCACCCCCATTGTTTCGTTTTTTTTTTTTTTTTTTTTTTTTTTTTTTTGGTTTTTTTTTTTTTTTTTTTTTTTTGATTTTCAAAAGGGCAAGGGGAACCCCCCAACCTATTTTTTTTTTTTAAAAAAAAAGGTTGGGGGCGGGGTTTTTTGGGGGAATTTTTAAAAGCCATGAAATCTGTTTTTAAAATGATCAAAATGTTCCTCAAAAAACCCGGGGGGAAAACCCATGAAAAAAAAAGGCTGGCCAGTTTTATTTTTTAGGGGGGGAAAGGGCTTTGTCTTTGTTGCTACAGCGGTGGGGGGATAATTTTGAAAAAGTTATCCATTTAAAACATTTTGCTGAAAGGGAAATTCGTGGAAACACAAGCTAACTTTTCTTCGAAAACTGCAAGTTTCAACATTTTTTTTACGAATCAAAGTCTGAAAAGTGTGACCTACATTTATATTTAGCCTCCCTATATCAACACTTTGTAGAAGCATCTTTTTTAGCAATTCCAGCTGCGAGTCTTTTGGGGCATACCTCTATTGTTCCTCTTTAAAAAATTAGTGAAACAATTTGATTAATGCTTCAGTCTCAGTCAGGCTGGAAGAAGAGATTCTGTGAACATTGATATGTATTTCTTGCCACAAATTCTCAATTGGATATCAGGACTTTGGCTAAGACATTTTAACTTATGCATATGCTTCAATCTAAACCGATATGTTGTAGCTTTGTCTACATGTTTAAGCTTGTTGTTCTATTGGACGTTAAACCTCCTTCCCAGTCCAAAGCCTTTTGCAGCCTCTAACAGGTTTTTACCCAGGATTGCACTGCTTCCCTATCTGTCCCTCAACTCTGGCCGCCACCACAGTGTTTCACAGGTATTGTCCTGTCAACAGATTCTCCACACCTGAGCTGTAGACCTTTGCAGCTCCTCCAGCTCCTCCGATTCCTGTTCTCTTTGTCTAGCCTTTCTTTTTAGGTGAGTTCCTTTGTCTTTATGATGCTTCTTTTCACAAAAGCTCATTAATGAATTTATACAGCGAGTCAGTTACACAAAAGGGCACTCGATATGCTAATAACGGGACTTCTAAAGGCAAATGGATTCACTGGATTCTATTTAAAGATAGCTGATAAAAAGGGTATGTATACATACCACACTTTCAGATTTTTATTTTTTTATTTTGAAAACCATATTCTTATTTCCACCTCACAAATGAACTACTTTGTGTTGATCTAACACATACATTGCCAATACAATGCACTTAAGTTTGTGTTTGTGAACTGTGATAATCTGAAAAAAGCCCTATGAAACCAGATTTTATTTCAGCAAATGCAACAAAGTAGGATCGTAGATATATTATCAATTTAGAATAGTTTATAATCTACAATTATGTTTGAAAATTACATGTTCATATGTGATTATTCCAACCAAAACAGAAATGAAAAGGACAGAACAACTCTGGATGAAGATTTCGAATTTCTTTCTTTCCAGAAAACAAAGATGTTTCTTGCTTGTTGAAAATGAAAGCCACAGCAAAGCTTCCTTATTCCATATTTACTCAAATGGAGTAAGATCATCAATTTTAATGATTCAGATGAAGCCATACTGTAACAGGTATTACCAAGAGGACAAAAAAACATGAACACTAACTTCAAATCACTAATTAAGGATTAGTCCAATCCCTCTGTCTCCTGCTGTTGCTGATTATAACCTCTAAAAAGCTTATTACTGTCAAAATTGTTTAGTCTCGAAAAGTGCTTTAAAGCTAAACAACTACTGTAGTTATAGCTTAGTGAAACAATTTGATTAAATGCTATTGATTGAGGACAGTGTAAAAAATATTTAAAGTGAGGTTCTGGCAAAAGGTTACAAGGCAGTTTATTCAAAAGTTAGAATTAGTATAAGTTTGCTTAAATCTTAAACAAATTGCTATTCTGAAAGGGACCAAAATTAAAAATGATTTTTAAGATCCGAAACAACTCAAATCTCAAAAATATCATATTGGTTTAAAGAAATATGGTTGTATGTGCCCTTAAACTGCCGTCTAATTTGTGTTGGATGGATAGCTGCTCAGAAACCGCTAACTATTTACATTGGAAATGGTGGTTGGAGACTGTGCATCACCAATGATGTTCCTGCGTGGAACATGTGCTAAAAATGGAACATGTAAAGCATTTCTGGTGAGAGAAACTAGCTAATAGGAAAGTAAGGCAGTGTAAAACGCATAAATATTATCTTCACACTGCCTTACTTTATTATAACTAAAACTAGAAACACTTCACATGTTTGTTCTAAGCATTTTTTTACTCAGGAAGATCATTGGTGACACATTGCCTCCCAGCCCCATTACCCATGTAAATAATCCCTGTTTTCTGTGTAAATAACCATCCAATGTACACGTGGTGATGGTTCAAAGGTTCTTAAAATACTGCTCACATAAACCGCTATGACTGCAATAGTTTGAAGCCTGTAAAAGACTTTTTACCCTTTCCTTCCTGCATTTAGCTTCAATCTCCAGGAGCAACTAAACTGGATTCACACTAAAAGCTAAAGACTATTTTAGTTGTTATTTGAGGAATGCATTTTGGTAATTAACACTTAGGATTTTTACATTGTTTAGAAGTCTGCCAAATACCCCTGTGGTTGATCCAGTTTAGAAACATTTGTCCTCACTGGATTGTTTGTGCGGGTGAGTTGTTAGAGGAGAGGGAAACAGAAGTAGAGCGTGCATTTCCTGTAGACATGTGCTTTGATTTCAGCCCTTCCAAAAACAATAGGAGGGGAGACGGCCTCCTCTCAGCAATGCCCCAACAGGAAGAAGCATATTCACTGGACAGGAGAAAATACATTCCACTAAGACTTAACAAGCCATCGGAGGGAGCAGAGTCACACCAGACAAAGCGTTTGTTTCTTCAGAGCACCTTTTTTAATACAAATCAAAAATAATGTATTTACAAATTTCTTTCATGTTGCTGTCAGGAGGATATTCAATGACATTCATTGTCCACACACAGAAGCAAACAACTCATACCTTCATACTCACATACCTGTCAAAGCAGTCACCTTTTAATTGGACCTTTCACCAATCTGAAACCATTTGTCAGCTGCCATCTGTTTGTCTGTCTGGTCTGTCTGCCGCCCTCCCGACTCTCCCCAGTCTACCCCCTCCCCTCCCTCACACACACACACACACACTCAAACACACGCACAAATTTACAATTTACAACATCTTATCTGACTCCAACACCTTCTTTGCCGACTGGCACACCCTTCCTACATACACACTAGGAGACGTAGCGCTGCCAGCCGTGGGGAAGATACTGTAGCACCGGCTGATTTGGTGGAGATCGCTCCTCAAGTGCTCACTAAAGACAACAAGAACATCAGCGGTGAATGCACAGCTTGTCCAGTTCAAAAAGTCCACACAAGAACCATGAGGATTTCATGAGCATCCAGTCCATGTTTCTTCTCAAACAACAGAGTTTCAGGCGTTTTCCATTATTGTTCAGTTTCACTGCCACTTAAAGAGAGTCTGGAGTTTCAGTGTGATTCAACCCCCCAACAACATTCAGTCCTCGTCAGTCCACACAGTCAGAGGCCGAGGGGTGGGGGGGAGAGTGGGGCAGCCGGGCAAAGGTGACACCCTGAAACTGATTGCAGATGATGCTGCAAAGTTTTGTCTTTCAAGCTGCCCTTTTCTGCATTGTTTGCCTCTTCCCCCACTGTGGTCACACCTTCGTGGCCAGAGACTGAGCCTCTGTCTTCTGTGAGGAAAGGGAGCTGTTTGGACTGGCATGCAGGAATTTCTTCAGGTTGAGGAGGCACAGGCACTGAGATCTGAAACGCAGGTCAAAAAAGGCGTAAAGAAAGGGGTTGAGACAGCTGTTCAGGTAAGCCAGGCAGGTAGCGTAGGGGTGAGCCAGCAACAGAAAGCGCAGGAAGTCGCAGGTGGTGGGGAACAGGTCCACGTACGACAGGGCATCAGCAGTCTTCACAAGGTGGAACGGCAGCCAGCAGACAGCAAACACCACCACCAGGGTGGTGATGATCTTCAGCAGCCTTCTTTTACGCTGATCCTCCTTGCGCAAGGTGTTGAAGTGGCGTGTGACTGTGCAGCCGATGAAGCAGTAGCAGACCATCATTGCAAGGAATGGAAGGAGAAAACCAAGAGCCGATGAGGAGATGCTGAGACCCGCGATCCACAGGTTCTCCTGCTCCTTATGGGTCAAAACCAGGCTGAAGTCCATAGCACAAGATGTTCGGTTGCTTTGCTGGTCATACCTGATTGTGCGAAAGAGAAGAGTAGGGGCAGCCAAGAGACCGGACAGTGCCCAGATGACTGCAAGGGACGCTCGAATGTGTCCACGGGTGCGCAGCTGGGAGCTGGATAGGGAGTGGACAATGGCCAGGTACCGGTCAAAGCTCATGCAGGTGAGGCAGAAGACGCTGGCATACATGTTGAGAAGCACCACGTAGCTGCTGATCTTACATAGGGCCACTCCGAAGGGCCAGTGGTAGCCCATGGCGGTATAAACAGCCCAGAGGGGCAGAGTGACCACGAAGGTGAGGTCAGCCAGGGCCAGGTTGACGATGTAGACGTCAGCGGCTCGACGCTTGCCTTGAGCCCTCCACACAGTGAAGATGACGATTCCGTTCCCTGAGAGGCCTAGGATAAAGATGAGCATGTAGAGCACCGGGATGACAGAGTATGACGGCGCCCACTCGGAATAGTCACACATGGTGGAGTTCTCTGTCTCCTCGTAGTCATAGTAGTCATAAGGAGCTGTAGTCAAATCCATCTTCTTCTTTGCTTTGACGTAATCTAAAGAAAAACAAAAATATTTGCATAAGGCAGATAGATCCACTGGAGCTGAAACACTGTAAAGTCTGTGGCTGTGTGTGAAATCAGCATGCCCTTATATACTCCTCCCATCTGGCTCGCACCCTCCCATGACAACAACTCCTCCCCTCACACTGATCTTCTCCTCCCAGCACTGCATACCCCCATGCACTTTCCTCCTCATTCATTTCATTAGTAACTTAGCAAGAAAACACCCTGGTAAGTCACTTTAATACTTTAAAAGTAGATTTGGTTTTTAGTTTACATTTGTAAAAAATGTATTCCATCTCTATGCTTGCATAGGAATTGAAAATGTAAAATAAAAGTTTCACGGTCACAAACCTTTAGTCATTTGCTTGCAAGGATGAAAGCTCATCGGACATGTTTGGACAGCACACTGACAGCAGTAAAGCCTGGACAGGTTTCATGATGAACAGACATTTTAATATCAATAGAGGGGTGTTTTGTTACTGGAGCACCCTCATTAACCACAAGAAAAGGTAAACTATTGACATTTCTTTCTCTGTCCTGTTTCCCCTGTACATGTTTAAACATGCCTAAGCACAAAAATGGGAAAAAAGATGTGACTTTAATAGATTTTTTTTTTCCCCCTGATTAACTCCCAAAGAAAGTACTATATACTCAGTCTAACTATAACATTGATCATAGACAGAAACATGGTCCTTAATGTGCATTTACTTTTAATTTTTCTGTAGTTCCCCTGAAATAGTATTTAAAAATAACTTAAATGTTAATAAATGTATACATTTAAATCAATTGCCTTTTATTATAGAAAGAACCATCATACAAGTAAAACTAAAATTTTCTAGTTTTAAAACAACAAACGCCTGATAAACATCAAGCTAAGACATTAAAGACAATATGGCTGAAACATACTGCAGGTATGGTTCACAATGCACAAAAAGTATTCATACATATTCTAAAATGATGTTTGTCTTGTCATGTTTTGTTTAGAATCCTTGAAGTTGATGCATTTTAGTTTTTTTTTAACCTAAAACAGTGTCTGGATGGATCTAATCTATGTAAAAAAGAAAACTGTAAAACACATTATAATGTATCTAAAACACTTTTGATGTAGATGTAAAAATTCACAAGACAAGCTAACAGCAACTCACAGCAGGGTTAGTTCAGGAGCAGATTTCCACCATCTAAAGTAATTCAAGTTTTATTTATCTAAGAAGCTCTGATCTGGGATTCTAATCCATTCTAATTAATTGCAGTTGTTGTGGTTAGTGACCAGGCTAGCTACTATTGGTATTACAGTGTAGTACAGTTACACCACAAGCATGTAACAACATATTTCTTCCCATTGTATGCATTCAAACAGTACGTGTTTACGAATGGGGATGGAACAGTAGTCCCATTATGTGTGGAACTGGTTTAAACTGATATGAACCATCATAAATGCAAGAAAACATTTTATTCCTGCAACTTTGACTATGTTTTACAGTCTGTGTATTTTCTGGTAAATGGACGTTCCCATCACAAACCAGTAATAAAACATAGAGTTGTAATTTAGTATCATTTTATTAAAATTTGCTTTAAATATTTGATCACTTTTGAAATATCTAATAATTTTATATACAGAGACTGGCACCTAATCCTGCGACAATCATACAGTGTGAATGCAGAAGAGACTGTTTCATCTGTACTCCTTAAAGGTTTTGTGCCACTTACCTTTTCACTACTAAAAATTATAAATAAACAAGAACATGTAAGATGAACACCATCCCATCACAAGAATTAGCCTGTAAAAAAACCATTTTGTTAAATTTTTGTAATCGTGTGAGCTCAAACCTGTCTTTGCTAGTGCAAATGAAAGTGTGAAATGTGTCAGAGTATGACACAGAGTATATTTCTTTTTGCTGTTATATTAAAAGGAAATCAAACCAAATTTGAGGTTCAGCCCATCCGTTTGCAACCACAAAAAACAAAAAACTGCTCTGTGTTACAGAGCAAATAACTAACTTTTATTTTTTTTATTTCTGGTTTCTGATGTGGTAATCTAAATACCAAAACATGCATAAATCCACAGGGACCATACATTTTTTCAAGCTGAAATCTGGAAATCAGTGTCTTTTATTAGATTTTTAAAACACTTCTAGATTAAGTTTTTTCTTTTTTTACATGCCATCACTTTTTATGAGATTGTTTTTAGATTAGTAATTTCTAAACCAAACAACCTGTGTCTCTCCTCTCTATTTCAGACATAACTGGACAGTAAGACCGAGTCATTCTGCAAACAAAGACAGTGTGTGTGTGTGTGCGCGTGTGCACGCGTGTGTGTGTTTTTGTTGTAGAAGACAGACGGATATTTGTGTCCTGTGGAAGAAAATGATTAGGGAGACAGAACAACTCCTGTTTGACCCATCTAACCTCTAATCAACAGCAGGAAATTAGAGCTCCACAGTGCAGACAGTCAGCATAAGAAGAAAATACAGTTTAGTTGAGAAAATATTTAAAACATAAAAATGTGCCATTAAATGTGAGCTGCACGGTGGCGCAGTTGGTAGCACTGTTGCCATGCAGCAAGAAAGTCCTGGGTTTAACTCCCAGCCAAGGGTTTTTCTGCATGGAGTTTGCATCCATGCTAGCATGGTTTCTCTCCGGGTACTCTGGCTTTCTCCCACAGTCCAAAAACATGACTGTTAGCTTAACTGGTCTCTCTACATTGCCCTTAGGTGCGAATGAATGTGTGTCTGTGTTGCCCTGCGATGGACTGGTGACCTGTCCTGGGTGTACCTCGCCTTCCGCCGCCTTCCGCCCATAGACTGCTGGAGATAGGCACCAACTTCCCCATGACCCACTATGGAAGAAGCGGTATAGAAAACGACTGACTGACCATTAAATGTTTAACGTTTGAGTTTTATTAGATAGAGGCAATCAGCCTTTGAATTTGTTGGTAAGCTAACAAACTGTTAGCTCGACTCCCCTGTAAACCTGTAAAATTTTATTTTTTTTGTTCATAGAACAGTTGACAAATTTAAGTTTTCTAAATGTATTGCCACTTAATACATAAAAATAAAAGCCACTTTTCTCTCTGTTAAAAGCAGCTACTTGGCTGTATTTTCTGGTCCAGGTGGGAAGTCTCAGTCTTCAGCATGCCACATCTCTCAGAGGAGCGGCAGCAGTGGCGCCGGGGCAACAAAACTTTAGACACAACTACTGTATCACTCAACAATCTTCCTTGAAACGATCCCCGGCCCCCCAACCCTCCATCTTCCTCCTCCAGCCCCTCTTTAGTCATCCTCCTTCTTCCTCCGATTATTAAGATGAGGATTTATTTGTGTCGCCTATGCTTTCACCAACGTCACTTACCCTCAAACAGCTGTTGTTGTTGCCGGTTACTGTGATTTGGGCTGTCTGAAATCAGATGGACATGATTATTTTTTTATGGCTCCACCCAGACTCTATCCTCTGTTGATTGGTTTTAAATTATCCATTGCTGTGACAGAAGGTGTTGCAGGACGCTTTGGCAGAACCGGACAAAAGCAAAGTAAAATGAATCACAGCAGGCTTCCTATCTGTTGTCTGGTGGGACAGAGGTCTGTTTTTAGGTCCGTTCATTGGCGGGGAACGGGAATGGACAACACAAGGGCCTTGATGATTAATCCATCTATAAACATTTTTTCCCCACAGTCTGCTCATTAGAGCTGCTGTGTATAAATGCATTAAGGTTTTAGTGATGCTGAAAGGCTACTTGTGCAAGTAGAGGAACATCTTTGGTGTTTAAGAGGGACAGGTTCCAGTTGGACAGAGCTGGGGCCGTTTTGCAGAGCATCCATCTCACCCAGCATACCACATACTGCTCCCACAGCATTCTGCTCATGTTTTCTCTCCTAATTACCCACCTGTGTGTCATATTAATTGCTGTTGATGTTTTCCTCTCATGTGTGGCCTCATGTTGTAAGCCACACACCATGCACACAGAGATGACCCTTACATTTATGTTTTCCTTGTTGTTTTTTGCATTTCCCCCTTTTCAGTTAAAGGCCAGCCTTCAGTGATGATTCAGTTACTGTGTTGAGGGGAAGGACTTTGCACAAGGACAGAAATGAGCAGCAGCAGTGTGTGTTGCAGGGCTTTGATCTTTAATGGTGAAGGAGTGCTTGCTTGTATTTTTAAGTGATGCTTGTCTCACTTGGGAGTGTGAGGTGTGTGTTCTTGTTGTTTAGGTGTTTGTAGGGGTCCGACAGTTGTTTGATGTGTGTGTTAAGCTGTCAGACCACATGTCCTGTTCAGAGACAGCTGGCTCTTCAGAGTGCTTTACTTGTGATCTGGCAAACTTTGCCTTGAATTTATCCTAAAATTCGTGATGTGAAACAGCTTATGTAAACACCTGAGTCAACATTGACAGCTCTGATGTTAATCAACCCCTTGGGCAAACAATAAGCAATCTGGACCAGTTAGAATACCAATCATATCAAGGCTAATACTCACTTTTAATTATCAGCTCCTGTTAAAGCTAACACTTCATTAGCCAATTCAGTACTTTTCCTTTAGCTGATAAGGTAAATGACACCAAGTTGTTAGAAATAAAGCCCCCCAGGCTCAGGGAGTTTCATGTGTGTTTACCTCTATTTTAAATTAGACCCTACCTTATGAGGAATTGTGGACAATATAGGGAAAAAATATTTCTGAGACAACTTTGCAGCAAAGGACAAGGAACCTGGTCAGAGTCACTGGGAAGATGGATGGAGGAAAAAAAGGGCAAACATGGAACAAAACTTGAGGCAGTGCAACAACTGAATAGTTTAGATCAAAGCATACTCATATGTTAAAAAAGCCCAGTCAATGCCTAGACCTGAATTAATCTGACAATTGGTGGCAATAATTTAAAATTGCTGTTCACAAGGGCTCTCCATCCAATCTGACTAAGCTTGAGCTATTTTGCAAACAAGAATGTTTGGAAATTTCAGTCTCTAGATGTACAAAGTTGGTAGAAACATCCTTTCAGAAGCCTTGCAATTGTAACTGCAGAAGAAAAGGTGGTTCTAAGAAGTTTTGACTCAGGAAAGCTGTATACAAATGCTTGATATTCTTTCCAGATTGATATTTGTAGAAAAAAAAAAAAAAAAACTATGTATGATTTTGCTGCCACTCTACAATGGTCTGCAGCTGTGTCGGTTTATCTTGTAAAATTAAAATTAAATACAGTGAAGATTTGGTTATGAAGTGACAAAGTGTAAAACTTTTTGCAAAACATTGCATGCTAAAAGCAAGCCTCCTTACAGATTATCCTCTAAATAAAGTTCAAACATTTATTTAGTCTTCTTCTTGACTCATTCAACTCTAAAGTCAGAATGGTTCCAAAAAGCAGGGCCATACAGGTAAATATATTTGGACTGCACATTGGGGGGACTGCAGACAGCTGCAGAGCAGAAAATTTATGCCACATAGTCCCCTGTGCACAAGCGGAAGTGGAAACCATAAATTGAAATTCACGGCTCAGCCAGGGAGCGTGCCATTGTGTTTGTGTTTTGCTGTAAACATTCAGTCGTAAGAATAAACGTAGTGTTCACTGTGGCGTCACACCGCTCAGTGAAATCAGGAGAAAATAGTTCCTGCATTAAAACATGTTGGTGTTCAGATCTGATTATATTTAGAGTCAGACATCTTTTCTTGCAATTGTCCATAAACTTGGCAGCTGAATCAAGTAGTTCTGCAAAGGAGAAGAAATCCACATTTTGGCATTTTCTGTCGTTAATCTTCGTTATCAGAATTGACCTTATCTCTGTTTCTGAACATCATGTCTGTGTTCAGCACAAGGTCACCAGATGCTGTTGTAGTCTTCTCACTCTTCCGACCCCTCAACACAGCAGCAGCAGCTTCCCTTCACAACCCACTAACCTTCTGCCCTGCTGACTGTTTGTGGCTCAGTTGACCGGGGGAGTCTGTTGATAGAAACCTTCCTGATTTCAAAATGTTGCTGCCGTCTGACCCGAGTGAAAAATATTTACCGTGAATGAAAGCAAGGAAAGAAGGAGGAAAAGCAGGTTTTGCAAAAAAGTAAAAATAGCTGACACTCTCCATCTCCGCCAGTAGATATCTAACTTCTAACTTTTACATCATGGCAGGGCGCCTCTTCGTCTCCTAAGAGGCGCCCCACCGTGACGAGTTTAAACTGGAGAGGCTCAGTTATCAGATGAAGAAGCAAAGCGGGAACACAATCATGTCAGATACACTTTGTTTGCATTCAGAGTAGGTGCCATCAGTGTTTGTGTTAGCTCACTGTCTGACACAAGATAATTGATAAGTTAGGAGGCGTGGTTGTTTAACGATGAGTGCCACTTTGTGTGATTAGAGAACAAATACTGACACAAGTTCAGAGAGGAAGAATAAAGCTAGCAACAAGATGATATTAAAAAGACTTGCAAGTTTAAAACAAGGCCTGACATGGAGGTACAGTACTCTGAAAAAATGTTTCAGACCCCTTATGGATTTCTAATGTTTTTGCTTTTTTGTCACGTTTAAATATTTTTGATTATCAAACAAATTTTAATATTAGACAAATATAACCCCGAAAAGCAGTTTTATTTAAATATGGAAACAGGCTATCCAAACTTTACGGAGCCCGCAAGGGGACATGGGGAATTTTTGTTCTTTTGCAACCCCACGCAATACTTTTTGTGTTCCCTCGCAATACATTTGTGTTCCCTTCGCAAACGTTGTTAATCACCTTGAGAAAGCTGTGCATTTTGGAACAGCAGCACACATGACAAACTGCTCACAAAACAAACAGCATTGATATGGCTTTGCTATGGTTTATTTGGCATATGCAGGTTAATACACAGTCAACAATGTAATGAAATGCTTGGGATAAGAAGAACAGTTCAACTCACTATAAAAACAAAAGCACTAATGGCGTGTAATAAAAAACTTACACATCGTGCGGCAGCAATAAGCTAATAAAGTGTCATAAATGGGGTTTAGTGCAGTATTATTGTGCAGAGTTCAGCAGTCTGACAACGTGTGGATAATAACTGTCTTTAAGTCTGACTGAATATCCTTTTAATTAAGGCTGATTTGAAAATAAAAATCAATAAATCTCAAAAACGGGTGCAGTGTTTGTTCCATTTTTCTAGTTGTCTGATTTGGAAACTATCCCACAAAGTATTGCGAGATAACGCAGACTATTGCGTGAGAAGGCAAAAAGTATTGTGTGCGAACGCAAAAGTATTGCGTGGGGACACCAAAGAAAAAAAAATCCCCCCATGTCCCCTAACTGGCCGTATCTGAAAATATTTTTGTGCCCTCTGTTTAAGTATGAGTGAACTGTGATTAACCATGTTTTGTGGTTCCTATCAGAGCTGAAGAAATCTCTTGAACAGAACCTGACCATACGAAGAGGGTAAAAAGATCTTAAAAAGCACCACTTCGTACCCCAATCTAAAGTACAGATGAGAAACAAAGTAATTGAAAGGCTTACAAAGCCATTCTAAGGCTTTTGGACTCCAGCAGACCACAGTGAGAGCCATTATCCACAAATGGAGAAAACCTGGAAGAGAGGTGAACTTTCCTATCAGTGGCCAGCCTAACACAATTATGCTGCGTTCCATTTGTACTTGGAAGTCAGAATTTCCATCCTCCAATTATTAAATATCAACTAAATCGGGATTACAAGTCGGAAAGTCGGGGCAACACAACCATACCCGACTTGATTATTTATGTAACATTTAGTCCGTTGTACACGTACTACGTTTCAGTGTTTAAAAGACTAGGTGTTTCAACTCTGTTTAAGTGCACAAAATACCATGTCGAACAACGTTATTGTCATTGTTATTGTTGCAAGACTGCTGTTACAACTGCTAGCAATACAGACAAAAAAAAGCAGGAAACTGGAACGCTACAAATTGGAGATGACATCACAGTTTGGACTTCCGAGGTTAATGGAAGGCAACATTACTCCAAGAGAGCTGCAACGACTCATCCAAGAGGTCCTAAAAGAACCAAGAACAACAGCTGAAGCATCTCACTTCCCTTAGTTAATGTGAGTATTTGTAATTCAACAGTAAGAAATGGACTAGGTAAAAACAGCATCTATGGGAGAGTTCCAAGGCAAAATCACTCATGAGAAATCTGAAAGGGGTCAAATAGTTTTCCGTTATAATAGTGTTATCAGGCAGTTCTCTAACAGCTCTGATAGGAATTAAATTCGTTGTTTCTGTACCCTGAATGCAACACTGGTGTTTTCCACACAACTGAAAGGAGGGGGGGGGGGGGGGGTGTGGTGGTGGGGGGGGGGGGGGGGGGGGGGGGGGGGCTGTTGAGGTTTAATGTAACTTGAACTGTTTTGTATAGATTACTGTGTTTCTCTGAACTTCGCATGGTTTTTGAAACATTAGATGTCAGCATAGTTTAAAGGTTGAGAGACACACACACATAAATAACACGCCCAGAAATCCTTCATGTTCATGCATAACGTAAAGGCCATGACTGCAGTGGGTGCAACACAATAAGCTATTGTAATTTTAAACCAAAGGTCCTGCTGCACATATGCTTTTGTCATTAGTTTCAGTTATAATAGGCTATGAGGTCAGCTGCTAATGTGAATTTAAAAACATCTTAGTGTCTCCTGCAAACACATACTGTTCAGAGAGTAAAGCAAGGCGATTCCAACCCAGTCTATTTTCTTATAGTGTCAATAAGTCTTAACCTTAAAAAATATATGTATATTATGATGCCCTAGCTGGCTTGGCTCTGGCATGGTATAAAAATGATTTAGTAAAAAAGCCACTAAAATTTAAAGAAACCTTCAGAAAGCCTGGAGGACTTGCTAAAAAAAAAAGTCTGGCAGCTTGGAAGCAAAATATAAAGATGCAGAAAAAGATTTAATATGTTTGTTTAGTATCAGTTACATATAGCAAGTGGACGAAAGAGTTCTCCAGTGTTCAAATTTTAGCCATAACTCCTTCTTTATTACACCCACTTTGTATAATACACAACTCTGGAAAGCAGACCCTCAGCATACTGCTGCCATCTCCATGCATGACAGCTGGTGCTGTGTTCTTGGGTTTAAAAGGTCACTTTGACTCATCCAATCATACTACTTGATGATGTTGCAAAAAAGCTCAATATTTCTAGTCTGACCATAAATCTTTCTCCAGAAGACGTTTTGCTTGTTCAACTGCAAATTTCAGTTAACCTCTTAAGCCCAACGCTAGGCCACACCCCTTTTTTGCAGTTTATAAAACTAGGTAAAACTCCACCAATTTTTTTTCTTAAATATATCGCAAGAGGAGGCTTTAATCTTCACAAAACAATTCCCCAAATGAGTTTTGCACAAATACCTTTTAGTTTTACAGCAACTTGACATTTTAAGGTCCCTCAGACATTGCTGACTCAGTAAATAAAACGGTACAAAAAGCACCTTTCTCTTTGCAGCACCCCCACATGTCTCATATAATAACAGACTAGAGACACATTTCTAACAAGGCATAACTTCTCTTTCTAGCAGCTTCTCTGGTAATGTAATTTGCTTGCACATTACGGTCTGCTGGTTGCTGTCCGCTGGCTGCTAGCTTGCGCTCTACTCCGATAGCTTCCAGTTATACTTGAAACTGTATGAAAATCAAAATGGAAATCAGCACTTTAATTTGACCAGATTCCCTTTTATTTCCTTTTTATGAGGTGAAAAACACATTTGGGAAATGTTTGGCACCCTTTGCCTAACTCCCGTTTTGCCTCGCACATTGCCCTCTAAAAGCTTTGTAGAACATATATGCTTCAACTTATTCAGTCCAAATTTGCTGCAGTTATAGTGAAGATGTGGATGAATGCAACCTGTGGGTTCCAAAGGATTTCCATAGTGTTTTGCAATGTCCATTTAGAAAAAAACTTTTGGCAAGGCTCAAAAATGTTTTTTTTTCTTTGTTTAATTACAGGTAAATCAGACATAGTAACCGTTACAAAAGTGGTTCCGCTGGAAAAAATATTATTTTATGTCTTATCTTTACACAGGTACCAAAAGTTTGCATGTAGGCCTTATAACTGTGGAGCTATACTCGATTTAACCAATTATTGAGGGGATGAATGTATATATTCAAATCTGCATGAATAATTTATAAGTTGTATGGAAAAGAGACAATCCACAATAACTTCAAACCTGCACATCCAGTTCTTGTTTTCTTTGAAGTCATAATGATAATTCAACTCTCAAATCTGTCTGTCTGTAAAAGCCATGGCATTCATGCTCATATTAAGTATGTGTAAACATCTGACTTGAACTGCTTAGTTTCAGCAGGTGTTCTTCATCCTTATGCTATCTGGATCCTGGTTTCTGTTTTAATTAATAGCATTAGTGAGGAAAATAAAACTGTAAAATATTATCTAAGTTTTGCTGGTTTAACCACTTTAAACGGGAGATTCTTATTCGCAGTTTGACTAAAGTCATATCTCAAACCTTGCAGGAGCCTTTAAACAATTTTACAGTGTGTGACCTTATTTCAGTTTACCAAGATTGGGCTGATGCTTATTTTGGTGCTTTCATAACCTGCTGATGCGTCTTCTGTACATCATCAACTTCTTATCAGGGCACCAGCAGCTCTCTCTCTGTCTCCCAATCACACACAACCATGCTTGGACACAAACTTATACAACTGCAGCACGACTCCTTTTCCCCCCTTCTCCTCCTCTCCCAGTGTGTATCCTCTTCAAGCTCCCAGTTTCCTTGCTGAGGAAAAAGAGGACTAGATTGACAGGAAGAAAGGAGACAGTGGGGATGTGACACAACAATGGTAGGAAGTAACTTCAGATTGATGCAGATAAATGAAAAACACCATCGACACGGCAGAAACAGCTCAACAAACATCCCCGGTAAAGAGATAAACACGTAAAATAAACATTGCCAGGGGACTTTTTGAAGACACATGTCTCTTTATGGACTAAAATAACAAAACATTTGGCAAGCTAACCTACCAAACAGGGAGAATCTAGTCTCAGACAACAGGGTTACTCAGTTTACTTTGCCTACCTTCAACCTTCCCTGTGCAACGATGTACCTTTACATCTCATGGCGGTAAGTTTATTAGTAATTAAGATATAAAGATTTCTTTAACACAAAATGACTCCAGATTCCTACGTATGTGCTTAACCTTAAAACATCTGTAGTCCAGAAGCGTCATGGGTGTGGCTCATTTAAAATTAGTTGGTTTCTTTCTATAAACCTTAATTTTAGGAATACTCCACAAATTCATGATAAGGTTGAGATTGGGGATGTGGGGAGGCCACTCCTGAAGCTTAATGTCAGCCATCTTGGTTCATTCCAAACCTAGTTCTGATGCATATTTAGGACCATAGTCCTATTTGAACATCCAATTGTGTCCAGGTTTCAGCCAAGTTTTTCTAAATTACACACCCTTCGGAAAAACTACGCCTGGCAGTGAAACAGACCCACAGCATGATGCTGCCACCACCTACAACACCCTTCCAGCTTAACAGCTTGTAGAGTGTTTTTAGGGCTGAATGCCTCACTTTGATTCCTCCAAACATATTTCTTGTCATTGAGACCATCGCACAGTGCCTTCTTCATGTCACTTAACTATAAAATGTTTTTTAGAAGGTGTTTGGCTTGGAAATGCAAGCAGATGTAAATTTCACTTGCGCTTGAAAATGCAAATTTTAGATCAGAGGCTCTATGCCCTCTTAACCTTAAACATATTTGTTGTCTAAAGGTGTTTGGTAAATTTTTGTTAAATCTGCTGATTTCCTTGGATGGAGCCTAATTTTAAGGATAGTCCACAAGCTTTCAATGCAGTTGAGGTCAGAGTTTGGGGAAGACCAATCCTGCAGCTCAGTGTTAACCATCTTTGTCAGTCAGTCAGTCAGTCATTTTCTACCACTTATTCCATAGTGGGTCGCAGGGAAACTGGTGTCTATCTCCAGCAGTGTATGGGCGAGAGGCGGGTACACCCTGGACAGGTCACCAGTCCATCGCAGGTTAACCATCTTTGTCCAGTCTAAAAACGGTTTTCTTGTGTACATGGGATTTTTGTCCTGTTGGAACACCCAGTTGTGTTTAAGTTTGCATAATTGCTTTTCCTTCATTTTTCCTACATTCACTTCGCACAATGCAGAACCTCAGCATGATGCTGCCACCCCTATGCTTGACAGTTAGTACAGTGTTCCTATAGTCCGGATTGACTCACCTTGACTTCTCCAAACATGCTTCTTGTCATTGTTGCCAAATAGATCAGACTTTGTGTCATCTGAAAAAAATCTCCAACAGGCTTTTGGTTTGTCCATGTGGGCAACAGCAAATTTCAACTGAGTTTAAATGTGTTGATTTTGAAACAGGGGCTACTCTCTTGGTTAGCACCCTAAGCACTCTGAACCAAAAGAAAACATCTGTAGTCCAAAGGTGTCTAATGTGAAAAAATATGCTAACTTTTTCGATGATCAAGAGCATATATTTGGGTTTTTATTACTACGTCCGAAACTCCAAAATCCAAAACCCTGGTACTTTTTTGAGGAACTTAAAATGGGCAAAGGTATTATTCTAATCTAGTTAAAGAAAATACATAATAAAATTGTCTTGAGTAGCAGATTTTTATTAAGGCCGCATTTTAGTTGGCAGGACGCAGATATCTAATTTTATTGCAGGATAAGGGTGGATGTAGTTAAAGTTAGGAGATTCCTAAATGATTGAGACAAAGTTTGCATAAATTATCAGATCACAGGGGATTAGGTTGGATTTTGTGCTTTGGTACATACGTCACATTACATATCCCGAAGAGAACAGAACACAGGCACTGAAAGGGGTGTTAAAGAGAGGAAGAAGTGAAATGTAAACAAAAAGCTCTATCTATGTAGGTTTCCTCTTGATAATATTGTCAGACACTTGGAATAACAACCAGAGTTCATTGCCTGCAAGCCCTTTCATTTGGCTGAGCTTTATTCCTTCACAACACTATATGGCAGCAACAACTAAGCTTCGCATCTCATGTTCATCAGTTTTAACTGTGATTTTCTCACAGACAAACATAAAACCCTATAGTTTCATCTGCCTTTATTTTTGCTCTTGTGATTTCTGGGTAAATGTGATTAAGATGTTATTTTTAGATCCTCACACAGTTTTACATCTCTAAACAAGCTTGTACTGGATGAATACTTCTGGACATATAATTCATGAGAAAACTGAACAGGTTTTACTCGTGTAAGAAACCCCAGCAGCAATTTTGAAAATTATTAACTCCAGCTTTGATTTGCATTCATAGAGACACAACAACCTGGTTTTATGTGTAATGAGCTTAGGGCTGCAAGAGTGAGCACAGCTTATGTTGTCTTTACAGAATCGAATGTTTAACAGCTGCAACACCTCGCTTTATGATTCCCATAATGTTTAGCTTATTATTGAGAATGCTTTGGTTGAGTTCTTTCTCTGACTAGTCATCAGTTTCAGCCTTTGAGTCCATCTAGTCGGGATTTCAACAAAATGAAGACAAAGAAAGAGTTATCTACTGCAGGTAAGATATTTACAAGGTATAACATTTTAACCGAGGCTCACCTGAGAGTTCCAGGAAGTCAAATTTGGCTGATCTCAATCAGCTGACATCTCCATACAAAAGCAGCAGTCAACAGGGTTGCAGAGTTAAGATAAGTTCCTTAGTATTGATCTCCAGAACAGAGGAAAGATATTTTTTTAAACTTTATTGCATTGCTTCCTCAATTATGTTTCAGTGACCTCAGTTTTTATGTACCTCTGCCAGCAGTTTGGATCGTAACTAAAATAAATCACACTTGGCATAAGATGTCCAGTTGGGAGTATGATGCAAAAAGAGATCAGGGGGGATCCCCAGTTGGAACCAAACCGGCGTTCGCTACTATTTCCTGTTACAATTCATACCCGAGTGCTAAAAAAAAAAAGGATCTGAGATCATTAGGACTGCAGCTACCGTTAACCCGAGGAGAGCCATGAAAGGACACACAAACTTCCTGTCCGCTGTCCACAGAGAAAGCATCTGTCTGACCCCTGACACCTTCCACTCCGCTTCCTGTCCCACACGTGCAGTCGATGCTACTTCAAACTTTTCACCGCAGATTCTGACCTCAAACACGTGGAAGGTCACAAACAGGAATGCCCACAAGATCTGTACTCTGAGCAAATGTCTGTTAGGACTTAAGAAAATTTTTTTCCTGCCTAAAAAAGTGGAAATCATTCAACTGATAAGGATTACAGACTTAAGTAGTTGATAATAATAATAAAATCATTATTTTCTAGAGTAAGCTTATGAGAAGAACAACACATCAACCTGCTGTTTTCAAGCTCATTCTGTCTAAATTATGACCTCTAAGTTATACTACATGTTTACACCTTTTGTAAAATCTTTTGTAAATTGTAAAGATCGCTCGTCCCCCTAAAAGCAGGATCAACAAATAGCACTGAGCTTTTAGCAATCCCACTTTCATGCTTTACTTTTATTTTCCCCCAAAATGTCAACAGCTTCAATTCCTCTTTGTAACCATGTAACCTTAATTGTTCAAAAGAAAATCCCATAAAGTTTACTTACCGTGAGTTTTTGGTTTCAAACCCCTGACCTTTAGCCCCTCTAATCGGGCTGAGGGCATGATTGGGGGTAGCAGGTGGAGATAAAGCTGCAGACCCTCAGTGCTTGTTACCAAAAGGCTTTAAAAGAGCTTTACTGCTTGCGATGCCAGACTATAATCTCCCAGACGCTTCACACATATGGCATCGTGAGATCATCCACCTTGATGTATTCACAAACCCCCGAAAACATTGCATAGACGGAGCTCCTAGTTATGGTTTACTTGCCTATTATGTGATAATTATGAAACTAAACTAATAGACGACTACTTTTTAAAGTCTGATGACAACAGCGTTAACATTATGTAATTCAACAGAGGGAAGTTTTTCTATGTAATTCTGTTCTTGAAAAGAATTGAATCACCAAGCTTTATTTATAGCGAGCACAATGCTGTCATTATAATTAGAAATGTAGGTTTGAATTAGGCTTTGCTTTTGGTAAAATCCAGATATGATGCGCACCACTGGTAATATTGTGTTATAAAGCCTTATAATAAATGAATTGCAGTAGCTTAAACGGACATTTTTACAAAAATCCTACATTTCTTTACTGTGGGGAAAAAACCCCAGATAATAATTTAAAGAAAATCACTGTTGCCTCAGTTATTGGCAGCCCCTGACGACACCTTTTCCCCACTTTTCAAAATGGGAAATACAAGAGAAAATGCCATTTAAGTAAGTGAAGAAATGGCTACAAAATAATACATAAACAAAACAGCTGACCTAAAACATGTCTATAGCTACAGTCAGAGCCATAGTTCAAAAGTTAAAAGAACCACAGCTAGGACAAACATGGCTGAGAGATTTAAGATGTTATTTGGATTTGGGTTAAAATAAGTTTATCTTGCCACCACGCATAATGAGGAGGGTTGTAAGGAAAGTGAAAAGCAATAGATGTAAAGAGGGTTGGACTGTACATGTTTGGGAACCATCTAGTTGAGAAATTTAAGAGATGATAAAAAGTGCCAAAAATGTACAAATTATGGCTGGAAAAACTTTTTAAATTTTATACTTTTTAGGAAACTTTTCATAGGGTCAAAATAGAGATATTATCTAAACATTAGGGTAACATTTGAATTTATACAACCCCATTTCCAATTCCAGTGAAGTTGGGACGTTGTGTAAAACATAAATAAAAACAGAATACAATGATTTGCAAATTCTGTTCAACCTATACACAACTGGATACACTACAAACACAATATATGTAGTGTTCAAACTGATAAACATTCATTTTATTAGCAAGTATTTACTCATTTTGAATTCGATGCTTGCAATATGTTCTAAAAGAGTGAGGAAAGGTGCAACTCAAGACTGTGAAAGTTGAGGAATGCCCAAATAACACAACTGCATGAGCAAAAACAGTTTAAGAAAAACCCTTTTCAACGTAAAATTGCAAGGAATTTAGAGATTTAATCATCTACAATCCCTAATATCATCAAAAGATTCAGATAATCTGGATAAATCTCTGCACGTAAGCAGCAAGGCAGAAATCCAATGCCCATGACCTTCGATCCCCCAGGAGGCCCTGCATTAAAAACCAACATCATTCTGTAACAGATATTACCACGTGGGCTCAGAAATAATAATTGATATGTGCAAAGCTAAAGCCATGTATCAACAACACCCAGAAACACTGCCGGCTTCTCTAAGCCCCAGCTCATCTGAGATGGACTGATGCAAAGTGGAAAAGTGTGCTGTGGTCAGACAAGACCACATTTCAAATTGTTTTTGGAAATCATGGACGTTGCGTCCCCCGGGCCAAAGAGAAACAGGACTATCCGGATTGTTGTCAAAGCAAAGTTCAAAAGCCAGCATCTGTGATGGTGGGTGGGGGGGTGTTAGTGCCCATGGCATCATGGGTAACTGGCACATCTGTGAAGACACCATTAATGCTAAAAGGAACATACAGGTTTTAGAGCAACATATGCTGCCTTCCAAGCCGCGTCTTTTCAGGGACATCAATGCTTATTATCTGCATATGTTACAACACCATAGCTTCATGGTAAAGAAGTGCAGGTACTAGACTGGTCTGCCTGCAGTCCAGACCTGTCTCCTATTAAAAATGTGTGGAGCATCATGAAGCGTAAAATAGGACAACGGAGACCCTGGACTGCTTGAGGAACTGAAGTTGTACATCAAGCAAGAATGAGAAAGAATTTCACCTACAAATCTTCAGGAAAGGTGATGTAACACAGTGGTAAACACGACCCTTTCCAGCTTTTTTAGAACGTGTTGCAAGCATCAAAATCAAAATGAGTGAAAATTTGCAAAACAACAATAAGGTTTATCAGTTAGAACAATAAATATATTGTATTTGTAGTGTATTCAATTGGGGTTGTTAATTGGTAGTTGTCTATGCGTCCTTTTTTCCATTTTCTTCTCCCTCATATAATGTCACATTCATTCTTCATAATTCAACTTAAAAAGACGCTAATTATGGGAAGAAATTTAAAACAATAAAAATGTGAAATAACCAGGTTGCATAACTGTGCACACCCTTAAACTAATATGTTCTAATTCTGTTTTAGCATTCAGTCTTCTTGAGTTCACACCTGCTGTCAACATTATACAATGGGATTCAACTGTCAGGAGTTTTCTGACTTTTCCACTTTTGCATCTTAGCTAATGCTGCGGTTTGCAGTAAAGTTCCAAAGGATCAGAATAATCTCACTGTACAAAGGCATCAGTCTTCACACTATTATGTTTATACAGTGGCACAATGAAAACAGTCATTAATCATACAGTATATGCAATGGGTTATTGCACCTTTTTGTTCGTTTTTCAGTTTAATTGCACTGGACGTGTAGTATTATTGGTGGAAGAGGTTTGAAAAGGATTGATCACGGTCTCATTTTTTTACACCACAATAACCTGGCATTTTTACAGGGTGTGTGGAGCCACTGTATCTGTGCTAGGCAAGACTGGAAGCTATTTATAATTATTATTTCATAATATATTAAATGTAACAAATGTTCTTGCTTCGGTTTCAGTCGAATTACACAGCTTATCTTAGTCATTTTGACTGTCTTGGCTGCCGTTCTGTCTGGTTTTGAATTTCTAACCCTTGTGAAATGTTTCTGTGTTCCTGGCTTCAAAGTTTTATTCATGACTTGTATCTCTGTAACTGGACATTGTGGATGCATATTTTACTTTAACACCAGCTCTTTGTGTTATTAATACAACACAAACACATGTGTAAACGTTTTTCTTAATGATGCCTTCACAGATTTAGCATCAATTTAGCAGAATTGGGTTCAGCAATGTCTTGCTTAAATAAGCAATTTATTCCCCAAAAAAGGGAAAACTTTTTCCTTTATAAGACTTTAGTGTACTTGAAAAGGTTTTGTATAAATAAATGTCATTTTCACCGTATTTAAACTTGACCTTGTGAAACTATAAACTCCAGTGTTGTTCTACACATCTCTGCTCAGCTTGCTTCTGAATGTGGTTCTGAGGGTATGTCTCGGTCACGTCTCCTCCCCCCTCTGCAGATTAGCCATAAAGACAGTGTCCCATTAAACCCCCCGGGGTTTTGGGTCTAGCCAGCAACATTGAATGCTGGACAAGTTCAAAACCGACAGGTGGGGGGAAGGGTGTGGCTGAGGCAAGAAAGACAACCTGCATTGGGAGCACATAGCAAAAGGCAAAGAAGAGATGACGATGATGAGAGGAGACAAACAAGGATGTCACAACGACAAGCATCCTCTGACAATATGTGCATGAAATTCTTCACAGGAATAAAAAAGGCAACAATGAAGTTTCAGAAGAGGAGTGTCTCAGAAAGAAGCATGAAGGACATTAACAATCACTGCTGATTGTTGGGTGCTGCAAAATAAAATCTTGAACTGACCTGTAAGAATTCAAATTAAAGGAGTAATGCAATAAATCAAAATAAGCTCAGTAGTGCAGGAATGTCAATGACGGGAAAACTTAAAATGCTGGATGTAATGTTGTTGGACCGCAGCTGAGGTTTGTTGGTGAACGAGGCAGAATAAGGCCTGTATGTATGCAGGACTCTGTTCAGAGACCAAAGGCTGATGGCTGCGTGAGGAGCTTCAGACGGTACTGTGGGAATTTAGCCTATTTGAGATGCAAATTCCTCAAAGAGCTGAAAGAGATGGAGGAACAGGTGTCCGAGGAAGTGTGCTGCAGCATGGGAAGGGTGGGTGTTTGTGAGGGTGCTGAATGATAACACAGGGGCCATTCAACTGCTGCCTGCTAACTCCTGTCTTTACTTGACTTTTCCTCTCGTCTTAATTTCTTTCTTAACTTAGCAATAAACAGAAATAGATCTTTGATGAAACAACATATAAAATTGAGTGGCTTCTATGTGTAAAGTTGCAGACGGTGATAATGTGACTAATTTTGGGCTTGTGGAATAACCTGAAAGTAGCAACCAGTATTATATATGTCCTTTAGTGGCTAAAGTGTAACAATGGCAGCAGATATTCCTGCACTCGCCAGGTTTTAAATATAATAACTGTGAACCTCTGGAAAAACAACATTCTTTAATGAGTAATCAAATAAGCCACAAATAATAGAAATTGTCCACTGTTTTCTAAGGCCCACTTCACACAGAACTACAGCCTCATTAAAAACCAGAATGTGCATTCTTTCTGCATGCTCTTGGAAGTAGTAAGCAATACCCTCTCTAGTAGGCAAGCTGGAGAATCTCTGACTTGGGAATTACACAATATTTCCAAGTTGAGGTCCTAGTGACATCATATCCGAGTTAGGAATGCACCAGGCTTCCCGTGGATTAGACAGGAGCGCGCACTCCTCCAAATCGCCCATATAGGTTGGCTGTTTGGAGACCGGAGGAAGTTACTAAAGTGAGTTTTTATGCATTTGTGATCAGAAAGCTGCCCTGGCATTGTACTTAATAATGGAGAAGAAGAAAAACGTGAGCAGCAACAGAAAGACAGCTATGCCTAAAATATTAAAGTCAATAAATGATGTTGTACACGAAGAAACTAACAAAGTAGCCACGTCTGGGGTGGAACTAAACCAGTGTAAAAAACTCTAAATGAACAAACTCATTTTTTGAAATTTATATTTTAATTAAAACAGAAGGTATGCAAATATCAGATTTAAAGATAAAAGATTTTCTTTTCGCGTACTTATCAAGCCCAGGCAAAATGTTACAATCAAATAAACTTCTCTAGACTCTTTAGGACAGTGTAGGAGCCCTGTGGACTTTAAAAAATACAGTTTTAAAAATAAATACCTAACAGCATTTCACTGACAGAAATTATACTTTTAAAGTAATGCTGCTGGTGATCCAATGTAAATCTTTAAAAATGTCTTGATAGGAAACCACACCATGAAGATTTGAAACATATTTTCTAAATAAATTATTTATTTCTGGAATGATGACGTTTGATGATATGATATAAGCCTTATGCTGGAATCCAGCAGAGAAACAAAACTAGCAATGTTATCTCTGCTCTGGACAGGAATAAGGACACAAAATCTGATAAATTTATACAAAAAGCTTCACTTTTTCTTGAAAAAATTGGCCACAAAAAAACTGAAAATAAAACACTCAGTATTAACTTTTTATATATGTTTAAAATCAATACATACCCTTAGCCACTTTTATAATATAATTTCAGCCATAAGAAAACAAATCAAAGAAAGCAGCTTCTTGGACTGCGAAATGCTGATTGTACAAAACCTCATTTCAATTAATTTCCTTCACTGACATCACATTAATAACAGCAATAATGACGATAACAAGAAACAACAGTTTCAAGTAGCTGATTATCAAAAGTGTATGGCTCCCAAGTTTAATTACTGCTGTAAATTACATTTAACAGTTCATTTTGATACCAGTTTCTAATTTCTACTTTTAAAGTAAAAAGTATGATTTTAAATTGCAGGAATGACACACCTTAAGAAGCTCAACTCTCTCATACATTTATCTCTTTTTAACACATAAATATTAACTCATTGGAAACACCCAAACCCTCTTCTTCAATATCTGATATTACATATTTTAAAAATATGAACAATAAATCTTTGGCATATTAACCAAGATGCCCCCTTGTTCCAGAAATAGCGTCAGGATGCCCCCGTGTGGACAAGGAGCGCAATGACAGATTTTTAGAACCAACACATGGGTCAGTAAAATGTGTCAAGCAGACAATCAGGAAACTGTTTGTCTGTTAGTGTGAATAGCTTAGACATTGGCAATGTAGTGACTAATCTGGGCAAAACAGAACAATAAAAAAACCCAGCTGTTCTAGAAAATATCCTGCTATCAATCTAGAATTTAATCTAGAATGAAATAATACCTATTATTATGAATTGCCCATTACTTACACCGATTTTAAAATTATTGCACCTATAGGCTAAGACCTTGTTTCCAATGCTGACATGGACAACAATATTCAGATTCAGAAAAAAATACTGGTGTATTTAAATCCACTGACGTTCCTGCAAAATCCCAGGAAACTACCTGTCTGAGATTTTGGTGATTTAAGGAGTTTCCTGGACGCATCTGATTGGTCAGGTGAAACAGTCCAACTAGGAGTCGAACACCTAAGAAGTGGCTTCGTGGCAAAAAAAAAAAAGTAGAAAACATCTTCTGCTGCTGTACAGATTTTAATGTTTAACATGTCCCTAAAAACTGTGACAGAAGTCTGAGTATTAATGCTAAAAACAGAGCAATGTGATGTGATTCATGTTCTAAACTGGTGCAAACTCGCCTTGTTAAAGGTATGTGTCCTGCTCAGCACTGCTCAGACTCTCTTTCGACCCCTGGATGGTCATGTGTTCAAGGGCTGGGGATGGATCACTGGGATTAACGATCTCCTCTGTAGGGAAGACGGTTGTTTGCCCGTTTTCCTTTGTAGTCTTTCTCCGTCCCTGAGCTTTGTCTTCTGGCACCACATCTGTTTTTGATGCCAAAGGAGACTCAACAATGATGGTAGGTCTCTGTCTCAGCTCCTGTCGGCTCGGTGGCTCGGCAGCCATTATGGCTTTCGCGCCATGCATTCTGGGAGGGGACTTGCAGTTTAGATCTCCGTGATTCTCCTTCCAGCGCCGCAGCTGAGCTTGGTGTTCCTTCTCAATGTCCTTCTCAGACACTGGTAGCTCTATGATCTGACACACACGAAGGAGTTCCAGATTCAGACAGACGCAATCTAACAAGTAAAGATTACAGCAGAACCACCCTACCTCCTGCACCAGGAAGCCTTCACGCGCGTACTGTGGGTTAATCTTTTTCAACAGCTCCATCGTCTCGTATAAACCTTGGCAGGACTTCACTTTTTCTTGTGTTCCTAACATGCATTTCAGAAGAACCAGGCCCACTCTGAAGAGGATCTTGACTCCTTAGAGCAGAAACACAAATCAGAGCATGCTGTTGACATATGAGTATGAGTCAAAATAAAGTCAATTACCACAGTATATGTAGATATAAATAATAATAAAAAATTACGGTCACATAAATAAGAATTTGGTGATAAAATGATAAAGTGTGTTACAATATTTCAGTTCATTTTAGTTTTAAACTAGAGCAAGAAGGAGACTTTTTGGAGGAATTTTGCATAAAAAACAAAGATCACTGTTTGTTGTGTTGTCTCATTAACAGGCCCCTAAAATTATTACAGAGAAATTTGCTACCACTATTTGGAGATTTACAGCTTCGCTGACACACCTCAAATATCCAATCTTTTTCTGATCAGTAAATGCAACACACAAAGTGCTGTGAAGTCACTCTAGCAACAATGTTTTGGTGAGGAACTTGTTACTGCAGAAGGAAGATTCAGTGTTAGCTATTTTCAGATTGAGCGAGGTGTTTAAAGCGAAAACAGAGGAAACTGATGATCTAAATGGAAACTGTATTTTTTATTACATGTGATTTTCATTCAAGCTGCGAGAGAGCACAACTCTTTCAGCAGATAACAGGCAGGATGAACAGAGCAGAAGAACCAGTCGTCCTGTAACCAGTGGGTTGGCACCGATTCTTTGGCAGCTCCACTATTTTCAGTCTGCCCCGGGGTAGCTGTGGCTACAATGTAGCTTACCGCTGTCAGGGTGTGAATGGGAGGATGACTGAATGTAGTGTAAAGTGCTTGGGAGGCCTCGGACCAGATAAAGCGCTATACAAGTACAAAGCTACAAGATGTAAAATGCACTTTTTCTGGGTTTTCTCAAATTTAAAGAATCTTTGTTCAGTGTAGAATATTCCAGTCCAGGTTTGACCACAGCTTAAAATGTTTTCAACACAAGGGGGCGCCCTCTTTTTACAGACTGGACATGGAAGTGGGCATTGAGATGAACTTTTTATTATTAAGGACTTGTGCCAACCCCTGAGAAAATGGTGCCCTTGGTAAGTGAGTGAGTAATGCCTCAGTTGTCCTGGCTCATGGGCTTGCATTTAAAAATCTGAGTGCAGAATTCTTGGTGGATTTCACTCAGCTAAATTTATATAAATGTATATATAAATCTAAATCTGCAGTTGTGAATGGAAGTTTACCACATAAGTTTACTTCTGCAACATCTTCTAATTTTCTTCTTCTAATCTTTCAAACCCTAATCTGAGATTATCCATCTGCAAAAGCATCCTTTTTACAAAAAAACCAA